>OU612046.1:141243013-141620513 GCA_914767935.1 Coremacera marginata | reverse complement strand
ATGAAAAAAATGCATTAATCATCAATGCTGCAAGTTGCTGCTGACGTTAATATGCTTTTTGCTTTAGTTCGTGCCGAAATCTCGAAATCTGTTGAATAGAATCGTTCTATGAATTTCTCAGAGCTTTACAAGCAATGCATACATATATAAATGCTTGCGCCGCTAAGAAGCTTTCAGTATGCTGGCAGATTCCAATTATTTTGTGTGGCGTCGCTTTGTCCGCGTGATGACTGAGAAAATAAGGCGTTGCATTACGAAGAAGCTATGCAATAGTTCATTATATTAGTTTATATTTGGTATTTAAAAAACGCAGCGATACTACATATAAACCATTATATAAATCAAGAATCGTAACTGTTTGTGTTGTTATAAATACGAATTTATGAAATATTTGCTTATATATACTTTTTTCGTTTTTGTAGTTTGTTATTGTTTTTGTTAATCTTCAGCAAGATTAATACAATAAATAATACATACATAATACAAAAAAATTACTACTATGCAGGTTTAAATATACGGCGAATGGAGACTGGCATGGTAATTATGCTATTAATAACTTCATTTATTTTTAAAATATAATAAATTCGAATTATTTATTGAACTAATTTTATATATAGTACATATTAAAAATATATTTTCTTTGTTAAAAATTACAGTTTCAACCAAATTTAAAATATATATAAGTTCTTTATAGCAGGAAAAATAATTAATTCATATTATTCCGAAATATTTATTTCAATTTAATAAAAACAATCGTATTATATTAATTTTTTACCAACATTAAAATGAACAAAACAATAAATTCATCAACAAATATATCAAACAAAAATTTTACGTTTACACTTACGAAACTTTCGAAACTGTGTCTTTTTTAACAAGCTTTACATAGCACAAAAAAGTGATAAGTGCAAAATTCATAAATTTTCAGAAAAATATATTTTGATTTTAAATTTCCATACATTTCAGTAAAAGAAAAAAACGTTTCTGGAAATTTAAAAATTTTCACTTACCACTATTGTGTGATTTACCATCGATATACAGTGTGTGGCAAATTAATAAGGACAACCTTAAAGATGTCAAAAATCCAAAATTTTATTTTTAACTTTAGTAAAAATTTAGTAAAAATTAATTTTCATTATAAATTCCCAATATTATATTAGTAAATGCCATTTCATATGAAAGTTAGTAAAAAATGCAATTTTGAATTTTCATAACTTTTACAATAAAACTAACTTTTGCTTCATTTTAACGATAAATTCACATTTTGAAGGTTGTCTCTTTTAATTTTGCCATTCACTGTATATGTTTCACTGTAATACTGTATATTTTTAATAATGTAACTAAGTTGTACTGTTTTGTTAGTTTTTTTACAAAAAAAAATCCATATGTACAATAAAATAATACATTTAATTGAATATGTTCGTTGAATACTTCAAAGTGTGTTTTAAATAATTCATTTTTTGATTGATCATATTTGATATACTCTTATTTTGGACGTGAAATTTTTTTCTTATATGTGCATTTTTTTTTTTAAATTGGTTAAAAAAATTTAGGCAGTGGCAGCCCTGATCACAAGCTGAAAAATCCAGCCGAAAAAACTTGCTTTACTAAAGAAAAAGTTTACGTAAACTATTTATTTTTTATTTCAGTAATTTTTTTTATAACTCCATTATCAAAAATAATATTAATTATCTTTTTAATAAATCTATAGTACAATATATAAGTTGACTCAGGTATGTTTGGCCTCGCAGTGGTGGAAAACGGCAGGCGCTATATGAATAAATAATTTCTCTTGTTTAGCTATGGTCCAAAATTATTATATTGGCTATCTAAATTTGCCAATTATTATTTAAATAATTAACAAAAATTAAAAGTGCATAACCATACAAATTCTTTATTCTTATTCTCTCTCTTTGTAAGCTCCATTCAATGCTTAACAGGTTGTGCGCAAAGCTAACAAGATACAACAATTTATTATTTATTTTTCGCTGCGAGACAAAAGCTTTTTTAAAGCTCTTTTTGAGCAAGACTAGAAAAAGTCAACAAAGTTCACAAAAATAAAGACAGCAACATTAACTGTGTGCGGTACCAATATTGCCACATTTTTGAATGCAAACGTTCGTTCGCTCGTTCGTAGAAAACAAATAAAAATATTTTGTTCGTTCGTTCGTAGAGAAATAAAATAAATAGTTTGTTCGTTCGCTCGTTGGTAGAAAATAGATGTTGGTTCTTCGTTCGTAGAAAATATATGTTCCAGAAGTAGAATCACAAATAACTAGGCCTGTGCGAGTTGCTTCGAGTAGGAGTGCAACTGGACTCGATTTTCGATTCGAGTAATTCGGTTTTTTTCGAATGGTATGGGGACCTATATTATGTGTTTATAGAAGATCCCTGCCAGTTAAGGCTTAATTCTTCTGGGTCCACAGACATTGGAGTTATAGTTCATGAATGAACATATAGTATTAAAAAATGCATATCCAAAAAGGATGTGCACCTGAAATACTCTTCACAGACCTGTATTATACAAGTGACACTAGAAAAGCAACCACGTACTAGATGTCACATTCATAAACACAATAGCATTACCCTTTGCCCTATTCTGTAAAAGCAGTATGCAATAAGACATAAACATAAACACAATAGCATTACCCTGTGCCCTATTCTGTAAAAGCAGTATGCAATAAGAATTCCATACTGCCCTTAATAGTACCAGTTTGGCTACCGGTAGATGGCGTACCTTCATTACCATCTACTGGTTGAGACCACGAGACCTATCCAATCTCTTGCATACTAAGCAGGTATGCCAGCCCGGTCGTACAACTGTGCGACCCCGCCAGTCAATCTAGACCTGTGCAAGCGATGTGCACAAACCACAGTCAGCACGAGTCTCCCCGAAGGGCCAACCCATGATAGTCACCTGGGCAACTCGGTCCCGTCGAAAAGGGGGGTCTACAACATCCCAGCAAAGAGACAAAAAATTCTTATATACATATACGAGTATAAGAATTTTTGTTTTTGACTGTGCACATAGCACTGTTTCGTATATGACTGGAACTTCCATTCAAGGCATGGTTTATCACCATAACCTAAATGAAGTGCCTACGATTTAATATGACCTGTGCCCAGCGTCACAGGTTGCCTTTGTGCCCACATACGTGACACTCCTTGTGCCCTAAGACACCATTTTTTGTCTTTTTGTTGACCATATAGGCCATGTCTCCATGCCGTGGATAGATAAGGTCACCCCATTTTTTTTTTTGACGGGTTTGACTATCCCCGTGCTAAACAAGTTTTATGGACCATTGCTATTCCATCGCAGGCTTTTTTCAATATGATATACATATTGACCTGCTACCAAGATGGGCGCCACCCCGAGCTCTTGGTTGGCTCTAACTTTTTACGGCATGGGACGTATCCCATAACCAACCCTCCTCCTTTATCCTGGCTTGGGACAGGCAGCCCGAAACCTGGCGGAGTTGGTATGGGGACCCAAAGAAGGATGGCAGATAAAGGATAAGTGTGTTCAAAATAAATGTTTAGGGGTAAAAAATAATAGGACCTGTTCATACGTTTGAGCCCCCTAGGAGCTCAGCTACGGCCGATATAAACTATTTTCGACATTTTTTGTGTTTTTTTTATGGGGACCCAAAGAAGGGTGGTAGATAGGGGGTAGGTGTGTTCGGAAGAAATGTTGAAGGGCTAAAGATAATAGGACGAGCTCATATATTTGGCTCCTCTAGGAGTCCAGCTACGGCCGAAATAAACAAAAGATAATAGGACAAAAGATAATAGGATAAAGGATAGGATAAAGGGCAAAAGATAATAGGACGAGCTCATATATTTGGCTACTCTAGGAGTCCAGCTACGGCCGAAATAAACTATTTTCCACAGTTTTTGCAGTTTTTGTACTACTCGGACAGGCCTACAAATAATTTCTAAATCCGAGCAAAATTTTTTCTACGAACGAACAACTGAAAATTGTATGTTCGTGCAATACTCTGGGCACAGCTATACACAAAAAAAAAAAAAAACAGAAACACCAAAAACACTAAATTCTTGATCAGCGTCATTCCCACCAAATCGGGATTGTGCATGTAGGATTTTAGCGAAATTTACACATTTCCAGACTAATTTGCCATTTGCCATGAACGCATTTAATATGCGGAAATAAGCTATTTTTTGTACATTTTTATTGCTTAATGCTTGACTTCAGAAGTCATATATCAATCCGATCTGGTAATTGTGCATAGAAAGTATCAACAACGGTAATAATTTTTTTAAAATTGGGTGAGAAAGATAATTAACAATCTCAAAGTAACACTGCTATCTGTCATTATTTTTTCGCTGTTAGTTCATCTTTATTAGTGATTGGTGATTATTTCAAAATAATTTTCTATAAAGTTTAAGTTGTTGCAAAAACCCCCGCACATTTTTAAATGCAAACATTTATTTTTAACAAGTGAGAAAGCCTTCATAAAATAAGAAAATCCTGCAGTCTAACGGAAAAGTCGAATTCTATATTGTCAGCTTATGTCAGCTAAGATAAATCGCTAAAACAAATTGAGGGTAACGAATGCATCGCATATTCGATGTTATTGAAAATAAATATTTTTGCAAATTATTTAATTGCCACTTTTCTGTATTGTTGATACATCTGGGACATATAATAAGAAAGGAAATTATTTGTAGGATATATAGGATAAGTTTATCAAGGTAAATTTACAGCAAGGACAGCTTGCTGTATCGTCTGAAACCCCCTATTTGAATCGAAGCGAGCGCAAATCGCTCTTACAAATGAAAGCTTTCGAATTCGCCTTCGTGACTTAATTTTTACCACCGAAAGCTTTGCCGCCACTGTTTTCTTCAAAAGTTCAGTGATTGATGGGCGTCTGCGTAGCAAAACTAGAAGCAGAAACAGGACAAATTGTCAACGAGCTGACAATGCCTCAAAGCTGTCTGACCGGAAGCATATCGTTTTCGTGTCGGCAGGCAGAGGGCTGGGAGAATCAATGAAAACCTTATGGTAAATAATTGAGGCAGAAAACAATAACGTCAAAGCAGAAATATTTTTTAGGTGTTTATTTTTGAAAGCTAAAAATTTTGCCATATTTTTATTTAAGTTACACAAATATGAAGCTTTATGACAGAAAAACAGAGTTTTATTTTCACCTATAATTATAAAAGCAGTAGATTCCGGAAACAGCTGACAACGCCGCATATGGTATGAAATAAAATCTTATACGCATCTATATTAATAAAAATAATTTTCTGTTTGTTTGTTTGTTTGTTTGTTTGACTTTTATAGAAATCCAAAAAGCTGAACGGATTTCGTTCAAATTTAAAACGTGTGTTACTTCTGTCCTAGATTAGGTTATTGTGCATTTAGTTTTAAACACACCCCCCCTTTCACCGCCCCCAAATCAATAAAAATGAAATATTTCCGACTGTTCCGAGTGTATGACACAAAAACTACCTAATTTAGTTTGTACGGTACTTTCGGCAATTGTATAAAAAATGAGTTTCCACGCCCTCTTTAACCACCCACAAATCAATGAAAATACTATATTTCAGACGGTTTTGGTTGTATAAGACTGAAAATATGCTTATCTTCGGCAACTGTAATAAAAATGGGTGTGGTACACTATAGTTATGCCTACTTTTAATAAATCATTAAGACTCCAAAACTTCTGGGCAGATTGCGCTGAAATTTTAGCAGCAGATTGTTTTCGAGCACAAGATGGTTTACGGGGAAAATCGGGGGATTATCGCCATCGATTATCGATTATCGGTGGCAAAGCCGCGGACAACTGGGTCCTGCTTGTTATTAATAATCGTGTTATGGCATGTGAACAAAGAGTTAATGCATATTTATGTGCATTTTAATGTTTCAAAAACGCATTAAAAATTTAATTAAATTCAAACGTTACTTACATCAAAGTTGGGTATTAGCACAGCAGATCAACTGAAAAGCAGCAAGTTCCATGAACAAAATTACCGCCGTTGGATTTATATTTTGCTTTATTTCCGAATGAATAAGAGTATTTAGATACAAATAAGAGTTGTTCACAATTCTGAATGTTGAAAAGCTGATAGAGGCTTGCTTTTATACTGTTTTAGCTTTTAAATGACATGGACTGACGCGTTAAATATGTTCGTAAATATTTGCACAGGTTAAAGGTGTACCTAATATTTATCTAGCTAAATATATCTTATTTTTTTATTATTTTAATCTTTGGTATAAAGTCAAGGTAATAATAACAAATGCAACTCATCTATATTAAAGCTGTTTTAAAATCAACAGGTGGCTTCATATTTATATTTTATTTTAAAATACTTTCCACTCTTCCACTCACATCAATGTGAGTCTCAATTTTTTGAAACGTCAATATTTATAACGATTAATTCGCAAAAGCTCCAAACCGGATGAAAACAACGCATGCCTCCCGCATAGTAAGTAAGTAAGTAAGAAAGTTACTTACCCGGTAAGTTATTTTATTTAACCGTAAAATCTCTTAAAAATTCACAGAAATTGAAGAAATTTTTTGAAATTTTGCATATAAGCTTTAGTCTAGAAATGTTAGCGAGATAAACCAATTGGACGAGGCGTTTGACTTTTAATCGAATTTCTCCCACACCGTGGTAGTTTGAGCAGTTTATGAAATTGCTGGTTATATAATTTTTATAAAATGTTCTTACTGACAATTATTTTGAAAGTATTAAAGTTAAATAGCTTTAAATTATCTAATTCATTACATTAATTAAATATAATAATAAAAAATGTAAATACTAAATATTAAAATGAAAAAAATAAAGATATGAACGATAAAAGGTTTTACTAGAAATTATAAGATAAAACATATAAAGCTTCAGTTATACGCAAATTGAAATTAAAACAGAAAAACTCTATTTTGATTGAAGTGGAACTAAGCTATATTTTTACAGTACCAATGCAAAATTCAAACTTCAAATTTAACCAAGAAGTGAATACTTTCAAATCTTATATTCGTGGAAGTTTCAAATAATTTATTAGTTTATGTTTAAATTGCTCAAAATAAGGTTTACACAAACAAAAACTAATTTTTTGATTTTATATTTTATGGCTCAAAAGTATTTATTTATTTATATTTTTTGCTCAGAAATATAAATTCCCGGCTTATTTTTATTATTTCTCTCAGTAATTGAAATCAGTTTTTGATTTTCATTTATTTCTACATTTATAGGTAAATATTAGAATAAACAGTTTTTCTGTCCCTGCTTTTTCCAGTCCTTTCTCTCAAAAAATAAGCTTTAAAATAAACTAAAAAATACTATTGTAAAATAAAAACATTATGATATATATATATATGACATAAGGCATTTGAAAATAAAGCAAATTTCAAAGTTTAATATTTGCAAGCGGTTATTTTTTCATCCTTTCTTACATGCTTCATAGAAAAGCATGTGTCCCCACTCTTACCAGCAGTTATTCAACAGAGAAATATAAAACGAAAAGAAAGAAAAATAAAAAGTAATAAAGAAAATTTTTATGAATTTTGACCCTACATATTTGACACTTACTTTTTATTTACAGAGTTGCGACTGGGTCAGACAACAGGAGAACCCCAGAAGGCCACGTCGCACAGTGTAGCGAGGCGGCCAAAAATAGATCATGGGAAACTAGTCGTAAATTTGTAAAAAAAGTATGCAAATTTATAGAAAAGAGTCTTAATTATATGAATCCAATAGAATTTTACAATATATTTCTATTTGTGGATGTTGTGCTCTATAAATGATGCCTTAAACATTTAACGAAATTTCAGTTTTTACAGCTTAGTACTGAATATTTTCTAATATCGTTGTCACTTTAGTACAATTTATACGCAAAACTTTAAATGAGATATATTCTTAACCCATTTTGGCCCAGAGGGGTAGTTTTCTACCCCTGAACTAAAATAGTGTTTTCTATAAAACTATAATTTATTTAAATTATTTGCTTAAACATAAGTAATATATAGAATGTTGGCTATCATGTTTGAATTACGATGATCTTGGATTAACCCCGCCCACCACCATCAACTCCCATCTGAGAGCCTCCAAGAAGACCATTTTTTAAATAAAAAATTCAATTATTTAAATATTTTATATGATAACATTTACGTTCGTTTCATGTTGCGAATGGATGGTAGTACCGATATAAGCAACAAAAAATACCTTCGCAACTACCATCCCTGTGTCTTCCGATGTTAAATCTGCGCGGGTTCATACTTTTCGGAAAATTTTACCATATCTTACTGTACATTTCAGCCATATCTTGCTGTACATTTCATGATCTGCCCTTGTTTTGAACTATTTCTGAATTCTAACTAGTTTTTCAATAAATATTGATAAGTATTATTAAACTATAATTTTCTTAAAATAAATACGGTAAAATTATTTTGATTTGAACATGGGAAGAAAAAGATTTTTGAAAGTGGAGGAAAAAATAATGGCGATTTTGAGGCAGACAATGCACCGAAATTGCAACCGGATGTGGAACCACCATAAAAAAAACCACCATCAAAGTTGATGACCGGTTATGATTCTGCGGTTTTGCGTAAGCATCCCTTTCAATATTCCAGGCAGCCAGTAAAAGTTGAAGCCATTATATTATTGCGACGTTAAGATTATACAAAAGTATTTTCTCATTGTAGCTTTAAAATCTCTATCGAAGTTGTTGTTCGGCCTTTTCCTCCACAGAGACATGTTGGCAGTGATGATCAAATTCAGCAACGATTACGCTTCACAAAACAGTGCGTTATGCATCGAAGAATTTGAGTTGAAGCGATTTATCGCTATCCTGTTATTCAGCGGTTATCATGTTCGTTCACAATGGAAACTATATTGGTCGCTTAGCTCTGACATGGGAGTGTCAGTTGTTCAAGAAGCCTTAAGATTGTTCAAGAAGCAATCAATAAGTTCATTTATTTATCAAAGAACAACGCACTGGATACGTGTGATAAATTCGCGAAGATTCGGCCGTTTCTCTATGCATGCAACAATCGTTTCATGCAGTCTGGGATTTGGTCCCACGATTTATCCATTGATGAGCAGATGATCCCAAATTTTGGGAAACATTTTTGCAAATTTTTTATACTTGGGAAGTTACAACAATACTTTGTGGAGGAGCTGCAACACCACATGACAAAACCGTTGGGATTGGAGCTAACGTTGTTCTAAAACACAAAATAAAACATTATTTACAAAGATTCAAAAGCAAAAAAAAAAAAAAGTGTAAAATAAGTATAGAAATTAGTTTGATAAAAAATTTTATTTAATTTTAAGCACATTAGCTAGTGGGAAAAAAATAAATAAGAAAAGTTTCAGTAAACTTTTAAAAGGAACTCATCAATTTACAATTGAGCATTATTCATGGTATTATATGCCAATGACTGTTCATAAAAAACTGGTTCATGGGTGTGATGCTATAAATCATGTCAGTATTCCTATTGGGTTTCTTACTGAAGACGTACTCGAGGCCAGATATAAAGAATTCTGAAGGTTTCGACTAAAAAACACCAGGAAAACCTCAAGAAAATCGAGTAATAGTGACCCTTTTGTCCTATTTATTACTGTAGTCTGAGCCGCTTATATCAGCAGAGCGAAAAAAACGTGCAGTAGAAAGTAGCAAAATGGTAAAGATATACATATATTCTTTTCTTGAAATAGAAACAGAGACAGAACGTGAAGATGAAAATAAGGGAAATAGTAAACTATCACAAATTGATTGTTTTTACTGAATTGGTTTCATCTGATTAACTCTATCTAACTGTAATCTGATTAACTGTATATAAAAATTTAAGTATATGAAGTAATTTTTTTATATTTCAATATAAAGGATGATCCAATACGAGGTCCCTTTTCCAACTGGGTTGTTTTGACAGCTGTTATTTGGCAAATGGCTTGTCCATATGACGTTTGTGTTTAGTATTCAATATGACTCAATCATGAATAGGCTTATGATCTAAATATGTTCGCGTAACGCGACGTAACGTGGCCGTAGCAAATGTCACTTAAATTTTTGTTATATGGGCTTTGTGTTATACTCCACGCAACGTAGCGTAGAGAAATGTAGATAAAAAGAGAATTATATCTGGCAATCTTAAAATAAACGTAGATCAAATAAAAAGTTCAATATCATTTTGAACTCTACGTAACTCTGTGTTTTTGTGACTTCTGCATTGTGATTGTTTATGTGCGGTAAATTTACTGATAAATTCTGACTTCTAAATCAGAATTATTTTATTCTTTGTCTTGTTTTTAGTGCCGTGAATTTCCAGTTAAATATAATATAAACTAATTTGTGCGCTAAAAGTTTACCTTCTTTTGTTTTAAGTAATTACAAATCAAGGGTAATCTGAGTGACATACAAATATTGAACGTGGGAAATAAAAAAAAACAATCACGTAAAAATCGCGGAACTGCTGGTGCATGAAACCACAATGATGCACTGCTACACCATAGGTCCGCTCCACTGCCAAATGCAATGCGGTCAGCAGGTAAACCTCCGATTGTCGAGATTTGCTACGTGCAATCTGCAATTTGCTATGGCCACGTTACGTCATGCTACGCGAACATTATTGGACCTTTCCTCCCGAACAACGTTTATTAATTGTGGAAAATTACTACCAAAATCAGTCATCAGCAAGAGAATGTTATAGAGTTTTCAACATTATTTTGGTCATTATGAGCGTCCATCTGAGCGCACTATTCGTAACACCATCACCAAATTTCGATCCAATTTTACACTATTGGACATTCATCATTCAACCAGAGTGCATAGAGGAGTCCGTAATTTTGAGAATATTACTGTAGTAGCAGAGAGTGTTCGTGAAAACCGTGGACAATCGATTCGTCGCTGATCTCAGACATTGGACATCTCTTATGGATAATTGTGGGCGTATCTTGATTCGTGTCTTGGTCTGAAGGCCTATAAAATACAGCTCGTAGAAGAATTGAAGCCGGCTGATCTTGGTGTACAATTTAATTTCGGTTTATGGGCCTTACAATAACTTCAAATTGATCCACTATTTTATCGAAAAGTTAATTGGCCACCAAGATTGTGTGATTTGACGCCATTGGACTACTTTCTTTGGGAAAATGTTAGTTCACTTGCTTATGTCGACAAACTCGAAACTATTGACCCTTTGGAAACCAACATAACTTGTGTTATTCAAGCAATACTGGCCGATATGCTCGTAAGAGTTGTCGAAAATTTAAACCACTAAATGGACCACCTTCCGGTTCATGACGCGAAAATAGTCCTAGGCGATTTTAATGCAAAAGTGGGAAGGGAAGGCATCTTTGAATCCACTGTCGGTCAGTTCAGTCTTTATGGGATGTCCACAAACAACGGTCTAAGACTGAACGACTTCGCCGCGGCGTGAAACATGGTAGTAAGTTGCACCAGATTTAAGCACCTCGACATCCACAAGGCCACCTGGCTGTCCCCGGATCAAAAAACGCGAAACCAAATTGATCATGTTGTAATCGACGGAAGGCATGCCTCTAGTAGTCTAGATGTGCATACACTTCGGGGGGTCAACATTGACTCCAACCACTATCTTGTTGCAGCCAAGATCCGCATGCAATTATGCAATGCGAAGAACATACGCACAGGAATGCAACGAAAGGTAGATGTCGCTAAACTGCAATTACAACGGACTGCCGAAGCCTATTCCGCTCAACTCTCGGTTTAGCTCAACCAACCAACCTCTGGACCCGACGACGCCGGCGGACTTTGGTCTCATATATATTCCACTCCATGCGTGCTGCTGCTGAAGAAGTCATTGGTTTCCGGCGCCCGTAACCTCGGAACCAATGGTACGATCAGGAGTATCGCATTGTGACAGCAGTAAAAACGCCGCTTATAGAAAATCGCTGCAGTCAGCTGCAATGCGAGCTGTGCGAGAAAACTACCGCGAAAAGAGGAACGAAGAGAGGCACCCTTTCAGACGCAAGAAAAGAAAGCAGGAAAAGCGTGACTGTGAGGATCTAGAGGTATACCAGGGCAAGAAGGATGCACGAAAATTCTATCAACAGGTTAAGCGTCTAACCCAAGGTATCAAGCCCGGAGCATCCACTTGTAGAGATCAAAATGGAGTTTTGGATACAGATATGCAGTGTGCGCTGAGATTGAGGAGACAGCACTTCTCCAATTTACTTACTGGCAACGTTTCCACCAATGCCGCCCATGGAGAGCGCAGTTCAGTGCCACCAATCAACGATGACGGAGTGGAAGTACCACCACCTAACCATGAAGAGGTTCAAATTGCTATCCAACGACTCAAAAACAATAAAGCAGCGGGTGGTGATGGCCTGTCAGCTGAATTGTTTAAAACCGGCGGCGATGAATTGATAAGGCGCATGCATCAGCTCATCAGCGATTGGACGATTGGAATCTCAGCGTACTTTGTCCTATACATAAGAAAGGAGAAAGATTAAAGCCGATTACAAAAACACTGATTGGACCTTATTAGTGTGGCTTTCGACCTGAAAAGTCCACCATAGACCAGATTTTCACGCTACGACAAGTCCTGGAGAAAACCCACGAAAATCAAATTGACGCACACCATCTCTTTGTCGATTTTAAAGCTGCGTTCGATAGCCCGAGAAGGGATTGCCTATACGCAACAATGTCTGAGTTCAGTATACCTGCAAAGTTGATTAGACTTTGCAGAATGACGTTGAGCAAAACACGCAGCTCCGTCAAGGTAGGAAATGACCTCTCCGAAACCTTTAATACCGAAAGAGGTTTCAGACAAGGCGATCCAATGTCTTGCGATCTCTTCAATATCATCATGGAGGGGATCGTATGAAAAGCCGGTGTGCATCGTAATGGCACCATTTTCTATAAAGGTGTCCAGCTCTTTGCGTACCAGAACCAAAAGAGATGTTACCGCTGCTTTCACCGCTATCGAAAAAGAATTAACCAAAGTGGGTTTGACGATAAATGAGAGTAAAACAAAGTATATGCTGTCAACAAACAAGGGAGCATGGTGTATCAAGGAGTTTGTATACCTTGGCACCGCCATTAATAACAACAACGAAGCCAGCCTGGAGATAAAGCGAAGAACAATAATTGCTAATAGGTGCTATTACGGGCTCAGTAAGCAACTAAGTTCCAGAGCCCTCTCTTGATCGACAAAACTAACACTCTACAAGACGCTCGTTCTACCTGCGCTGCTTTATGGCGCTGAGGCCTGGGTAGTTTCGCAAACTGACGCAGCCGCTCTGGGGGTCTTGTTCGAGTCGGCGATGACTATCGCATCCGAATGAACCACGAGCTGTATGAGCTCTATGAAGACATTGACGTAGATCGGCGTATAACTGTGCGGCGACTACGCTGGCTGGGTCATATCAATCGTATGGACGACGAAGCTCCAACGAAAAAGTTGCTCGAGGCGAGGGTCGTTGATCAATGACGACGAGGGCGACCATGCCTCCGATGGATGGAACAGGCCGAGGAAGCTATAACCGCACCCAGTGTATCCGATTGGAGAAGGCGCGCGCAAGGCAGAGGCGCCTGGCGAGAGCTGATGAGGTCAGCTGAAACCTGAACACGGGTTGTTATGGCCACCTAGGTAAATAACTTACTTATGGACCATTTAAGAGCTAGTCGTGAGCATTTCCAAATAAAGATTTGCATCAATACATTGATTTTTATTTATTTCATTTAAAAAGCAATTCTTTTTGGATCACCACCTAGATTAAATATGTTATAAATTGTATTTGAAAAATAAAGCTAATTCTTAATATTTTGTTTATTTTAATTAATGGCAATAGTTTTTAAAACGCTAAAAACATGAACTTATTTTTATGTCAAAAGTAAGATTTTATAATTTGGGTGTTACAGGAGACCTTTAAAATAGGTGTTACAGGTGGCTCATATTTCGCCGAATTGAAACCGTATTTTTCAATACCTAAAAAAAAGGACTTTGACCGAGCTTCTTATGATCAATTGTGTTGTGTGTGTTGGGAAATGTTTGAACACAAATGATCCAGAACTGGACCCACCACCTTTATGCCAACTCCGAACGGCTTATGTTCTCAAGAAGCTTTTCATGGCAGTTTTTTAATCTCTGAGGTTTGCCATTGGCTGCAGAGAGGTGACGGCCGATTAGAAAAATAAATTTAATTGAAAAAGCTTTCTGTGTCAGATTAGGGATTCGAACCTGGGTTCTCTGTCGTATGAGCCACACACTCTACTCACTACGCCACGGTCGCCACATATTATATACCTACTACACACAAAGATATATAGGAATTGCTTAAGAGAAGTGAAGATAATAAATTCAAACTTTTTTATAAGTGCGGTGGGCGTGTCCTTTGACCGATTTCAAAAATTTTTTATGCGAAGTAATTTATGTTGCTAACATAAACATCTGTACCAAATTGTATTATTATTAACTGCCTTTTACGAATTCTACGGAAAATTTTCATTTCTTTGTATTCTTTGTATTCTTTGCCCGATTTTACACATTTGTTTCTGTTGATGTCACAAACATCCTGGTCGAATTTTATTGTAATTAGTTTATTATTGCGGATTTTATACCGATTTTTCGATTAGGAACATATGGCAGGATAATTAAATTAAGCAATATACTCATCTGTACTAATTTGTTTTTTTTTTTAAATTTCAACTCTCTTCGACAGCGCGTTCTATTTTAGGCCTCCTGAACTCGCGACACTGTGCGGCGTGGTTTCAACACAATTAAAAATACCGATTTGCAAAATTATTTTAATAATCCTCTGGAAATAAAGAAAAAGCAGGACTTACTCGATATGTGGCCATTGATTGGCTAGTCAAATTGCCGACTTTCATCCAGACTTACCGAAGGCGACGACGAGGATTCATAAACCAAGATTTTCAATTACACATGGCTCTTACCGAAGTGTAATGTTAAATTTTTATTTATTTATGCATTTTTTAGCTCCTTTTTATTACTGTTGTATTTTTATAAATAAGTTATCATACATAACAAAGTATTGCCTAGCATTGCTTTATTCTTTGTGTCAAGGTCTCAAACACATTCAAAATATTTAATACATAAGTGTAATCTATAATTTTAATCTTTCAGTGAATTTTTTGCGATTTTAATTCCTTTTTATGGTATTTTTGTAGCTTTTATTATTGTCATAAATAAATCGATATAACAAAATTTTATGTCATATTATGCTTATGTCTATTTATTTTAACACTAGTATAAAAGCCCATCCTACGACGGGTTGGAAGCATTAACGCTAAGCTATAATTATTTTTTGCCATTATCACAGTGCTTTTACAACTGTTCCGAAAAATGTTCAGCCTGAAAGTATGCACATACATAAAAAGCAAGCATGTCAGTGATAAGTATGAAAAAAACTTGTCTGTGCATACTTGCAGCCTGATCGCAAAAAAAATTACAGTTTGAGCGATATTGGGCGCAGAGCCCAATGTGCTTGCCTTTTATATATTAGGATATGATATTAGGATAGATACTTAAGTTACTGTTATAATAAACTTTTGGTGGAACAGAAGCACTTACGATACTTTAGATATTAATTTTTCGTTTGGATTTTAGCAAAACAATTTAAGTTTAAAATCGCACTTTTTCCTGTTTTCTTCATGTATTTTTTTTTATGAAATAGAAAAAAGCCAAATAAATAAATAATTAATAGTCAAAGGATTAAATAATTAAAAATACAAATTTTAGCTAAAAATGGAAATATCTCGAAACCCTTTATTTGACATAAGCTACTAAAATTAATTATTTTACTAATGTTATAACTACATAATCGTACTCTGGCTTGATGCTCATATGAATTTCATTGTCCTTACCATATAATGTTACATTGAACTCATGAGTGCGTAATCCTACAAAAAAAAACTTTTAGTATTTCAAATAGACATTGGCACGTTACTTACTTATATATTGTGGATTAGCACAAGAGACCAACTGAAAAGCAGCAAGTACCATAAACGAAATTACCCACGTTGAATTCATGTTTTCTTTTATATCATGTTTTCCTTTAAATATTGTCTCTACTTATCTTTAAATTTGTTTCACAATTCTGAATGTTGAAAAGCTGATTGAGGCTTGCTTTTATACTGTTTTAGCTCTAAAGGGGGTGGGGGGGATAGTTTCGGAATAATGCAAAATTGTTTCATATTTCAAATGTAGAATGTAGGAATATTGAATATTTACGGAGTTATGGTTTAAAACATCCGAATCCGTAACTGTCACTTTTCAGGTAGTCGGAGCGATTGGGGCAGAGCAATGCTTCTTTCACAATAGATTCTAAATTCTTTTGTTCCTTAATTCTGGGAAGGCTTATTAAATAAATCGCACTCTATCTAAAAAAATTGGCACAGCTAAAAAATTTACGTCAACGCGACAGTTTGGCGAATATGTCGGTAACACCTCAATTCCGGGCTGAAGATTGTCGAAATTTCAGCGTATATTACTGCTGGAATTTTTAATTTTTTCTGAAGCTTATGAATGAGCTAGGTAAATTTATTAGCACATATTGTAAAGTTTTCGCCAAAAACACTGATGAGGCACGAGTAGCGAAACAGAACCGAAAGAGTCTCTCCTAAACAAAAGCAGCTCGTACAGCCCGAGTCACTTATAGTTATACCATATCGAAACTTTAAGGAAGGCATGAAAGTCTTAGCACAAAAAATAGACCTTTTCTTGTTAAAACTGATCTCATTTTAACATTTTTCAAATTATCAATTTAACCGCATGTTTATCTAATTCGAAAGAAGCACTCTCGTTCGTGTGGGACACAATAAGCAATACATTTTTTCATATCAAAAAGTATTGTTGCTCGTTTCTTTCGCGAACGAGAGTGAATAAACATGCGGTAAATCTTTTTTTTTTTTGTGAAAGTAGACGTAATTTTTCACATTTTATGTACTTGTTTGTCTCTTTATGTTCCCCCTCACCCCCTTTTATAGCACTCATTTTTGAGTAGGCAAATAGGTGACAAGTCTTCTCGGAATCCAGACATTGGATCGAAACGCAGAATGCAGCATGTTTTAGATAATCACGTCAGACAGGTACTGTTATAGGGATTTTTAAAAATATTGAAAATTGACAAAATGGCGCGCTTTTTTAAAAAATAATGTCAAAAAACAGCATCGTTTTTGGATAGTTTCCCTCCTCCCTCCACCGGAAGTGAAGTTAGCCAGTTTTCCGGCAAAACAGTACCTGCCTGAAATCATAGTTAAAAAAATGCTATCTTCCGTGTCTCGATCGGACATCTGATTTCCGAGAAAACTTATCACCCAGTTTGAAAGAAGTCCCTTTGAAATAAATGCGTTTAAAGTTTTTTTAACAAAATTTTATGTTTGTATATATACGTATTCATGTGCATGTTCATATATACCGCTTTATCTCAGAAAAGTTTTCGAATTTTAAAAAATCCTTTTAGGACGTGTTTTCGAAAAAAAATTAATAAACGACTAATTTCATCCTGTCTAAAGGTACCTCCCCCCTTAAATGACATGAACTGACGCGTTACATATGTTGGTAAATACTTATATTATATATATATAAATATATATATATTATTTTCTTTAATTATTTTAACCTTTGATATAAAGTCAAGGTTATAATAATAAATGCATCTCACTTTTGTAAAAGCTGTTTTAAAATCAACAAGTGGTTTCATATTTACTCGTATATTTTGTTTTATTAGTCATCATCTACCGATGTTGATGACTTACGTAACCTATTTATTTGCTTTCACGAGTAACGTTTAAATTTCTTAAACATATTTTATCATAGCTGTGGTGGCATGAGAAGCAAATTACAAAAACTTTATGTTGACGCCAAATCATGCCGCTTTAATGTACTAGTATTCACTGAGACATGTTAAATGATACTTTCGATAATGAGGAAGCAATCGGACTGTCTAAAGAAATGATCGGGACTACTCCTCAACAGGTCTTTCTCGAGAAGGAGGAGTCCTGATAGCATCTCACAATTCTCTCTCAAGTGAGCTAATAGATACACCTACCCACAAGCTTTTCGATCACCGAATAATTAGAATTTGCTTAGAAAATAGTCTATAAATGTATGTATATAGGTGTCGTTTACATTCCTCCCGGCTCAAGTGAAACAACATACAACGTGCTATGTGAAACACTGTCCGCTTTTATCTCTACTCTAAAACAGAAAGATAAGGTTGTTATTCTAAGTGACTGTAACCATCCAAATATATCTTCTGTTACCGATGAAAATGACAACTATTTTCCCCCCTGTTAACCTTTCTAATATCATAGATTTCACAATGCTTAGTACCTTTTATGGCAGCCACCTGCAGCAAGTTCTTCTGTACAAAATCGAAATGGGAGATGGTTGAACCTAATCTTTACTAACGCATATGAGAAAATGAAGGTTAGTCCATGCAGTGATGCAGAACGTTTGTTAGCCAACTCTGTTCACCACACAGCCTAATGAAGTTACCTTTACCCAATCTTATAATAACTCCATTGCGTACGATTACCTCAACGCCGATTACGAAAGCATGAAATGTTATCCTAATGCTCTAAACTGGAATTATATTCTTTCTATCTTAGACGTAGACAGGCGCTGTCTCTAGATATTATCAGCACATTTTTACAGCTATCGAAAGTTATGTGCCAAAAATAGAGAAAAATAATAAATTTTCAGAGCCATGGCTAAATAGAAATCTCAGATTTTTGAGGAATCAAAGAAAAAAAAAAGTTCTCAAAAACACCAATAATGTAAGCGATGAACTCAAGCTAAGGTATGACGAGCTATCAAAAGAGTTCTCTATTAAGTCAGAAGTAGCGTACAAGTTTCACACTAACCTTATCGATGAGAAAATCATCCAAGAAGCGAAAAAATTCTTCGACTTTGTTAACATGAAGCGTAAATTTAGCGACTATCCATCGTCTTTGTTTAAAGGTAATGTAAATTCGTCCAACCCTCATGAAATCAGCAACTATATGCGGATTATTTTAAGGAGGTCTTTTGTCAATCTACTATACGTATCCAATTCGATAGCATAAATTTAACGCAGGAAGAGATTTCTAGTGCCATAAAAGAACTAGATTTATTTAAGGGACCAACTAGACCAACTACTTTTGCCATTATACATGATTTTAACGAATCACTGTCTTGTGGGACATTTCCTCCATATTGTAAATTATCCCATCTAACACCAATTTATAAGAGTGGTGATAAAAGGTCTGTTGAAAATTATAGAGACATAGCAATTTTATCAGGCATTCCAAAACTTTTTGAAAAAATTATTTGTGATAATCTAACAAGTATCATCAACCCACGTCTAAATGAGCAGCAACACGGCTTCCGTAAGGGACGATCTACAACATCCAATCTCATGATCATGGTGGATGTTTTACCAAGCTAGATGCTGTTTATACGGATTTCAGTACAGCATTCGATCGAGTTGATCACAGCATGCTAACATGTAAATTAGAAAAATTCGGTATTACTGGACCCATACTACGTTGGTTAAAATCATATCTCGACGGCAGATCCCAGTATGTTAAATTCTATGGATTCTCTCGAAAAAATTGCAGCCTTCTCAGGAGTTCCGTAGCCACCTTGGTTCTATTCTTTTTAACATATTTATATCAGACTTGTCAGAAGTCCTTAACGATATGCAGATAATTTAAAAATGTACCATGCAATCAAATTAAAGGCAGATGTAATTTTTTTACAGTCAAAACAGTTGTCTCTGGAGCAATGGAGTATCCAAAATAAACTGTATCTTAATGTCAATAAATGCAATGTTATACGTTTTTCTCTGAAGAACAACATGGCATTACCTCAATAGTTTCGAGCTTATAAGAGACAATCATGTAGTGGATCTTGAAATAGTCGTGGATTGCAAGATGCGCTTTAATCTGCACTATGACATAATTTTGTCCAGAGCCAGGAAACAGCTCGGATTTATTAAAAGTCTAGCAAATGAATTCAAGAATATTTGGGTCACTACATCCTTATAATGTGCGTTAGTGCGGCTAATACTTGAATATGTCTGCATAATTTGGAATCCGTCTTTCGATTCCCATAGCGAAAGAATCGAGTCTATTCAAAAGCAATTCTTACTATACACGTTGAGACACATGTACAACCCCCGTGATTATAATAGCCTTCCTTTTTATAATACAGACTCTGCCTTTTAAGCTTGATGCCATTATCATCAAGAACATCATTATTGCGCTCATGTTTCACTTTCGATGTTATTAATGGTGCTATTGACAGCGAATATATATTTCTAGTATGATATGCCTCAACGAACCAATAAGATGTACTAGGCATACTCAGCTGTTAACTGAATATCAGCACCAAACTATTTACATAAGCAAACAATGAACCCATCAATCGATGCTGTAGAGAATTCAATAACGTTTCTATATACTCTCACCTTCAATGTCCAAATCCTCTTTCAAGCAAACCCTGTCTAAGTTCCTCGTTAATCCAAATTAACTCAGGTTTAAGTTAAATTATATTTATATAGTTACTCGTATGTTTACCACATTTAACCCTATTACTGCCACGCTTTCTGAATAACATAAACTGTCACGATGTGACTTAGAGACACTAATACATATACATATATATATGAGAGTTCATTTATTTTATTGAATAAAAAAGATTTTTAATATGTGTGACATAGAAACCCTTATACAAAATACATAAATAGATAACTCATTAACTTGATTTGGAAAAAATTAGAAAATTTAATATAAATAATGTGACGATTTTAGCTAACTATTTGTATATACATGTTAGGCAAACCACACTTTTCTGTGAATGCTCGTTACATACAGGTTTCTGACAAATTCCGCAGCATTGCTTAGAAGATCGTCTTTTTTCGTAAGGGCAGCAGTAACATCGTCGTCTTTTATTTGGATTTACTGCTCATACAGTCAAAGCTGGATTTAGTGATGGGTTTCCCAATATGTCGTCTATTGCAGCAACGCTTCATTTTGACAAAAATAGCTTACTTCGACGCTGTATATTTGGAATAACTAAGTCCTTGGCGAGTTCTTTCAAAAATAGTATTCGTCGAGAATTTAGCTTCACCCGATTCCAATTAGGATACAAATTGAGCCAAACATCTTTTGCTGCAATACCACATACGACAACGATAGTATAAAATTGTGCAAGCGACAATCGACTCGTTTTTTGCTTTACAGTAAAAGCGTGACACATTTGATAAAGCGTGTCTACTCTACCTTTTGTACTATTATAGTACAAATTTATTTCCGATTTGTTTTTATTTTGTACATCAATTGCATTCGTATGATGCATCGTTGACAGAAGTATAACGGCTCTGTTTTTCTTCAGTACGTAGCTAACAATTGTCATACTTCGACGAAATCCAAACACGTTGCTTTCAACCTCCCTTAATCTATGAGGTAGAAAATTAGCTGGAATGCATCTTTTATTTTTTCGTAATGTGCCGACACATGTAAGTCCCTTCGATAGCATTTTTGGTGCTAGCTCAATGCTAGTAAAATAATTGTCGAACGTCACGTTCCTATTTGTTCTTTCAAAAGGTTCACATAGCATTTCGGCAACTCGATTGGTTGCTCGACTGTTCCCTTCTTTTCCGAGGTACGGAAAACACGGTCATATAGCGGATAACTGGTGCTGGAATCGCAAATCCACCAAATTTTCATTACATATTTATCTGGTTTTAAAGGCATATATTGGCGGAATGATACGTATACTCTACCTCTGAAGGGTACTAGTTGCTCATCTATGGTCAAGTTGCTACCTGGCATGAAATGTTTTCGCAATTCTTTGTTGACAATATTCCATATGTTTCTTATTGGCGCCAATTTATCTTTCGCTCTGTCGCAAATGTCGCAATAGTGCAGCAAATCTATTTTAAGACATGCAACCCCGATAAATTGGACTGCCAAATAAGGGATCCCCAAATTCTTCATAGGACGTGCTACCTTGTCTGCGTAATCCAGCATCAATCAATAACCCAATGAACGCTCGAATTTCTAACATATCGGTCATCTTCAAATTGTTTCCGACTGTGTTTATTCCCTCCCAGTTAGTGTACTTCACAATAATTTCAATTAGTTCGTCAGTGAAATAAAGCGAAAATGCGTACACAGGATATTCAATGCGTTTTGCAGGTGACAACACAACTTCATTTACTTTGCCTCGGATGATGTTACGCGCTGATGGTCGCCCTTGCAAGTTTGGTGTTATTAAAGACCACTTGGTGCCATCTTTACCAATAAATATTTCAGCACTATAGTCACCAGCTTCATTTTCTTCACTAAAGTTTATTTCATCCTCTGATTCGGATGCAGTCTCCAAATAATGTATTTCACTATCCGAATAGCCAGCTTCATCAAAATCTTCAGCAGTGTCTTCTGCTGCACTTTCATCATCGTCCTCTTCCATTGCGTTTCTGATTTCTGCATCTGTTAGACATTTTGTTCTTCTTGGTCCAGACATGCTGTTAGTGAAAATCCTAATTTTATAAATACCTACTAAATTTTGTTCTGATAATAACTATTGTATTATCTAGAACCTATGAAATACGTCTATAGTTTTATTTATTTTCAAAAAACACGCAAATTTATTTAAGATAAAATACTTTTAATAAAATGCTCCCAAAAAATAGAAAGTAAAAAACACAAAAAGAATACAACATGCTTTGAAAAGAATCCCTATTCAAAATTACTAACAGTCAAGATATAAGAATAACATGTAATCTAACTTGTTTTGTAGCGACCGTTATCCACTATGAGCAGAAAACACTGCAAATCATGAAGCAAGCGAGCGCCAGCAAGTGAATTTCCTTGAATTACAACACACACGTAAATTTGGAAGTTGTAAAAGATTGGAGAGATTGTAGCGCTGCTATCAACAAACTGTGAATTAACTGTCGTATAGTGTCTCAGAGTCACTACGTAACGGTTTATGTTATTTTCGAATATTTTGTGCAATAAATAAATATTTTCAAAACATAAAAAAATATTAACCAATAATAAAATACAATGAACTAATTTTGCGTTAAAATAAGTTTTAAATCATTTATAATGGTTTTAAATTGAATAGTGACCCACAGACACAGCCTGACAGGAATAGGGTTAAGCAGGCCCTCTCTAAATTTGTTGGATATAAGTACTATCCAAGCCTCTCTCTCTTCCTATTTAACCCAGCCTTTGACCTTCTCGATTTCTTCTCCTCTTTTTAGTATGTGAGTACCTTGTACTCTTACTTTTAAATTTCTTTTTCCTTCTTGGTTTTGACGTGTTCTTGAAATTATGTCATTTAAGTGGGCGGATTACGACCACTTCAATTCGTACATCTTCGACCACAAGGAAAGGGGAGAAGAAATAAAGTAAAAATAAATTAAATTAGGTTGGAATAAGTAAATTGCCTTGTTTGGCCAATAAATAAATAAAAATAAATTAAATTTTTTTCCATTCTACTGACATCAGTGTGAGCCAGGTTTTTTTTAAATGTCAATATTTATACTCCACGCGTACTACATAAAGGGTATATTAACTATGGCACTACGTTCGTAACGCCACTAAGGAGGCGTGGCAAGCATTGAAATGTGGTCTGAAGGAATAATGACTTAACTCAAAATATCGTAAAAAACGACATGACATTTTCTTTCTTACCAATCTTTGGAAGGATGCAGAAATTAATTTTTTGTCTGCACTTATTTCTGCGCATATATTCGTTTGTAACGATTCATAGTAGGGTGCCTTTTATATTTCGGGATTTGGCAACCCTGGTGTTGCAATCTGTCAACTGAAAGCTCTATCGCAAAGTTTGACATTTGTTGGCTTATACGTACTCAGAACGTTTTGACATACGAGCGCTATTTGTGTTGTTTATAGTAACTTAAAAGAATCATCTCGGTCTAAAAATGGAATTAAATCGTGAACATTTTCGTGCGATTATTTTTTACAACTTTCGACGTGAATTAACACAGCAACAGTGCATGGATGAAGTTAATTCAATTTTTAGCGATGAAGCTCCATCAAGGACCAGTGTTTATCGATGGTATGGTGAATTCAATCAAAAGACGATTTTCGTGAAGGTCGTCCGAAATCAGCTGTTGTTCCGAAAACCATTGATGCTGTGTGCGAACTGATATTGCAAGATCGTCATGTTACCTATCGTGAGATTGAGGCAACCTTAGGCATAAGTGGGACCAGCATACATTCAATATTGCATGAACATTTGACTGTCAAAAAAATTTGTTCGCGTTGGATCCCACACAATTTGTCAATCGCTCAAAAAAAGGCTCGTGTCGATTGGTCGAAGGAAATGCTCAAAAAATACGATCGCGGTGCTTCGAAACACGTCTATGACATCGTGACAGGTGATGAATCGTGGATTTACGCGTATGAGCCCGAAAGTAAACAGCAGTCGACTGTATGGGTGTTTCAAGATGAGCCAAATCCAACAAAAGTTGTTCGCGCACGAAGCACTTCCAAGCAAATGGTCGCCTGTTTTTTCGGAAAATATGGACATGTCGCAACCGTACCACTAGAACAACGCAGAACAGTCAACTCTGAGTGGTACACAACCATTTGTTTGCCAGTTGTCTTCCAAGAAATCAGGAAAACCAACCGCCGAAGACGGATCACTCTTCACCACGACAATGCGAGCTCTCACACATCGGCTCAAACAACTGCATTTTTGAGCACCCAAAACATCGATTTGATGGGTCATCCGCCGTATAGTCCTGACTTGGCACAGGATGACTTCTTTTTATTCCCAACCGTGAAGAATAAACTGCGTGGACAACGATTTTCGACGCCCGAAGAAGCGGTTGCGGCATTCAGAATGCATGTTTTGGAGATACCTCAATCAGAGTGGCAAAAGTGCTTCGACAATTGGTTCAAACGCATGCAAAAGTGTATAGATCTTAATGGAGAATATTTTGAAAAACAATAAAGTGATTTTCGATGATTAATATTTGTTTTTGTTCTCTAATCCCGAAATATAAAAGGCACCCATTGACTGTATATTAATTTAAGCACATATTTTCATGGGCTAATTATAACAAATGTGCTTCAAATAGGCACATGCACGCAAGTTGAAATGTGTATTAATGTTGACTTAATGTGCCTTATTAAAGGAGCACATAAGTGAAGTTGTGAAGTTAACTGATTTTGCAGAATAATAATTTCTACAGGTTAAATAATAAGATGCCACTCTACAGTGGAACAAAATGTAAGAATAATTGTGGATATATTATGATATATGTATAGTGGAACTACAACAATTTATCCAGGCGCTTCTGCGGTGACCTATAAGCCTATAGCGAATTTCTTTTTTCTTTTTGTAATACCATGCAAGCATTGTTTCGACTTATTCCTAAAATCGGACTGTGCTTTTCGTGAATCTCCAGATGTCTAGCAGTGGTGAGTTTTAAATTTGACTCGTTAGAACTCCAACAAGATTCTAGATTTCCTGTTTGACTAAAAGAAAAAGACTCTTAGAGCAAAGCGTTTGAAATATGCTGGGAAGCCCAGTTTGTGTAAGCATTATCTCTGGCACTTTTAACGACGTCTAGTGAAATGTACACATCTCGGCACATCTGTATCAAAAAAACCCATTGGTATGTTGGCAATTCTTCCACATTAGGTTATTCCTAGTAAAAAAATCTCTTCTTTTACCCACAGTTCCTTTAATTTACGCCACATCCACTAATTCTGTCGAGAAATTCCCTTGCCTGCAGACTTTCATCCTTCAGAATGTTTTGCAAACTATGCATGTATTTAAGTCTCCACACGAACCACACACACGCACACAGACCACCGTATGCCCATAAAACATGACATCAACACCCTTTCCCTCACTCCCCTTACAACACTATAAGTACCGAGCATACATTTTTCGTGTTGGCGAAATTTTAGCTTTTCGCCTCGCTAAATTCAAACAAACTTTATTAATTGCGACAGCAAAGTTTTCACCGAGCTACGCTATGATTTATTTTGCATTTTAGATTGCTGTTTTCATTTATTATATATTAAGCTTTATATATTTTTTTTTTAAACGCTCTTCCTTTTTTTTTTATTGTAAATCAGCGCAACTCGAAAATTAGAAAAGTTTTGCGTTCATGCATTTTTCAAACAACTAAAATATTTCAACAATTTTGCTGTTTAAATAATTATTTTGCAATCTGGCAACTTTGTATGTCAGCGCTCGTTTAGAGTTTAACAATTTTCTATTTCCTTCTTTGGATTTAAGCTGTCTGAACCCTGCTCATCAGTTAATAATCCTCAAAATCGATTTTGTTGAATCCACAAAGCGGTCGTAGAGTCTCCTAGATGGTCAACATATGTCTATCGGTATGTATTGTTTGTAATGCAAGCAGCTTTCTAGTGTATAAAGGAGACATAATCGTTTTTAGCATTATTGCTGTGAAATTGAATTTAATTATGCAATTTTTCAATTTTCGGTTTCTATCGCATTGATTAGTCTTCGGATAGTTTTTGGTACGAGTACGTATAAAGAGCAAGTACCTACGTAGTTCGAGAAAGCTGAGTGTGGTCATATTCGACATATAACGATGAAGATTAATGATGAAAATTCACTGAAAAGTCAAAAAAAATTGTTTAGTTCGCAAGGATTCCCTAAATATAGACTCAAAAATGTTCTGTGTAAATAATTCTACACATTAAATCGTGCACATTTGAAAAAACTACTTACATATGCTCGTACCTAGTTTAAGTTTTTTCAGGAGAGCAAAAAACTGTGTGAATGCTGAACAAAACTTGTTATGTACTTATTATAAGAAATGTCAAAATTGTTCGCTGAACTGAAATATTTCAACGGATTTTTGATACAATTAACCTTTGACATTATTGGCTTTGTCAAATTTTTAATGGCCGTATAAGCTTATCACATATTCCCACAGCTTAAAATAAGGCAAGGGTGGTCTTTATATCCAAGGCACAATATCATCACATACCACCCCTAAGGATTTCAGGCCTCCGCAGTAGCATTGATTCTGCACCACTATCGGCTTCATAACATACCTACATGTACGCTGGCCGGGACCATAGAAAAATCATTTTTAAATAATGAGTTTACTTTGGTTGCGTTCTTAGAAATAGACGGAGCTTTTAATAACGTAACGCCACAATCAATACGGCGAACATTAGTCTAACTAGGCATGAACAAGATCATTACAGAGCTTATAGACAAGCTACTCAATAGTGCAACACCTCTATCGGACCTGGGCGCATACAGCGCTACAAGATCTATCTCCAAAGACACGCCTCAAGGTGGTGTTCTCTCTCCACTTCTCTGAAATTTGGTAGTTAACAACGTACTTCTATCTCTTGAGAGAGATGGATGTGTAGTGGCAGCCAACGCCGATGACCTAACAATTGCAGTCAGAGGCAAGTTTCCTACTACTCTATGCGACATTATGCAAGGAGCTCTTTGCAGAATTGAAAAATGGGCCAAGCCCTGTGGTCTTGGAGTAAATTCGGCTAAAACAGAGCTGGTCCTAAACACCAATTATTCTAAATGGATCTGTTCTGTCCCATGCGGATAACTCAAAGTGCCTGGGACTTATACTCGATAGAAAGCTAAGCTGGAAATTAAACACAGCAGAGCGCAATAAAAAAGCCACTGTGGCACTATATGCTTGCGAAAAAGCCATAGGGAAAAGATGGGGGTTCTTGCCCCGTATAGTTCACTAGCTGCATACTGGGGTCTTTAGACCTATTCTTCTATATGGAGTCGTAATATAGTGGCCTTCCCTAGACAAAGTCACATATACGAAACAGCTCCAAAAAGTGCAGAGAATGGCACATACATATATGCATTAACGGTGCTCTGAGAACAAAACCGACTGCCGCCTTAGAGACCATACTTCATCTTCTACTACTGAACCTGGTTGCCAATCAGACAGCAGTCTGTTCGGCAATACGATTTAGAGAACTGGGCGTATGGAAAAGTCTGACAACATCCATACTTAACAACTACAACTTCATTCCATCTAGTAATGATAACTGCAAGTCCTCGCTTTCCTTCGATGGAAGTTATGGTACGCTAATTCATAATAAAGAACATACTGGGTCAATGGTTCGCCAAGGGAACCAATGGTGTCAATATTTTTATACAGATAAAAATTAATCGACAAGGTCGGGTACGGAGTCTACGCAAAAGAGCTTGGGTTATCTCTGGCTCGTTGGCTTCCTGACCACTGTAGTGTGTTTCAGGCCGAAATGGTGGTAATAGGGGAGGTTGTATCATTGCTTTCACACAAAGTTGTCGGGAAACGGGAAATTTATATCTTTTCGGGTAGCCAGGCTGCGATCAAATCGATGGAACAAGTAGCCATAAACTCTCAAGAAGCCTAAGAATGTCGTGCTTTATTAGGTGAAATGTCGAATTATTTCAGCATCAATCTAATATCGGTACCTGAGCATAAGGGCATTAAAAGCAATGAAAAGGCAGGTGAGCTTGCTAGAAATGGTAAACGAGTGACATCAGCCGTGCTGAACCCACCGGGTATCTCTTTAGTGACTCTTAAGCTGCTAATCAGTAACAATATTATAACGAAAGCCAACTCTAGAACTCTTCTGTGGGCTGAACTCTCGACATGCAGAGCATTAAGGCTTATCTGGCCGACTCTAGATCCTGGGCGATTGAGAGCCCTTCTCTCACTGGCAAGACCAGAATTAGCCACAATAGTGGCTGCCATCACAGGGCACTGCTTGATAGGCAGATATTCCGACTGGTAAGGAGCTATCTCAAATAACTTCTGTAGAAGCTGCAGGGACGAGGAAGAGGAAGAAACCATATTCTGCGTTCCTATCCTGTGCTAGCCAGAAGAAGACACAAAAATTAAGGTTCTATCTTCTTTCATGAACTTGACGACATAAGTTCAAGGTGGTGCTATCACAATGGACCTATCTTGTCTAAGTGAGCTGGTGTATGTTTTTTTACAACGGCTGCCGCCTCTACTTAGCCTAACCTAATCTTTGACCTTGAACATCAATTCAAGAGTTTCAGCATTTTTCTTATTGATTTTTAACTTTGAACTGTACCTTTGACGAGATCCTACAAGTTCTGCAAAAAAATAAGCACATACAATTTAGACGGTTTCATGTAGTTTATTTAAAAAAAAAAAAGAATATTAAAATTGGGTCATTATTTTATCAACAATTATGTTTTTTCTGACACCATACTAACAAAAAAATTTTTAAATATCTGTTTTATTCCCTACCCAACAAACAAAATAATTCACTAGTGCTATCGTTTTCGAATCGCATTCTCGTATATTTCATTCAGTAGCAATTATTAGTAGCGATTCATTTATAATATCGCGAGCGGGAGAAATTCCTCCTTCGTTAACGAATCATCAAAACCGAAACATCAATTCGTTAACGAGTCTCCAAAAGTATAGAAAGCAATTCGTTACCGAGTCACCAAAACTATGAAAAGCAATTCTTTAACCTATAAATGCAAGTCGATAACGAATCATATAAATCATATAAAAAATAAAAAATAAATAAAAACTAATTTCAAGCTTACCACATCAAGAATTAAATCCACGTCATCTGAATGCTAGTCCGGCACCTTACCCTCTCGGCTATTTCAGATGCTTAATATATATTGCTTAATTTGCTTGATAATAAAAGCCAGCATTCGCGGACATGGGTTCGAACCCCAACTTGGTCCAAAAAAAAAAATGTTTTCGTTTTTTTTTTTGTTATTTAGGTATTTTATTAAAGATTTGACTTTTCAAAAGTTCGAAATTATTTCTTTTTATCATTTTTTGACCAACTTTTTTCGGCTTCATTATACATTCGTCAAAACCAAAAAAAAACCATTCGTTAACGAGTCGCCAAAACTAGGAAAAAGCAATTCGTTAACGAGTCGCCAAAACAACAAAAAGCAATTTGTTAACGAGAACTTATTCATATGAATATCTTGAACAAATTATAAGTAGAAATTATTTATATAAAGAATACCATAAGCACGAAATAACATAACAGAAGAAAAAATATTTCACAAAATTTTTTTCATATTAAAATTTATAGAAATTTATATTTGTCTTTTTTTTTAATTAAAATTAAAAAAAAAAACATAACATTTAAAAAAATATTCGCTTAAGTGACGTATTAACAATAGAAAGTTAGTAAAAAATACTTTTCTTAATAAAATTTGTATATTGAAAAAATGGAAAAAATTGTTTTTTGTTTCAAAACATCTTAAATGGAGTTTAGGAAAGTCATGATTTCAATCGGTGCTTTATTTAAGCATCAAGCCAACCTCTGATGAAGTCGGTATGAAACTATTCGAAAACTTAAAAAAAAAAACGATTCACAAGCGATTCGTCAACGAATCAGCCCTCGCCACAATGTTTATTGGGTATTTACATATTTTTTTGTAATGTTATAATGTACAAATGAGTAATCTTTTGTAATGTTGTAAGAAAAAACCATCTGGTGATTTTCAAGCACTTGCAGAGTCAACTGTTTTTATACCTATTTTATAAAATTACTGGGTATGGGAGATACGTGTGGATTTCTTTATATTTTTAAATAAACATTTAATTCAAAGCTCATTTCCAAAATTTCAAGGCCATGTAATAAGTTTTGTTGAATTTAAAACACATTTTACCGTTTTGATAACATCACTTTGTATGAAAGGTAGGCGTGATCTCAGAATCACGTTTTGATAACATCACTTTGTATGAAAGGTAGGCGTGATCTCAGAATAGATATCACAGCCCTTATACAAAATTTTTAGTTCATATATTATGCTTAATGGAATTAATGAAGATTTTACTGTTTTAATAAAATCACTTTGTAGGGGAGGTAGGCGTGGTTTTCATCCTATTTGGCTCATCCTCGAACTTGATCTTTAGTTTTCAGATTCAAGCTAAAATATTGGATTTCATGAGAGTAGCTTCAAAATTACGACTGTAACATGTCGACAGACTGACAAACGGAAAGACGGACAGAATTTTTTTTTTTCTTATTTGGATCCATTCTAACTAAAAAAAGTCCAAAGTTTCCTCCGACTTCTATTGTGGTGGTATTTCACCCAACTGTGCGCTGGTAGCACTATCTAAAAATAAAAAAAAAATTTTTAATTTTTGTCAGATTTTTAATTCAAGATCGCACGATCTTGGCTTATTTGCGAAAAAAATATTTTTTTGAATCACCCTAATATTGTATATACGTGTTTTTTTTAATTTTCCTCAATAAAAATCGTCAAATCACCGCCTAAGAAGTTTCACTTAAAAACTACTTCGTGCTAAATTTCTAAAGATAGTGAGCAGGAATAACTATATATGTATTCGGGCTTGAATTGATCTCAAAAAATCTAATTCTCAATTCATATCTCAAAAGCTCTAGCATAAAAAGTAGCAGTTGTGTATTTCAACACTTTTTACCATTACTATATCAGTTAAGCAAAAAAATATATTGCCGCTTGTTGAGGCATTCATGCAGGGTGCTATGATGACGTTATACATATAACAATATTTATTTTACTTGCCAGCTGAAACCACTTCAACGATTACTCAACCATAAAAGACCAACACTTCAGTAGACCAGTCGTTGCAACCAGAGCCATCCTTGTAACTAAAACTACGACTAATGTACTCAGCTACTTGGCTGAAGTACTCTACCTCAGCCACAGTCAAGTCAAGCACTATCCAGGCTGAGCCACTTCAGTGTAAATCAAGGTGTTGTTGGTGGGTGTGGGCTATTTATCAATGGCGCCACGGTTAAGTTCAGGTTATGCAAACATTGCTGAAAAAAAATGGAAAAAAACAATAAAAATAAAACTGCAACAGCAACAACTGTTGAGACTTTTTCAGCAACTATTTGCTACTTTAGTGCAACAATATTGAAACTCACACAAACACTCTACTCTACTCTTCAGCTAGCTGCTTCCGAAGCACCAGGTAACAGGGAAAAGCAATTAAGACTAGCTAAGGGTATAAAGTACAAATATTATATAACATACACATAGCACACAAACCCATACAAGTATACATACAGTAGTGCAGCCATTGAAGTGCCATTGTGTGTGTTTTCGTGAAAGTGCGTAGCTTGCGTTGTAAGTTAGGGTGGTGCGAGGTTTGCTTTCTGCTCATGAATGCATGCAAACTGCATCATGTGGCTCAGTGCCAGCGAAAGTGTGGCATTTGTGGTTCTATGTTAAGTTAATTTTTGGCTTAGAAACTTGGGAGCCACCTTAAGTGCAGCTGAAGTCCATGTCACATGTGTGTACGCGCATATGTGTGTGTGTGTGTGTGTGTGTGAGCCTGTCTATTTAAACTTGTTAAATCTATTAGTGTCTCTAGCAGTTGTTGGCTGCTCAAGCTACCGCAAGTGTCGCATTCACTGATGCATATGAATAAGCTTGTTTTAAAAGAAATGTATTTCCAACAAGAAATTAAAATAGTTTTTAAGGGGCTTACAAAGTTTTTTAATGCCTGCAGGAAGCAAAAAATTCAACATCGAAATCACCTGGCTTTGACTCGATTACAAATAAACTTTTTTAAAAAATACCTATTAAAGCCATAAAATTATTAGTTTCAATATTCAACAGTTGCATTTGTCTAAATTACTTTCCATTTGCTTTTAAAAATACTGAATTTTAGCAATATATAAACCTAATAGACCTATTTCGCCACTGTGGGACCGATTGAAAATCTGAGGTCAGACGATGATTGTTTGAAAGGCGTTCGAAATGTTTTGTTGTTGCTTTCAATATAAAACTATCAAAAAACAGTGAGAGCAAGAGCGGATGAACACTTTGTAGGGCAATCAAAATTTGTTCATTTTTGAACGCTGTCCATGACACAATTCATCGTTCAGAACAGTGTTTCTAGGTGGCGAAATAACGAATATGCTGACTTTTAGTAGGTAAAAAATATTTTTTTGAGAAAAAGTACTGCTTTTATACTATAAAATAATAAAAAAAGAGTTGTATGAAACCCTTATTCTTGGCAGGTTAATTTGCAAAATATATAGCTCAGCAGCAGTATGCAGTAGAAATGAAAACAAAATTCCCATAAAAAATACATTGAGTTTTTTGACAGCGAACAGGCAGCGGTTTTTTTTTCGCTAGGTAGTACGCTGTTGACGGAAAAAATTTGTTCAAGTTCACAATCATGTGGGGAGAGTTAAAATACCAAAATTTCGCTGGCAATTATATGCCTGTACATTTAATTGGCGTAGAAATTTGACATACAACATTAAAAAAATAAGCAATAAAGCTTAGTATGCTGTAGCAGCGAAAATTTTTGGAAATATTATTCTGCAAGCGAAATTTTGGTGCTAAGTCAAAATTTTTGTGTGGAGAAAAAGCACAAGCTGTTCTGGTTGACAGATTCATATTTTTTTTTTTCTGCAATTTTATATTCTACTAGCTAGCTCGCTTTTCCCCTAAAAGAGGGCGTAGCTTTAGTGAAGCCATGCTTTTATAGTAAGTTCGTACCGAGTTTCATTAATGTGAAATTTATTTTGAAAGCTATACCGAAAATTTTGGGTGCTAAAAAAGTAACATGCCCCTCGTCCAACGCCCATAAAATGATACCAGTGGAACGGCATGTGTAAATTGAGTTCGAATACTGAACTCCGAGGCTGTGCAACCTACAATTCCAAAACTGTTCGATATCGAAAATTGTAGGTGTATTTAAAGTGCCTTTTACGATCGGCACCAGACTTCACAGGAACCCTCTTTTCGTTTCGTCGAACCCTAGCGGTTTTGGAGTATTTACGTGATATACACATATACCCACATACGTATATACATTAAGTCTTCTCACGCTCCTTAGAAAAAAAAAGTTGCTCAGTCCGGTTCTTCAAAATAATCCATGGCTTATGTTACGATGATCCCCGAAATATTTCGACTAAAAATATTGGCTGGTATGATAGTCAAAAAAAAAAAAAAAAACAAACGGTCAAAAATAAGAGTAATGAAAAACTTCTTTCTTAAATTTTAAAAAATCTTAAATTTTTTCCATTGGACCAAAGATAATGCGCATTTTTATGGATTGTTTTAACGTTTTTCAAACTATTTTCACTAAAATTCAAATTAATTTTTTCCCATACTACTTTTAGTAAAATAAATTGCAAAATGTACAAAAATGTGTAATATTTTTTTTTTTTTGTTATTTTATTCAATTTAATTCTTCACTTAACACTATATTTATATCATCAATAGATAATTTATTTGACAAAAAAAAAATGTTTAATTTGAATTTTAGCAAAAATAATATAGAAAAAATTAAAAAATTAATGAAAGGCCGCATTACCTCTGGACCGACTGTAAAAACTAAAAATTTATTGGTGCAGATTGGAAGAACTTTTTCATTACTATTATTTCTGACCGTTTGTTATTTTTAACTACCACACCAGTTAATATTTTTTCAAAAAACTCGTTTTTTAGAGGATATTTTAAACCATTTCGTGACATACGGTTGAGATGCGTGGCTTGTATGCCGTAGAACCCAGGTTCGAATTCCATCTGACACAGAAAGTTTTTCAATTGAATTAATTTTTTTGTTCTGCCGTCATCTCTATGCAGACAATGGCAAACTTCAGAGAGTAAATACTGGCATGAAAAGCTTCTTGAGAACATAAACCGTTCAGAGTCGGCATTAAAGATGTAGGTCCAGTTTTCGATCATTTGTGTTCAAACATTCCACAACACGCACAACACAATTGATCATAAGAAGCTCTGTCAAAGTCCTTTCAAGGGCTGAAATTGGCCATTTCGTTTTGTTTTTGTTTTATTTGCGGGTGGTACAAGTGGGCGTGGCAAATGTTATATACATATATATTGATTGCCACTTAGAGCACCTGCATGTCAAGTGTTAATATCAAAACGTGTACAACTTAGGAATAAGCATGATTTCGAAACAGTGGGCGTAGATCTGGTGCGACCACGCCCATTTTTTAACAGTTGCCGACAGTGACCATATGAACTAAATTATCAAATCTTAGTCTTCTACGGTAAAATCCGTCTGATAAAAAGCACTTTTACTGATTTGTGGGCTGTAAAAATAGGCGTGACAACATTTATATATACATAGTGACTGCTACTTGGATCCAAAGCACCTACCTGCATACCAAGATTCACTATAAAAACGTGTACAACCCAGGAATAAGCATGATTTCGATAAAGTGGGCGTAGATATAGTACGGCCATGCCCATTTTTTTTTACATTGGCCGAAAGGAATCATATAAACTAAATTACCAAATCTTAGTCTTCTACGGCAAAAGCCGTCTGATACAAAGCATTTTTACTGATTTGTGGGCGGTTAAAGGGGGCGTGTCAACATTTATCCATTTGGATCCATAGCACCTGCATACCAAGATTAACTATCAAAACGTAGATATAGTGGGCGTAGATATAGTGTGACCACACCCATTTTTTATGGAGTCATCGAAAGTAGCCTTCTGAATAAAATTACCAAATTTTAGTTTTATACGATTAAACCCCTCTGATATTTAGCATTTTTTTTGGTTTATGGGCGATAGAGCCAATTTGGGTTATATGGGAGGTACCACGCTACCTTGTCCAATCCACACTAAACTTCACAGGAACACTCTCAGAATATTGCTTCAGTATCCCTAAAAATTTCATAAAGATTGGTTCGGCGGTTTTGGAGTCTATACGTGATATACACACATACCCACATATACACATACCCACATAGCCACACACATACATCCATTTTTATATTATAGAATATATAGATAATATTTTTGGGATATGTCAAAAAAACAGTTATTTTAATAACGTTTATTTCACTTAAATACGACTTACATTTTTGCAAACTTTTATGAAAGATTTTTACAACAATAGTGGTATTCAATTAACGCCGTATTTGTGGTGTAAATGGCGTATGTGCCGTAAGTTCATACAACTTACCACACATACGCAGCTTACATCACAAATACGTCGTTCATTGAGTGCCACTAATAGCATTTTTTCGTAACAGAATTAAAACCGTAGTGTAATTGATATGCAATAAATCACTTGGTTTTCGACACTAAAATATAGCCTATTGTGATTCAATTTGTTGAAAAACTAGTCTATAACCAAATTATAACATATTTTTGTTACGAATATCAATCTGTGGGTTACCTTACAATATCTATCTCTTTAACTTTACTAACAAATATATTTTTTTTTCCACATTTTTCAAAAACGAGTACTATTAATTTTTGGTTTCCTTTTATTCTCGCAATAAATTCATGTCCTCAATAACATTGTTGCGGCGTAGACTAATGGACTAAATGGATTTTCACTTCCGCTTTGTTACAAAGCACAGCATTTTGATTGTTTATTCAAGTGCAGAGCAAATAAATTACTCATCCTTGCAAGGATTTAGTGCAATAAAGATTATGGTAAATTTTTGTGTTGACCCTTTCGCTCTGTGTGTATCCATCCTTTATTATTTCACTTGTTCTACTTTTATTTCACTCTTTTCCCACAATCGAAAAGTTTTTCATTTAAAAGTTCGGTGGTTTTGTTATACATACATCTGATGTTATCCTTTTTTAACAGTCTTGGTCTATATCTCATCACATCGTTTGCAGGCTGCTGTTGCTTGCGCTGCTAAGTCTTCATCATGCTTTGGTACTCTCCATGTTGCTACACCCTCGTGACTTTTGCCGCAAGTGCAAATTCAAATTCCTCCATACAAAAGGAAGCACAACAAACACTAAAGCTGGAAAAACTGGCAACAAACTCACTTGCACACGGTGAAAATTAGTATTTAGTCTATAAAAAAAATTTTATTGTTTCAACTTAAAAGCTTTCATTTTTTAAACTTTTCTTTGGTTGAAATCAATATATACTCGCATGTACTTGTTAAAACCTAATAGATTTGTTCGCGTACTTTTTCAGTAAATTCTTGAAATTAAAAATTTTTTGAAAGTTAGAAAAAATTCTCTCGCAAAACAATGAAAAATCTGGAAAAGTACTCCAACAGAAAATTTTTCAAAATTTGTAATACACGTCAAGCTGTCAGAATAGTTGAAAATAAACCAAAAAAATCTTGACTTTCGGCGAAAAAAACGTTGCGCATAAAAAAAATAAAATGGAAAATTCCACATATGTTCATTGCTCTCCTAAAACCTTTAAAAAATTTCAATTTGTTAAGTAATTAAAGATAAATAAAGCATTTTATAAAATACTTAATCTTGCGTTTATTTACAGATATGGAATACAGAAATGAAATTGTCGGGTTAGCGCAGTCACAGGACACAGTTTTTGACGAAGTAGTTTTCTCAGAAAACATACTAGGCAGTCCAGAGCTTCTAGATGACAGCATTGAGCAAACTTGTTATGGGAAACTAGCTTGGTTAGATGCGCCAACAAAATTTGTAATTTCTTTAATAAAAGAGTTGTGTCCTCATGTCGGGAAAACATTTAATCTTAAAAACAAGAAAAGGATGTTGCAGAAAATATCCGAAAATTTTAAAGCTCAAGGATATATTTTTAACGCTAACCAAATAGAAATGAAATATTATAGTTTGGAGCGGCAATACAAAAAAGCACAGCTTCACAACTCTCGCACTGGAAGAAAAAGACAAACGTGCCAATATAAATCGTGAGTATTTAAATACGTTTAAGTTTTTCCTTTAGGGCCAGTTTCACGACCATCAGGCTGTTAGTTAACTATAACTATGAATTATGTGGGTTTTAGAATGTTTAAGTTAGTTGTGGCAATTTTGTTAAAAAATATAGCAGCACTGTAGAAAGCATACGTTTTTGAAATTTGGTGCAAATACTTTTCTTTTGTACAATGGACAAAACGATGGATACAACACAAAGTGCAAACGCGAGATAGCTTATAGGTTTTAAGAACCAAATATTAGAACTTAAAAAAGGATCTGAAGAAGAAGCGATCAAAACACTCCACTCTTCTTCATAGTCCGAATCGCTATCACCTCCGTAATCCCAATCGGAATCCATCACTATTTGTTCTACGTTTTTTTTTTACTTTTTTTTCTATTACGGAAATCAGCTGTTAGTTAACTAATGCTTTAAATTGGGACTCTCGATTTTCGAGTTCCAGGGCTACCCGGGTAGTTCGGGTATTTCGAGCTACTCGGGTAGCTCGGGTGGAAGCTGATTTCGGAGTTGATATCAAAGTTTTAAATTTGAGATGGTGGGTAGAGTTGCCACATAGATTTTTTTGTATTGCTGCGAATTCTTGTAATTTTGAAATTCTGACATTTATATTTAAACCCTCCTGATTCCCATATTTCCCTGCTAGACCTTCTTTTTGGACACGCCTCCAAATAATCTGACCAAAATGAAATAAGCAGCCTTTATAGTCAGCTTCAGGGAAGTATTCCTTAGCAATAGAAGATATTGATTTTTCAAAATCAGTGATTATCCTTATCGGATTGAGGTTAATATTTCTTTCAGCTGCTAGATAACATTGCTCATAAAAAACTTTGTAAGCTTACATAGATTTTGTGCTCATAAGGCAAAATATTAATGATAGAAATTGGTTATCAATCATAGCTTGAACAGTAAAAAGTTGACGGAAAATTTTTGGAACTACGTAAAAAGTTCCATCCATTATCCAGCACGTCGAATTGCTTAAAGATTTGAGTGATTCTATTGTTCCCTTTATTACTATTATGTTGCCATTAAAATTTTTTGCTTTTAAAACAATAAGATCGCCTTCCTAATACTTCAAACTTTCAGGAATATTAATCTCCGATAAACTTCGGAGACTATCCCCAGAGTCATTTTTTCTTTTGCGGATTCTTGTAATTTTTTGTTTCTGTGTTCGCTTAGATGGAAGATATTTCCGGCAATCTGCGGAAACTATCTGCGATGGTAGAAGGTTGTAAGAACGACTTAGTTCCTTTGTATCGATGTTTGAACGCGTTCATCCCAATTCGCTAGAAATGGGATCGTGATTATGGCATTTTTTATCTCATGTCCATCGATATTTTTTTTCGTTACTATATCTTTCGTTTGGTAGCTAAACCCATCCACAAACATTTTATTATTCCCTTTGTTAGATTTTCCAATGAAAATATTCATTAGGATGATTAGAGACGCTATAAAAAACTCTAATCATTAAGTCTCTGAAAAAACTAATAGAATTTGTGTTATATAAATGGATATGTACCTTGTTTCTTAAAAATGTTTGGTGCAAACAATTATCGTTTATTTGTTAACAATTTTTATTTGATATTTTTTATTGGATACTGCCTTATTGAAGGTTGGTGATATTTTGTTTGGGGATTTCGTACCTAGACTCCTCCTATGAAGTCTAGTTTTCGAATTATGAGTTTCTGTTAATCACTTCATATATTTTTTCGAAAAAGATTTCTCTTTTGAAAAAAAAATATTTTTAAAATTTCATAAATACAGATCAACAATTAAATATTTTAACTTCGGCATTTTTTAAATTATTTGTCTTTACATGTCAAAAAATTAAAAACAATTTTTACATTGAGTTCTATGGGGAATCGGATAACTTTTTTATCATGGAAAAATATTTTTATGAGGAAAAAAATCAACGTTTAAATTTTTCAACTTCTCCATTTTTAAATTATAATTTTTTATTAAAGAGAAAATTAAAATAAAAAATTTAGTTAATAAAATTACATTTTTAATTTTTTTATTTATTTTTTAACAAATTTTAATATAAATCCACGACTGAATAAATCGTCGTCTGAAAAATTAAGTGTCGTATGTGGCTTTCGATAGTTTTGCGTAAATTTGTGGTTTTTTATCGTAGGCTGAGGTATGACTCAGCCGCTCCAGGTCCATCAAATAAAGGACCCTTGCACCTTCGCTAATAAAAGACGATGATTTTGAATATTTAGGTTTCACTGATTTTATTAACTTTAAACTTTTTAATCATTTATTAAAAATATGATGATAAAGGTGGTTTATTTAAGTGTATAAATATTCGTCTTTTCTTATAATACAACAACAATAATTTCATCAATTTATTTCTTTATACTTATTCCTCTTCTTACAATACAACAATAGTAATTCTTCAAATGTATTATGAACTCGGGTATGATCGGTAGTCGGCTATGTTCAGTGATGATGAGCTCGGGTTTACCCGGATATGTTCGGTACTTATGAGCTCGGGTATGTTCGGTAGTCGGCTATCTTCAGTGATGATGAGGTCGGGTTCGTTTTGATATGCTCCGTGCTTATGTGCTCAGGTATGTTCGATGGGTATCGGTAATGTTCCTCGCAACAGGCACCAACGATGGTGTTCCGGCAGAGTACGACCATGTGTGTCGATGGCTTGAATCTATAAAAACGAAAGAATATTATTTATATAAATAAAATGTCGTACTTCTTTATTGGATGGCAAACTATCAGCCGCAGCTGATGTGGTAACCAAGCGAGTGCCAACGCAGATTAATATGTCAGATGGCAAACTATCAGCCGAAGCCGGTGTGATAACCAAGCTAATGAATACTATCTGATCGGATGGCGAACTATCACCCGGAACTTGTGTGGTAACCAACCGAATGATAATAATTGCTACGCCGAGTGGCGAACTATCAGCCGAAACCGATGTGGTAACCAAGCGAGTGCCAATGAGGATTAATAACTAATATTACCAGAACAACACTAACTATATGTATTAGCAATCAAAGACTGCAGACCAAAATTTATATTGCTCGTTGCCAAGCAATAGACGGCGGGCACTACGTCTTCTGTGCCGTCCCGAAACATGGCAAGCCTTAGCCTATTATATAGTGCCCTACCATAACTTGTTGTGAAGTCTACAGTACAGATGTTCGAACAATGAAATTTCGATGGCTGTATACTGGCGGCTGGACTGGTGGTTTTGTTGTTGCGGTCGCTATGCATGCTGGCTGCTTCACTGGTAGTGTTGTTTGTTTTAGTTGCTATGCATACTGTCTGCTTGGATAGGGCTAAAACTGGGAGCAGCTGGGGTGTAAGCTACGAGGTCTGACCAAGGACTTTAAAACTGGTACCACGGGCAGTCAGCGGCCCCCGGTGTATGTCTGGCTTCTGCTGGCATATACTGGGCTGACTGGATTGGGCTGGCCCTTCGGGGAGTCTTCGTGGTGGCTGTGGTTTACTACCCATATCGCGGGCAGAGCTATCTAGCTCGGTGTGGTTTGCACTCTCAAACCGGGCGCCATACCCCTTAGTATGGAAGAGGTTTTAGATAGGCCTCCACCCTCACCAAGGGTTGCGAAGTGTCATCACAACATGGAGCTAATTTGGTACCTTTGAATCCTCAAAGGGGCGCTGACCGACGCTTTGTATCGGTCCCAATTGTTATGGAACAACGTTGAATTAAGCCTTCACGGCAGGTGTCAAAGTAAAACACAACAAATCTATTGTCTGCTTGGATATGGCTAAAACTGGGAGCAGCTGGGGTGTAAGCTACGAGGTCTGACCAAGGACTTTAAAACTGGTACCACGGGCAGTCAGCGGCCCCCGGTGTATGTCTGGCTTCTGCTGGCATATACTGGGCTGACTGGATTGGGCTGGCCCTTCGGGGAGTCTTCGTGGTGGCTGTGGTTTACCACTCATATCGAGGGCAGAGCTATCTAGCTCGGTGTGGTTTGCACTCTTAAACCGGGCGCCATACCCTTTAGAATGGAAGAGGTTTTAGATAGGCCTCCACCCTCACCAAGGGTTGCGAAGTGTCATCACAACATGGAGCTAATTTGGTACCTTTGAATCCTCATAGGGGTGCTGACCGACGCTTTGTATCGGTCCCAATTGTTATGTAACAACGTTGAATTAAGCCTTCGCGGCAGGTGTCAACGTTAAACACAACAAATCTATTGTCTGCTCGGATAAATCCGCCAGGTTAGCAACTTTGTTGAGCCTGCCTGTCCACAGCCAGGATAAAGGAGGATGGTTGTTTGTAAGATACGTCCTGCAAACGTAAAAACTGATAGGGCCAACCAAGAGCTCGGGGTGTCGCCCATCTTGGTAGCAGGTCATATTCGGCATATCGATATGAAACAAGCCTGCAAAGGTATAGCAATTGACCTTAAAACTTGTTAGCACGGGGACAGTCTTAACCCGTCAAATGGGGTAGACCCTATCTATCCACCGCAATGAGACCTTTATTCGGCTGGTTTAAACAGATGTGAAGTGTTTTGGCATGCGTGCGTAAAAGTGTCGACACTTCGGCTGTCCAAAGTGGATTGCTTGTCGACTTGTTTGACTCGCACCCTCAAACCGGCACGGCAGTCACTGAGGGAAGTGTTGTAAGGGTTGAAAAAACGAAGGGTTCTCATACTGAGCACGGCCGTCCCTGAGAACAGTGGCCAATACTCTATGTCTGGATGTTGAAATCCGAACGGCCAGAATAAGAGTGGCAATTGCAAAGGTCCTCCAGAGTAGGTACCAGACATGCGCAATAGTTTGCAGTTGAGTCGGCAACTGAAAATTGTTAACCTAGCCCTTTAAAAGCTCATTGAGCACGGTCATGAATAATAATGCACTTTTTCATAATTGCATTTCCGTATTCTTGGTCTTTTACCTCACGCGCAGTGGTACGACCGGGCTAGCATATCTGTCTTAATATGCAAGAGATTGGGTAGGTCTCATCTTCACCAGTAGATGACTATGCAGATACGTCACCACCGGTAGTTAAACAGGTACTGCTATTTCGGGCAGTATGTAGTGTTACATAATGCTCCTAATCAGCGGGGCACTGGGTGATGTTTTGTGCTTGTGAGACAGTTTCCATGTTCGTGTTGCCCCACCGTACGCACCACCCCCACCGTACGTGTTGTGGTATTCACTAAGTTTTGGTTGTCTGTCTCATGACCTATTACCCTAGTTCTGGAGACCCAAGTACTTTAGCCTTACGGCAGGCGTACTTGTTAAACCGGAATTCTGTCTGTCTGCTTAGGTGGTATTGATGTTTTATTGTTGTGGTAATGCAGGCAATCCTCTTGTAATGTAGGCTAATAAAGGTTAAACATAGCCGAAAAGAAAGAGTTTGAAGATTTAATTCCTTGGTGGTCCTCTCATGTAAAATGCACCATAAATGTATGTTCTTGATTCATAATTTCAACCTGTGAACTGATTCAAAAATTTTAAAGTTTTCATTGTTTAATTAATTTTTGGTTTTAATAAGCTGCAAGAAACCGTTACAAAGTTTTTATTATATTTGGTTTTATTACGTAAAAACATTTCAATACATATTTTTATTTATTGATTTATAAATTAAGATATAAATTTTGTTTTCTTTTAAATTGTTTTTGTTTTAAGCTTATATTTTTGTATAAGTGAAATTTTTTGAGGTAAATTTTTACAGTTTGTTCTAATTTTTACAATTGTATTTATTTAGAGACAATGAAAAGTTCTCAATTTGAACTATTTTTTCAAAAATTATAGGCAAAAATCAAAAACTTAGTTGTCGAAATTTATTCGATAAGAAAATATATTAACACTGGTGATCTCTCTCTCGTTATTTAAAAAAGTAACATTCAGGAATATTTTTTAAAAGTAAACGATTTTTTTTTTTTTTTTGGAAAAATGCACATATATATTTGTCCTTAATTTAGTACTTGTGCTTCATTAGTTTTATAAAAACTTCCACCCATGGAATATCCTGGAAATAAGCCTCACACAAATAGCTATAGTTGGCTGAAGTTGCAAAAGTTCGATTCTGAAGGCCCTAACTCAATGGGAGAATGAAAAAACTTTAAAAAAAATGAAGTTTTGTTGCTTAAAATTTTTTGTAAACGAATTTTAAAACTTTAAATTAAAAATTAAAAAACTATAAGTGATATAATGATGCAACAATTTTCTTTTACTGCAGAAATTGCAGAATTTTGTTTTTAATCAAGTTTTTTCTTTTTCTATAATGTAGAAAAAATTTAGTCATGGTCTTTCTATATTAAGGTAGTGATATGTACACTTCTTATTGAATTTACATATTTATTTGTTTTTTTATATTATTTTTTTTTTATTTGTGTGGAGTAAGAAAAAAGCTAGTCCCTACCAAAAATTCTCATTTTCGATTCAAAATTAAAAATACAAAATTAAATTTACGCCAAAAAATGAAAGCATTTAGCACAAATAATTGTTTTTTAATATACAAACATTATTAACAACCAAAAATGTTATTCTTTATTGTAAACTAGGTTGAAGTTTAACAAAAGATTTTTCTTCAAAACACATTGCATATGCTTAGGTGTCACACCTTAAGACAACAATTTAATTTTTATAATTATGTTATAGGTTAGAAATAATTTTAAGTCAGTTATGACAATATGTTAGTTGAAACATAATATTTGATTGCATAAATAATTTAATTATAATTTCTTATAAATGTAACAATACTTTAAAAAAGAGTATTGGAAGTAAGGCTGTAGATGGCGAAATATCGCTCGTAGAACTACCATTTTTTCAAAATAAGAAAACAGTTAGAGCGCTTCTAAGGGGGGCAGTGGGTTTCTTGAACTTAATTTTTGCCTTCTTGTACCCACTTTTTAGGGGTGAAATTGGGTAATTTTAAAAATTTAAAAAAAAATTTTTTTTTTATCATTAAGCAATGAATTTAATAGATATAATTTTTGTTGAATCATCACAAACATAATTTAAAAAAAAAATTTAGATCAAACCCTCTCCCCCCCCCCCTCAAAGTCAAAAAAAAATGTGAGTTCTGCGAGTAATATTTTGCTACTATCTATGACCTGGATTTGAAGTAGTAATCTCAGTTAAATCTCAGTTAAAGTTTCTTAGTAGTAAGATAAACCAAAATTATCGTTGTAGCATGCATTAAGGGGGAGGTAAGGTTTGACAACTTTTTTTCCATATTTTTTTATTATTGTTTCTGAAAGCACAACATCTGAAGAATATTGTATTCAATTTTTAGGTCATTCGGAGCAAAACTAACGAAGTTACAGTACGTTGAATAACCACACCTCTAACTTAATTTTGCGCGCCTTTTTGCTACCTGCGCTGAGCGGCGAGCGGTAACTGTTTCGGTCTTTACCCCCTCCTTTCGTCTTAATATCTTTAAATTAATAAAATGTGTAACGTACATTGTATCCTGCGATGTAGAATATATATTTCAGTCTAAAATTGAACGCTTAGGAGAGCAGATATGTGCGTCATTTCAGTTTTGCTCCGATTTCGTTAAGTCGTGCTCCGTGTTGATGTTGCTTAGTTTTCTTAGTGATTTTGTATTTATCATCAAAAAAATTCCGAAACCAACTGGCAGGGAAGGACGTGCACAGGGTGGCTCTAGAGTAAGCCGACCAAGAAAAAGAGTAATGCCGCAGGATCAAAAAATGAAAGTAAGAGCGTTTAGTGCAACAGCGAAAAAAATCAAATCGACTTCGCTTGAAGTCGAGGAAGATCTTAAAAAACATTATCGAATTATAGACTTTCTTCTAGTTTTTTCTACTGTAGCAACTTTAGTAAAGTGTGAAACGTGTGATAGCTCAGTGGCATTTGAATCTTGTAAAAAAGAAGGTATTGGCTTCAAAATAAAAGTTACGTGTGAAAAGTGCAATATTCCAAACTATGTTCCATCGAGTGAAAGAATTGATGGTCATGCCTACGAAATAAATAATAGATTTGCATTTGTAATGCAAGTTTAAGGCCTAGGACATGCCGGTTGTGTGAAATTTTGTGGATTGATGTACATGGCAAGTAGTTTTATTTCAAAACAGTGCTACAATACTTTCATTAAAAAAATGAACACCAGCGTAAAAACTGTTGCGAATAAATATTTTGCTTCTGCCATCAAAGAAGAAAAAGAAGAGACTTGTAGGCAAAATAATCGCGAAGACACAGACGAAATTACAGTATCCGTTCACGGCACGTGGAAGAAAGAGGATTTAATTCGCTCTTTGGTGTATCGTCATTGATCGGCTATTGGACCGGCAAAGTTGTTGATATTTTTGTCAGCAGTTTGTACTGTAACTTATATGAAACCTGGAGCAATAAACTAGGACCTTCAGAATATGAAGAGTGTCACGAGGAGCACGTGAACAAAGGACAATGTGAATCAAATCACAGTGGGCCATCCGGTAATATGGAAGTGAACGCTTTCGTGAAAATGTTTCAACGTTCGATAGAGTTTTTAAAAGTAAAATACCGTAATTATATTGGTGATGGCGATTCCAAAACCTACACCGGAGTAGTCAAAACCTTACGGTGATAACTTCATAATAATAAACAAGAAACAGTGTATTGGGCACGTCCAAAAAAGTATGGGCAAACGTTTGCGTGACTTAGTGAAATCGCACGTGGTCGATGCAAAAACGAAATCTGGTAAAAAAGGGAGGAGGTAAACTCTTTTCGGTAAAAGTAAACTAAGTGGCAACATGATCGACAAATTAACTGTGTATTACAAGCTAGCAATTCGAAGAAATCACAATTCTGTGGACAAAATGAAGAACGCTATATGGGTGACTTTTTATCATTATTCTTCGACTGATCAAAATCCTCAGCATGAAAAATGCGATGAATCGTGGTGCGACTGGAAGAAGGCTAAAGCTGCAAAAACATTACGATCATTCAAGCACAGTTACTCTCCACTTCCAGCTGATGTTTTAGACGTAATAAAGGCAATATATGAAGATTTAAGCAAAGACACGCTGTTGGAACGTTGTCTGGGTGGTTTCACGCAGAACAACAACGAAAGCTACAACCAACTCACATGGAAAATTAGAATGACGATTCAGCCAAAAAATTTAAAAATTTAAAAATTAATAAAACTCGACGAGACTGGAGAGATAAGAAAGTAAAGAAAGCATATTGATTTTCTGGTTTCAGATGATTCAGTGATGCTGTAGGCCTGTCAACGCACAAAAAATTTTTTTCGAAGCGCCTGCCGAGATCTACAATAAATCCGTTATTTCTTTCTATTTTTGATCAATATATTTTGAACAAGTATATTAAATATACTTTTATATAATAATATGTAAAATAAACCTACAGTAATCATTTTTTCTAAAAAAGTTCATAAAAAATGTCTTTTTTAGACGAAACAAACCTTACCCTCCCCTTAAACCAAACTTTCGTCGTAATTACTAGCAGTGTTGAATTGGAGGTAGGCGTAGCAGAGGCCCACTTTTAGCCAAACATTTCTGTAGTCTTAAAGGATACTAATTTATATTATCTTTCTTATGCATTAAATACTACTCCAGTTATATGGGAGCTTGAAGTGGCAGTTAAACTATAATTATTTTGTTCATCTATATCTATGTGCAAAATTTCGTTTCTCTTACCGATCTGCGAATTAATTTCTTATACGAATGATTTCAATAAAAGTATGTATTAGAATTCTTCAACTATAAAGGTTGAATAACTATACTATTTATACAAATATTTCAACCGCAAGATTTCAACTTCATAGCTTATTTATTCAAACTGTTTATATAAAATTTTTATTAGAAAATAGTTTAAATTCCTTAAATACTTACTTATATACTTCAATTGAAGATGAAAGATTAAACTGTTTTTGGAAAGAATGCATATTTTAACTTAAAAAATCAAAAACTTAAAACTTAAAAAAAAGTGTAGCAACATTTTTAACAGTGCAGCAGCATCAATATCAATGCTCAGGCGCCATTTTTGTTTATTCTCTCTTGGCCATTTACTTATGATAAGCAAGAAATTCTTCCTTAGCTGCTGCTGTTATTTTGTTGTTGTTACTATGTTTTTTGTTTTTTTGCTATGTTGCTTAAAATAGTGTTTGTCTACGATTTTTTGTTTACTAGGTCTGTCATGAACGTCAGTTTGATGTTAAAATAAAAAAAAAATGGCTAACATCCGCTGGTGATGCTGCTGCAGTTACTCTAAAATAAAATCTGCCTGATATTGTGTAATGCTGTGGTTTTCTAGCTTGAATCGCGGAGTGTGAACTTTGCAAATAATGTATTTCTCTTGTAGCCGGAAGTGGTGTGTCGAGGACTTTATTTTTGTTTTTGTTGACCATAGTGCTGCTGTTCTGCGTTATTGCATAGATGTTGATTTATTGTTCTTATTTTTTTATGCTAACAACGTACAAAGATGAACACGAATATTAGTTTAGATTCTGTGCATAAATTTGCGGTAATCGAAATAAAAGTAAGGCGAACTGGTCAGTAGAAGAAAAATATCATAAAGCTAATGTTTTAAAAAACATGCTTTAGGCCATGAAAGCCTAAAGCATGCATTAGTCATGAAAATTAATTAATAGTTAGTCCATAAATCAATTTAATAAGCTTCATTGCAATATTTTGCCATAACCTTCAATTTTTTATTTATTTTTTTAAAACAATGAGTGATGAAGACGATCTCTAGTAAAGTTGAAGATTATAATTATTACTAGCTGAATACCCGGCTTAACTCGGGAGTTAATATAAATAATTTTCGATTTTATTCGTCGATTTGAAAAAACTTTAGAAGGAATTTTGTGTGCATCTTTCAAACCGGTAACTTTGGCGAAATGAGCAATATGTAGCTTCAACATCTGAAAATTATGAGAAAAAGGTAGGGAAATCGTGATTTGTGTGTGCGTGCCGCTGATCGCTTGCAAAAATATATTTTCAAGTTTTATATTGTATTCGATAGATTGCACATTTTAAAAAAAAAATCAGAGCAAAAACTAATTCTTGGCAATTAGCGAGGAAACTGGACAACAATTAAATAAGCATTGAAAATAGAAAATGAAATGTCAAAACAACACCAACTTACGACGCAACTGACTTGCGCATGTGTTAAGGCGTAATCAAATATCACAGAATTCGGCATCAGCTGTCCTGATTTGCGAAAAAATAAAGTGAAATATTTTATCACCCTTCGCGCTTTGCTACGCTTTACTGTATTTTATAATACAGCGCTCTCTGCGGTTCAAGATATAGCAAAATACATGCGCCAAAAGACTCACCGTACCCGAAAACCACTTATAAAAATCATACTTATCGTGAGAGTTGTTTTGAGTTTTTTGCGGTATTTGTACAACAGCGCCCTCTGGTTTTCGAGATAGATTAAAAAACTAACGAGAAAGCCCTTTCCATACTCGATCATCAAATCCTATATATCCGATATACAAATTTTCATCTAAATCGAATGAGCGGTTTTTGAGTGTTTCACGATTTCTTAAGTGATTTGTACTACAGCACCATCTGGTGTTTAAGATAGCGCAGAAAAAAAAGTTCAATACCCACCGTATCCGAAAACTCCTATGTACAAATATTCACTCAAATCGGATGTACAGCTAGGAGTTTTTCGAGATTTTTAAAACATTTGTATAGCAGTGCCCTCTGGTGTTCAATATAGAACAAAATAAATAAGTCATAAAAACTACCCTACCTGAAAACCCCTAAATACAAATTTTCATGTAAATCGGATGAATGGTTTCGGAGACAAACTATTATAACAAAATTCGTGGAACCCGATCGCAGCACCACCTACCGGGTCCAATTGCGAATCTGAACTATCCAGGGATCCATTTCAGCACACACAAAAATTTTCATCAAAATTGGTGCAGCCGTTTAGGAACAGTTTAATAACACACACACGTACAAACTGTACAACAGCGTCCACTACTTTTCGAGACAGAGCAAAAGAGATAACGACAAAACAGTTGACGTACACGAAATCCTTTAATAAAATTTTTCATCCAAATCGGATGAGCGGCTTTCTACTTTTTCACTATTTCTTAAGAGATTTGTACTACAACGCCCTGTGGTGTTCGATATAGTACAAAAGAGTAAGTCCAAAACAGTCACCATATTAGATAACCCCTATATACAAATTTTCATGAAAATCGGATAAGCAGCTTAGAAGTTTTTTAAAATATTTGTACACAGCGCCCTCTGGTGTTCAAGAAAGAAGAGAGTAGATAGGTCATAAAAACTCACCATGTCCGAAAACCTCTATACACGAATTTTCATGCAAATCGGATGAACGGCTTCTGAGATAAACTATAAAAACAAAATGCCTTAAACACGATCGCAGCGCTACCTACCGGGTCCAATTGTGAAACTGAACCATCTAGGGATCCACTCAAACACACACAAAAAATTTCATCAAAATCAGTGCAGCCGTTAAGGAACAGATTAATAACATGCACACTTACAATTGGAGCACCAGAACCCTTGCCGTACTCGAAAATCGCTATTTAGAAATTTGCATCCAAATCGTATGAGCAGTTTTGGAGTTTTTCACAATTTCCTAAGATTTGTACTAAAGCGCCCTCTGGTTTTCAAGATAGCACAAAAAGGATAAGTTCAAAACACTCACTGAAAACCCACTCAGAAAACCCCTATTTTCCAATTTTCATGCAATTCAGATGCACGGCTTAGGAGTTTTTCGAAATATTTTTACTACAGCGCCCTCTGGTGTTCAAGATAGAACAGAGTAGATAAGTCATGAAAATTCACCGTATCCCAAAACCTCTATATACCAATTTTCATGTAAATCGGATGCACGGTTTAGGAGTTTTTCGAAGCTTTTCAAAATATTTGTACTACAGCGCCCTCTGGTGTTCGAGAGAGAAAAGAGTTGATAAGTCAAAAAATCTCAGCGTGTCTGAAAACCTCCACATGCTAAATTTCATGCAAATCGGATAAACGGTTTTGGACTTTTCGACTTTTTGAAAATATTTGTACTACAGCGCCCCCTGGTGTTCAAGATAGAAACTATTTTAAAAATCATAAAAACTCACCGTTTTCAAAAACTCCTATATATCCACTTTCATGCAAATCGTATAAGCGACTAAGGAGTTTTCTGACGTTTTTTAAAATATTTGTACTACAGCGCCCTCTAGTGTTCAAGATAGAACAGAGTAGATAAGTCATGAAAATTCACCGTGTCCAAAAACCTCTATATATCAATTTTCATATAAATCGGATGCACGGTTTAGGAGTTTGTCGAGGTTTTTAAAAAATATTTGTAATACAGCGCCCTCTGGTGTTCGAGATGGAAGAGAGTAGATAAGTCAAAAAAACTCAGCGTATCCGAGAACCTCTACATACAGATTTTCATGCAAATCGGATGAACGGTTTCGGAGATAAGCTAAAAAAACGAATGCCTGTAATTCGATCGCAGCGCCCCCTACCGGGTCCAACCTTTTTTACTGAATAAAAAGTAGCCTATGTTATGACCGGGGATATAAGGAACCTAGATTCCAAATTTCCGTTTTTATATTTATCTTAAACAAATTGTTTAATTAATTTTTCACCCCTACTACTTGTGCACCCTGGGCAGACCACCCCCTCTCTCGCCTTTTTAGGATGCTGGCAATTTATATGTTTTTTCACCCATTGCAACCATTTAACACATAATAGTCGACCATTTAACCATTTAACACATAAAAGTCGCATAATAGAAATTCTACAGAACATCTTTTTAGGTACAGTGAATCAAAAAAGTTTAGGCACAGGCAATTTTTCTGAGAAGAACTTTGCTTTAATATTTAAAAGCTAGTAATTTGCCCAGCTCTTTGATGCAGTTGGTATCATTAGATGAATTTTAATTGAAATACATATAAAATTTCCTTTACTTTATACACTACTCGAAATACAAGAGGAAGAAGAAAAAATGCATATGCAAAAAGTTTAGGCACAGGCTGTATGTGTACCTTATTTTGCAAATATAACGATAATCTATAAGTTCTCTTTGATCTATTCCGTTTTCTGCACATTATTATTGCGCAGCCATCCAATCGTCAATTGATTTAAGTTAGTGTTGAACTTGATGTCTTGATTGAATGAGCAAAATGAGCAGTCGTACAGAAGTAAAAATGTGCAGCAAAAATCTTATCGCGAAATTGGTGATATAGTGCAGAGGCCCTCTACAAGTGTACGAAACATTATAAAACATTACATAAATATGGGAAAATTAGAGCGTGAAAGCATATCTGGGCGCCCAAAAATATGAACACCACGCCAGGAGCGCACTGTAGTAGCTGCAGTGGCCCAATATCCTAAGATTTTGGCTGTAAAATTATGCAATAAAATGCTAATTGCGATCCCCAAACAATAAGCAATACTCAACATAGAACTGGTTTTCATGGAAGAGTTCCTCGGCTCAAACCATTTATTTCGGCTATTAATAAGAAAACGAGGGTGGAGTTTGCAAAACTTCATGTACATCAATCGGAATCGTTCTGAAACAGTGTAATATTTATTGATGAATCGAAGTTCAACCTTTTTGGATCAGATGGTGCACAAAAAGTTTGGCGGAAACCAAACAATGAGCTCCAAGAAAAAAACGTACTTAAAACAGTCAAACACGGCGGTGGTAATGTCATGGTGTGGGGGTGTATGGCGGCTTCTGGAGTAAAAAATCTCGTCCTTATAGATGAAAAAATGAATAAGCGCTCTTATTTGAATATTTTGAAAGACAATTTGTTTCCTAGTGTTGAAAAGTTGGGCATGAATTGGAAGCCATTTTTGTTCCAGCAAGATAACGACCCGAAACATGCGTCGTATCTTGCCCGGGAATGGCTTATTTACCATTGTCAACAGCTCAAAACACCTCCACAGTCACCAAATCTGAATGCTTTTGAACATATTTGGCAACTATTAGAGAAAAAAATTCGGAGCCATCGCATATCATCAAAAGATTCACTAAAGGAGGCCCTTCGCCAAGAATAGAAAAATATAACACCCGAACAGACATTAAACCTAGTTGGGAGTATGCACAGGCGCTCATGGGCAGTTATTCAAGCCAAAGGAGGCCTAACAAAATATTAAATGTATAGAAACCAAAAATAAATTAAAATTTTTTTACACATGACCCTAAACTTTTTTTATGTAAAATTGTGACTTTTTTGTTTTTTAATAACATAATACATAAAAAAAAAATGAGAATTGAAATATTTTTGCAGTGAATAATGAAAAAACTTTCAATTTTCAAATGATGCCATAATTTTTCTTTTTTTTTTAGGTGAAAAAAAGTTATTTAGATACAAACTTTGAAAATAGCTCTGTGCCTAAACTTTTTTGATTCACTGTAGATAACTTACCACAAAAGCACATTAAAATAAAATGTGTTATGTAATAGAAATAAAACAAAAAACGCGTTCACTTCAAGCGTACGAAAAACTGTGTATTTTTAATATATAAGTATTTTTATATTTTTAATATATAAGTAGTAGATACCAACGGTCTCAAGACTGTTGCTTGTATCTTCCACAAATGAGTGCATCATATTGAAAATTCCTTTTATGGAAAGATCATCCATCATACGTCAACGTCAAGCATATCTTGCCGTCAAACTTTTAAAGAATAAACTTTGTGCAAAATTATGGCCAATAAGAGAAAAACTAAAAATAAACTGAATATGTATAAATGCGAGGGTTGAACTTAAGAGCTTAAAAAAAAACTGACTTATCATTAGGAATTATTTTTGCAAATCCTTGGCAAGGGATATATAGCTAGAAGACCCGTTTAAACTTCACCTTCATAATATATTCATGTGTAAAAAAAGAAAATAAGAAAATAAGTAGCAAAAGATTTATGATCCGAATAAAAGGGAGGTAAGCAGCAGGAATAACTGAAGGAATGAAAATGGAGTCAAATCGAGCAAAGGCAGAGGCAAGGACAAAAATGAAAATAAAATCACAAAAAACTTTGGCATTGTCAAGTGCGAAATCTTGATGTTGCTAGCAAAGTTTTTCATTTATTGTGCTAAATTTAATTGAGTTAAGTTGAATTGAGCTGAGTTGAGTCGAGCTGTAGAAAAACTGTGCTGAAATATTACGTTGCAGACAACAATTAAAGAGCAGCTGGTTTAAAATATAAGTCGCTTCACTGACAAACGTCATTAACAGCGTATCAGCAACGTTTTTCGAGAAAACTCACTTTGTTGTATAGCCACAAAAAGGTATGGAGTTAGTTTTTGTGACTCTAACATTGTGTTTGAAGCAATTTTTTACTTTAAGTTTCTAAAGCAGTTTTTTATTCCTTACATTCCTTGATCTTCCACAATGTTCATTCAAGCTATTTGCTACAGTCTTTCCGTTTTACTCACTACTTCGCTCCTTGCCAGACTTTTGTCTGTTGCTTTTCCTTTATTCTACTATTCAAACTATTTATCAAAGTTCTTTTTATACAAAATATTGCAACGAACATTTTATTCACTTTTTGCTTAGCTCATTCATAATTTTGTAAGGTTCCTTCCTCATATTTCATCTTCTAGCAGCTCTGTACAAAAAAAAAAAAAATCCTTTCAGCATAGTTACCTTTTATTCAAGCAAAATTGTTGTAAGAACGTGCTGATAGCTGTGCTTTAAATTCTTTTGGCACTGTTTTTACTATACGTTATCTGATACGTCACAATCTTTTTTTTACGTTTTTCTGTAGGTATGTGATGCTATTTTCAACTAGTTTTTTTCGCCTTTTTTTTGTTGTTTATATTCTTTTATTCATTTAATTTTAATAGCATGCTTTTCTCAAAAAAAAAGGCACTCTCAAGATCAGCGGCTTGAAAATTCTGTCCTCAAATGCTACCAACTAAATACAGCAGAATCATGTAAGGAAAATATTTAACATCATCTTTGACATTTCATTCAAGTTTGAGCTATTTAATGTAGTTTGTCAAGATTGACTGAAATATTATGTGCAAAACGAGTAAGTTCATTTATACTAGGTATCCAAAAAATTAAAATTGTATTGGGAACAATTTTCATAGCTAAATGGAAATAAGACTTAATAAAATATTGTACAAAATTCAGTTGAATAAATTTTGTTTCACAAACAGAACAGCCAACACAATATCATGGAAAAAAATGTTGCATTTTTTTACCTTTTTTCGACTTATAACAGGTTAACATTCTTTGAATGTTCCAAAATATTCCTCCCTCTGAGAGTGCAGAATGTTTTTCCAAGAAATGGAACGCCATAAGTTGCATGCATTTTCGAGCACATTCTTAACCAGGTGGCAGCTTCATTCATTGTGTTTTTTTTTCAAAGTAAGGCATTGTTTCACAGTCATCACTTAAAGAACCTCAGCGACATCTGTTTTTAAGTTCCGCGATAACTTGCTTATATTTATTGATGGATGATATCCCTTTAATTAAATCCCTCTCAATGATATCCCTTTAAATGATATTAAAACCAATTTTTTGACGTTCTTTTTTGTTTACAAAATTTGTTGGTACAAAGTAGGAACTCCTCCCCTTTACCACTTACCTCATCTTACTACTTCGCCACAATTTACCAATAACATCTTATTTTTATTTTAAATTCTTGACTAATGAAGAAGGGGTCATATGAAAATACAGCACCAAAGTTTTTATTGCCTACTTACTCTATGAAATTTGTACTTTTCACAATACTTTTCTAAGAACTAGAACCACGTAAACTAAAATTTTACATGGGTGTAGAACAGGGTCGTAGCAAGGACTTTTTTAGAAAGGAGATTATAGGTGGTTTAGATCACTTAAAATAAATATGTATTGATATAATTTATGAAATATCGAAATGGGACATTTTTGGCATAACTGTTTATCCTAACCAACTTTCAAGCAAAATCAATGTGCGCTTTGAAATGATAATTTTTGCGGTGTATTTCGAATTGGTTTGAATTCATCAATTAAACTTGTCTTCTTTTATACATATACATACATTAATACGGTATACATTAATTTTTTTATTATTGATAATGCTTTGATATTCAATCCTCAATATGAAATTTGGAAAAATCAGATGAAAACCACGCCTACCTGGTTTAAAGTCACAAAGTGACTTTATTTAAACAGCAAAATCTCTTCAAAATCCACAAAAATTAATGAAATGCCTAGAACTTTAGGCATATAAGCTTAAGTCTTCCATATAAATCCTGGCAATGAAATTTGGAAAGATCGGATAGAAACCACGCCTACCTGCCATACAAAGTAGCTTTATATTAACCGTAAAATCCCCTAAAAATCTGCTCAAATTGCAGAAATGTCTTGGAATTTTGCAAATAGGCTTCTATATATAATATAGACTATCACTATGATATTTGGCAAAATCGGATGAAACCCACACCTACCTCCCATACAAAGTGGCTTTATATAAAACGTTAAAACTAAAAAATTTACTAAAATTACAAAAATGTCTTGAAATTTTGCATACAAACTTTGATATTTAACATAAGCCACTCTTTGATATTTGGCAAAATCGGATGAAAACCACGCCTACCTTCATTACAAAGTGACTTCATCAAAATGAAAAAACTTTAGAAAATATATATAACTGAATGACATTGTGTCTGTATGTACCCAAGTTCCGCCCACGTCGTTTATCCAACACATGCATATATTATTCGGTAAAATGTGGTGTCTTTATACTAAAAAAGTGGGTGTGGCCTTTTACTTTGCTTACAAATTACTCTATGTGGTAGCTAAGGGTAAAATTAAATTAAGCGTATGGCACAAATATTTTTGCAGGCTATACATAAAAATATTATTGACGTCTAAAGACTTCGGATATACTTCAGTACGCCCGCTGGGGGGTATTTTAGCTTCGGTACCCTGCCGAAGCTCCATTACTTACTAGTTTTTACTTACTTTTAAGATAAAAAAAGTGAACATCAAAGATTTTTCTATGACATTTACCGTACACTTCTATGACTTTGAATTCAACTTTTTTTTTAAAAAAAAAGCATATGCTGCCAAATTTTAAAACGCTCTAGCAACGCGCCAAATGTTAATTATGGCTGAATAACAATTAAACCTTTTCGATAGGCACTTTCGAAATAATTATCGTCCGCCAAATTAATCAAACTAATCATAGGGTAGTGGGAGGAAAGTTTTTTTTAGTTCCTGTAAAATTTGCAAAGCACTCACATACGCCCTTTTAACATCTAGCGATTCAAGCATCTTTAAAATTATGGCGTACAAAATAAATTCCAGCTGATTTTAAACGCCATTTTGAAAATCTAAGCCATCGATTGAGCACGTATAAAAAATAGGTCAACTTTAGAATTTTGCCTTCAATCACATATCCGATCATCAAAATCAAATCATCCGAATCATCCAAACCTGCAAGTGTCACCTCGAGGCCTTTGCTTGTGAGCAATTATTTATTATGACTAAAGATTTAATTCAATTATGACTACTTATATTAAGATTTTATTATGCTTTTCTGTTTACAGTAAGAACGACGTATTTTCTTAAAACAGAGAAAAGTGTGCACTTTAACATACATTACTCTATCAGAGACAATGACACACCGAGAAAATTGGACGCCTTAAAATCAAAGAAGAAAAGTTATTGTAAAACTGTAACCAAAATATATTTTGCCAGAAGGAAAAGATCGTTGCACTAATGATTTATTCTTTAACTATGCAAGTGCTGCATCATCGAAACAAAAGACTGAAGTTCTTTAAAGCTAAATCAATGTAGGAAATCAAAACAGTCTTTGCCGCGAAGATAAAATATTTACTATAACGATTTAATTCTTTGGCAATAAGCAATTGAAAAAAGTATGTAAAATCAACAACTTTTCTTTGTTTTTTGTTTTTCAAGTAATCATCTTTGTTTCAAAGACAAAGTCTGTAACTTTAAGGCCGGTTATACATTTAGAGGAGAGTAAAAAAGGGTGATTTTCTGGTGATGGTTTTTATAAGAAGAAATTTGTTTAAAGTTTTAAAATTTTAAAATTTGGTTAAAATACATTTATGTTTATTTATGTTTATGTAATAAAAATATCTGAATTAGACAGAATTTTAAAAGAAAGCCTTTTTTAAAAATGTATACGTACTTGGAAAAAAAAATGGCATTTATTACTTATTTTTTGTTTTAAATTTTGAAAAAAAAAAAATTCAAAAGGCTATTCTAAAAATCAGCTTCATTCAGATAGAAGATATTTTCATAACGTTTTAAAATTAAAAAAAAAAACTAGTTAGGGTGGAGCTTCGGCAGGGTACCGAAGCTAAAATACCCCCCGCGGCCATATTGAAGTATATTCGAAGTCATACACGATGACATTCAGTTTTATATATTCCTATTTTGATGACGTCACTTTGTATGGGAAGTAGGCGTGGTTTTGATCCGATTTTGCCATATATCATAGAGATGGTTCATATTATACATCAAAGCTAAAGTGCAAAATTTCAAGACATTTCATTAATATTTTGGATTTTTAAGAGATTTAACGTTTAAAATAAAGCCAATTTGTATGGGAGGTAGGCGTGATTTTCATTCGATTTTGCCAAATATCATACTGGTGGTCTATGTTATATATCATAGGCTATATGCAAAATTTCAAGACATTTCTTTAATTTGAGCAGATTTTTAAGAGATTTTACTTTTAAAATAAAGGCCAAATTTAATAGCCAGGATTAAAACTGAAGAGCAAAGCTCACCTGCCAAATTTCCAGGCATTTCTTTAATTTTTGTGGATTTTAAATAGTACATTTTACGGTTAATATAAAGTCATTTCGTATGGGAGGTAGGCGTGGTTTTCATCCGATTCAGCCCATTTTCAAACTTGATCTTTCTTTTTTAAAAATAAACTTATATTTTGAATTTCATCGCGAAAGCCTTAAAACTGACAGACGGACACACGGAAATCGACTCAGGAGATGATGCCGATCAAAAATCCTTGATCCTTCTTGACTTTACAAACGGAATGATAAAGTTAATATACCCCTTACGCAGTACGCGCTGTGGCATAAAAATTTACCTGGTCAACCTAGGAACCAGCAGAATGCCTGCAGTGCGAAAAGATGTCTTTTGCAGCAATCGTTGTAGCCAGCGCCATCTTTGTTTTTGAAAAAAAAAACATTTTTTTTTAACATATATGTTTATTTTACCAAATTTGAAAATTTTAAAACTCTAAACAAATTTCTTCTTATAAAAATCATCATCTCAATATCACTCTTTTTACTCTTCTCTAAATGCATTCTTCAAAATCATATTTGTATACGAAGAATAAGAAAATTGTGTGCGAGTTGAAATTTTTAAAAAATTGCAAAAAAAAAAAAAATGCCAAGAAAAGAAGAAAGAAAAACAACATTTTTAACAATTGAAAAGTTTTGAAAAAGTTATTAGAAATGGAAATTAAACTACAAAAAGAGCTGTGTAAGATACTTCATTATGAAAATTATTGCTTTAGGTTTATATTTATAAAGTACAATATTTCAATAATTTCTTTATTACTTTTGCAGAATTTAGCATACGCAAATTATTTGCTGCAGCCACCACGACGCGCCTGCACATCTTCATCAAGACATCTTCCTCTGCCACATTGAAGAGTTCGCCGCAGAAGCGCTTTATTTTGGCCCTGCTAACGTATAAGTTTTAATATAGATGTATCCCAGTGTGCAAAAGCAGAGCTTCGAAGCGCTACTAGCAGGGCTTCTAATGGATTTCGTAGTCCTTCCACGCTCATATCCAAGCCCATATACTTTTTTCCGCTCTCCCTGCTTTAAAGAGACCTGCTATAAGCACTCCTTTAGAATGGCTTAAAGAAGTGGTTAACCGAAGCAATTAAAAAAATATATTTTTTTTATTTTTTTTTTTTTGTATACCCACCTATTTATTCTGTGATTTTATTTTATTTTACATATTATGTAAAATTCATACATGTAAAATTCTATCTGAATAAAAATTGGAAAAATAAAAAATTTTAGATTAAAAAAAAACATTCGCCGCTTGTCCACAAGATTCGATTTTGATATCGATATCTCAAGAGTCTCAGTGGAGGAGTAGTTAACGCACTCATCTTTCACGCCAGGTTCCCTGGTTCAATCCCCGGCTGGGACAACTTTTTTTTTAAATTTCTTCTCAAAGTCGCAACATGTACAAGAAACTATATGAGAAAACGTATTGGAAGGCAGTCTCCGGATTTTAATAATTACGTGTGACGCGGATTCTCGACCAACACCTCATTCCAGCAACGGGCCTAATGAAGTTTCACTTCAAAAATTGGCATGAAAGTGTAAAAAGTTCTTTCATGTTAACGAATACTGACAGTTTCAAATCCATTAGCTCTATATTTTTCTCTATTAGAGTAGCACTGTCAACCTCTCGAGTGAGTCTTTCACAAGCGACTGGTTTCTGTTGGTCATTTGATGAAGTGTTTTCGGCTATTCATTCCATTTATTTTAAAGATAGAAGAAATCAGGCTATTCCAGCACCTTAACTCCAACTTCCCCAGAAGTGGAAAATCACTCGGGAAAATGGATAAGTGCTTGAAGAATAGAGAGTAGTTGTGTGTGGAGAATATCATCTTAAGACGAACTTGGTGAATTTCACAGAGACCTGCACAATTTAAGGCGTGTTTTACCTGTTCCGAAGGTCCAGATAACAACCAATGGGCCCCAAAAGTTCTTTGTCGCACATGACAAGCGCGTCTGAGACGTTGGAAGACTGGCTCTGGGAGAATGATGTTTTCTTCCCCTATGATCTGGCGAGAACCAGAAAATCACGAACGCGATTGCTACTTTTGCAGAAACGTAAAGCTTGGGATAAATTCTAGGAACAGAAAATCGCAGAACTACGTGGTCACCTCGTCGGTTACCATGCCAGTGATAGCTGCTGTTGACATTGATGAACGTATGGTTGTTGATGGCGAAGATGAAGGAGATAAAGAAATAGAACCCAAGCAAAATGAAGTGGAGTTCTCACCATCTCCAATCGACGTGCACGATGACAGCGAGAATGATCAGCTCCAGAATTTAAAGTGGAATCAAATTGAACTAAATGACTTGGTTCGAGATCTGGGGCTATCTAAGGACCAGTCTGAACTGTTAGTTTCTCGTGTAAAATAAAAAGATTCTCTGGAGAAAGGAACAACCGGGACGTTTTCCAGAAATAGGGATGAGCCTTTCCAAAAATATTATGACCAACATGAATCGTTAGTATTTTGCAGAGATATAGAAGGTCTATTCGGCGAATTCGGAGTTGAACATGATCCGGACGATTGGCGGCTATTCATTGATTCATCAAACAGGAGTTTGAAAGCTGTTTTGTTGAATAACGGAAATAATCTCGCATCGATTCCAATAGCTTACTCGACGATATTCAGTGAGAACTACTGCAATCTGGACTATTTGCTCCAAAAAAATTAATTACAGCTGGTACAAATGGAAAATATGTACGGATTTGAAGGTAGAAACAATACTTTTGGGACAACAGAGTGGATTTACAAAATACCCGTGTTTTCTATGTGAATAGGATAGCCGAGCTCGTGATGAGCATTATCAAAGGAATATTTGGCCATCACGGGAAAATTTTTTTGTTGGTCAGAAGAGCATAGAGCAAGAACAATTAGTGGATCCCAAAAGTATTTTACTACCTCCACTCCATATTAAATTAGAGTTGATACAACAATTCATCAAGGCTCTTAAAAACAGAATTAGCGAAGCCTTCCAACATCTTTACAAAAAATTCCCAAAGTTGTCAGATGCCAAAATCAAAGAAGGGGTTTTCAATGGGCCGCAAATAAGGGAACTTACAAAAGATCCAGAAGTCCCGAAGACGATGACGGTGGATAAGGAAGAAACATGGAAAGCTTCATGAATGTTTCCCAGAAATTTCTTGGAAATAATAAAGACCCAAGCTATAGGGAATTGGTGGAGGGTTTGCTCCGGAACTACAAAGCCAATGGATGTTTAATGAGCTTGAAGGTCCATGGAATCTCGTTTTCCTGTCGTGATGGGTCTCAGATGACCTAGGTCACTTGAGAAATTGTCCCGGGTCCAGTTTCAAAAAATGGTAGTTTTAACCTGTAAATGAACTTAAAATCTCGTTTTTCTGACGTGATGGGGCTCAGATGACCCCGGAATCGGATTCAGGATGCAAAAATACCTCGGAATACCATGCTCCGGTCTAATTGTCCGGACTTTTTTTTTTTGTAAGCCTGTGTTATTATTCAGTATTGTTGAACTAATATATATTTTAACTTTTATCGAATAATTAACCCAGAAAGCAGAACCAGTTTTTGTAGGAAATATATAATTGTTGTACTGCCATGGGTAGCGAAAAATTAGGCCTGAAAGAAGCGCTCGCAGAAGCAGCGAGGAAGTCATGTGTTATCAAGAATCTAAGCCTTGGTTTAAAGTATATTTTTTGGAAATGTAACAGTCTGCGTCTTTGCCGTAACGAATAAAAGTCTTTGTGCCAAAGTGCATTTTCTTCACATTTACGACTATTTTCTATGCTTTTTTAAAGACGTACGTCTTTGCCACAATAATTTAAGTTTTCGATGTAAAGTATATTGCTCTTGGGAATCTAAAAATCTTTGTGTCTTTGTCGTAACCGTGTTTTATCTTTGGGCACAATCTAACCAATAAAAGTCTTTGTAGCAAAGTGTATTTTGATACATGGTTATCATCCAACTTTGCTCATTTTTAAACTTGATCTTTATTTTTTATAAATCAGCTTATATTTTAAACTTCATCGCAATATCTTTAAAATTGTAATCGTGACTGTAATCGTAATCACGGACACACAGAAGGACAGACAGATGGACATGACTAAATCGGTGATGCTGAAAAATATATACACTTTTCTATACCTGCCACGCCTCTTTGTTGGCGTAATAGACGTAATGACAAAGTTAATATACCCTTTACGCAGTACGCGTGGGAGTATAAATATTGACATTTCAAAAAATGTAAGGCCACATTGATGTCAGTAGAGTGGAAAAAATTTTTAAATAAAATATAAATATAAAAACACTTGTTGATTTTAAAACAGCTTTAAAAAAGGTGAGATGCATTTATTACTATATGGCCTTGACTTTATATTAAAGGTTTAAATAATTAAAGCAAATAATATTTATATTCACCCAGACAATAACAGCTTTTACCGTTCAAATATTTACCAACATGTGTAACGCGTCAGTTTTAGAGCTGAAACAGTATAAAAAGCAAGCCTCAATCAACGTTTCAACATTCAGAATTGTGAGCAACAGTTCATAAGTAAAGACAAGAATTTTTTATCTATATACTCTTATTCGTTTAAAAAAAAATAAAACATGAATTCGACGTGGTTAATATCGTTCATGATACTTGCTGTGTTTCTTTTGGTCTCCTGTGCTAATGCACAGCTTGCACAAAGTAAGTATAGTTTGAATTTAATTCAATTATCAATGTATATTTAAAATAATAATTCTCTTTTTTAATAGACTTAACTCAAGTTGTTCAGAATATAACAAATGCAGTGAATATAACAAATCTTGCAAATGCAACAAATGCATTGACAAGTTTTAAATTGTGATTAAAACAGCACATTAATATGTCTCCAATATTTATTGATACGGCAGATCATCAATAATTTCAAAAAAATGTATTACTTTTTTTATTTTGTTATGCAATTATAAAATAAAATTTTTTGAAATAAAATCATCTATTTAATGTGTACCGAAGTTTTTGATTGATATATGGAAATTAATTTTTCAATAGTCTCAGGTGAATTTACTTTTTTCAGTATTCAAAGAAGTCAAGTTTAATTAACGAATTCAGCTTTATTCGAAATGTACCGCAAAATTATTATAAAAATTATTATAATTGCAAATTGGTTAAGATGAACAAATATGCATTTGTAAATACTCTACAGAGAACATCGAAACCATGTACATTGGCTTTATGACAGTGCTCTGTAACTACAATATTTTACACGCTTGTTATCTGAAGCATGCAACTAAGGGGCCCAACAACTGTATATTAGAGTGGCTTGACAAGTTTGTGTTTGAATTTTAAAGATTCCTATATTAAAAATCGATGATACGTAGACGGAGGAAAAGGACGAAACCGTCAAGGACTCTTTCTACGCTAGTCTTGAGGACGTATACGACCACCTTCCACCGGTCGATGACGCGAAAATAGTTCTCGGCGATTTTAATGCGAAAGTCGGAAATGAAGGCATCATTGGCCGCACTGTCGGTCAGTTCAGTCTTCATGAGACATGATAACATGGTAGTTAGTAGCACCAGATTTAAGCACCTCGACATCCACAAGAACACCTGGCTGTCCCCGGATCAAAAAACGCGAAGCCAAATTGATCATGTTGTAATCGACGGAAGGCATGCCTCTAGTGTTCTAGATGTGCGTACATTTCGGGGGGTCAACATTGACTCCGACCAATATTTTGTTGCAGCCAAGATCCGCATGCGATTATGCAATGCGAAAAACATACGCACAGGAATGCAACGAAAGCTAAGCTGCAATTACAACGGACTGCCGAAGCCTACTCCGCTCAACTCTCGGTTAAGCTCAACCAACCAACCTCTGGACCCGACGACGCCGGCGAACTTTGGGCGCATATATCCCACTCCATGCGCGCTGCCGCTGAAGAAGTCATTGGTTTCCGGCGCCCGCAACCTCGGAACCAATGGTACGATCAGGAGTGTCGCATGGCGACAGCAATAAAAACGCCGCATATAGAAAAACGCTGCAGTCAGCTGCAACGCGAGCCGTGCGGGAAAGCTACCACGATAAGAGGAAGGAAGAGAGGCGCCTTTTCAGACGCAAGAAAAGAGAGCAGGAAAAGCGTGAACGTGAGGAACAAGAGGTATACCAGGGCAAGAAGGATGCAGGAAAATTCTCAACATGTTAAGCGCCTTACCCAAGATTTGAATCCACTTGTAGAGACGAAAATGGAGATCTGATTACGGATACACAGTGTGTGCTGAGATTGTGGAGACAACACTTCTCCAATTTACTTACTGGAGACGGTTCCACCAATGCCGCCCATGGAGAGCGCAGTTAAGCGCCACCAATCAACGATGACGGAGTGGAAGTACCACCACCTAGCCATGAAGAGGTTCGAGTTGATATCCAACGATTCAAAAACAATAAAGCAGCGGGTGCTGACGGCAGTTCAGTTGAATTGTTTAAAACCGTCCGCGATGAATTGATTAGGCGCATGCATCAGCTCATCAGCAAAATATGGCTTGCAGAAAGCATGCCCGACGATTGGAACCTCAGCGTACTGTGCCCTATACTTAAGAAGGGAGACCCAACAATCTGCGCCAGTTATAGAGGTATCAGTCTTATTTCCATCGCATATAAGGTTCTCTCAAGCGTACTGTGTGAAAGATTAAAGCGGATTACAAAAATACTGTAAATAAGGTCCGCGGACCTTATCAGTGTGGCTTTCGACCTGGAAAGTTCACCATAGACCAGATTTTCACGCTACGACAAATCCTGGAGAAAACCCAATAAAATCAAATTGACACACACCATCTCTTTGTCGATTTAAAAGCTGCGTTCGATAGCTCGAGAAGGGATTGCCTATACGCAACAATGTCTGAGTTCGGTATATCTACAAAGTTGATAAGACTTTGCAGAATGACGTTGAGTAACAAACGCAGCTCCGTCAAGGTAGGAAATGACCTGTCCGAAATCTTCAATACCGAAAGAGGTTTCAGGCAAGGCAATCCACTGTCTTGCGATCTCTTCAACATCATCATGGAGGAGATCGTACGAAAGGCCGGTGTGCATCGTAATGGCACCATTTTCTATAAAGGTGTCCAGCTCCTTGCGTACGCTGATGATATTGATATTGTCGGTAGAACTAAGACAGATGTTACCGCTGCTTTCGCCGCTATCGAAAAGGAATCAGCCAAAGTGAGTTCGACGATAAATGAGAGTAAAACAAAGTATATGCTGTCTGCAAACAAGGGAGCGCGGCGTTTAGACTCCCACATTTCATTCGGCAGCTATAACTTTGAAGTAGTCAAGGAGTTTGTATACCTTGGAACCGCCATTAATAACAACAACGAAGTCAGCTTGGAGATAAAGCAAAGAACAATAATTGCTAATAGGTGCTACTACGGGCTCAGTAAGCAACTAAGTTCCAGAGCCCTCTATCGATTGACAAAAGTAACACTCTACAAGACGCTCGTTCTGCCTGTGCCTCTTTATGGCGCTGAGGCATGGGTAGTTTCCCAAACTGACGTAGCCGCACTCAGGGGGTGTTCGAGAGAAAAGTTCTACGCAAAATCTTCGGTCCTGTTTGAGTCGGCGATGACTATCGCATCCGAATGAACCACGAGCTGTATGAGCTCTACGAAGACATTGACGTAGTTCGGCGTATAACTGTGCAGCGACTACGCTGGCTGGGTCATGTCCATCGTATGGACGACGAAGCTCCAGCGTAAAAGGTGCTCGAGGCGAGGGTTGCTGGTCAACGACGACGAGGGAGACCGTGCCTTCGATGGATGGACGAGGCTGAGGAAGCTCTAACCACACTTGGTGTATCCGATTGGAGAAGGCGCGCGCAAGGAAGAGGCGCCTGGCGAGAGCTGATGAGGTCGGCCGAAACACGGACACGGGTTGTTACGGCCACCTAAGTAAAGTATGCAAGATATGTAGAAATATAAGTATTCATGGAAAATTCTAGCTATTTAGGTCTATATATTAAGGTGTCGCATTAGGTTTGAATTTAAAAAAAAAAGTTTTTTTTTGGCTTACAAACAGAACTTTATTTATATCTATCTATCTTTACTACAATATTGATACTCAAAATTACTTAATGAATGACTGACTAACTGTGAAAAATATGTTTAACCCTCCGATGAGTGACAGTTCTGAACTTCACGGCCGTGTGAAAAGGTCCCTACGGACCTTTTATGTAAATCGTGTTTTTTCATATAAAAAATTTTTTTCTTTTAAAATTTTTTTTGTTTTTATTGTTTATAACTAAATTCTACATACAAAAATAATTTTTTCAATTTTTTTAATTTTTTTTTTTTTTTTTTTTTTGCTTGAATTTTCTTAAGACTATTATAAAAAAGTTTAAAAATTATTGTTGTTGAGCGTGTACTTCTTGTCCCCCGCCCTGTGCGCAAGTGTTGCAGCGATGTAAAAGTGTGCTATGTTCTCCGCAAACAGCGTTGCCGCAGCCGAAGCAGTGTGCCCGCGTTTTCCGCTGCCGCCCGTACTCAGAACGGCAAAGGCGACATGACGGTCTACTTGACCTAGCCGCAAACGACGGTGCATTGCCTTCCATCGGTCTTGGTAATACCTGAAATGAAAAGAAAAAAAAAAAAAACAAATAAATATATATTCTATTCTTGAATTTCAAGATGTTTTTCTTACCCTGACATCGAATGCTTCCATCACATTGCGTATCCTTGGATATGAGGTTATATGGTTGTTCAGGGCACGTTCTTCGATATTTGGTGTGTCCAATTGTTTCGTTAGCAGTAACAAGAACGACCGCCGTCTGTCACTCCTTTTTATAGGCTTCATTTCGTTGTAAATTGTAAAAGCAGCAAATGCTGCGACGTCCAGCATATTATAAAACATGGCCAACGGCCATCGTTGTGTTGCTCTTTTGCAGCTGTAAGTGCCTAGCATTTGATCCATGGTATCAACGCCGCATTTGTTGGCGTTGTAATCTAATATGGCATAGGGCTTCCGCTTCTCGGTTTGCTCGTCAACGAGGCAGGTGTAGTGCATTGTGGAGAGCACGTTCACCACTTTATTTTTTTTCGGCACGTATGAGCATAACGCTATATCCCTTTCGTTGAACCCAAATAATGTACTATTGATGGTGCGCTTCGGGTTCTTCTTGAACTCCTGTGGAATGAATGTTTTGTTGTAGCGCACTGTACCAACATATGCGGTCTTCCTCCTCAACAAAATACGCGCCAAGTCAAGAGTGGTAAAGAAATTATCCGCGTATATAGTACGGCCAGCATCTAAATATTTTTCCACAAGATCCAGCACTACGTTCTGCCCTTGGTTTATCTCCCGTTGTTGGTTTGGCAGTTTTCCAGAATATACCATTCCCTTCACAGGATAATAACTCTGTGAGTCGCATAACCACCATACTTTCATACCATACTTAGCTGGCTTTGACGGAATATATTGTGTGAAGCGGGTGCGGCCTCTGTAAGCTCATCAACTGTTAGTGCTTCATGAGGAGTGTAAGCTGCTGCCAAGTTATGTTGCAACATTTGCCAAATATCGTCAATAGCCGCAGTTTTGCTGTTGATGAGTCGCTGTTGTCGAGTATTTCCATTATCGAATCGAATAAATTGCTTTATACACATGAAGCGATCGTACGACAACGCAGCTTTGTATATTGGGCAACGCGTCGCGCCCCATAATTCTATGGTTTGATCTTGTGAGTCCAGCATACAAAAGAATAGCTACAAAGGCGTCAAACTCTTTCACTGCCACTGGCTTCCACTCCTTTTTCTTCGTGGGATTCGCCAAATTCCATGCAGCTGTAACCTCCCTCCCTTTACGATTTGTTTCACGTAGCACTAAGTGTATTATTTCCTCTGTCATGATTGAACGCATTATTGTATAGGGGTCGTGTATATTTCCTGTTGGTCCTGGTTTCTTTCTTGTGAAGTCGACCACGTTATGATTACGAGTGCGTGATGTTGGTGGTGCTTTTTTACTCCATTGGGTGCCATCTTTACCAATATAGTAACTTTCATTCGTTTCCTGTCCATCATTTTCTTCCTCTTCATCATCGTCGTCATCAGTATCTTCATTTAGCTCGACGTATCCTTCAGTTTCGGCATCTGACTCTTCAGCAGGTTGGTATGTGCGATCTTCATCATCCTCAACTTCATAATTATCAATTGCAGCAATATCAATTTCTTCATCCATGTCTTCGTCCATAAAATCAGCAAATCTACTATCAGCTGCACGCCTTTCATCCGCAGTCATTTGCTGGTAACGTGTACTACGGCGTACAACAATTTCAGCAACGTCCAAATTACTTGCATCTGCCATATTTATATTTTTGTTTCTATCACACACGATTTTACTCTTCGCTGTCTAAACTTTGACTACAAACTACAAAACGAAACTACAACTTCTTTTATACTCTTTCGTACGGCTACCTAAACTCAAAGACATTAGGGATGATGATAAAAACAAAAAATTCTAAGAAAAAATTCTAAGAACAAAAATACTAAGAACAAAAAATACTAAGAACAATATACTAAGAACAAAAAATTCTAAGAACTGGTTTATTGCTAGTAGTATAAAATTAGAATATTGTGCCTTTCCTTGAAAGCAATAAAGTTCATGTCTTCGAATTTTTCTTAGAATTTTTTGTTTTTACCATCATCCCTAATGTCTTTGAGTTTAGGTCTTTGTGTTCAGAACAAGTAAATTATGTGTTGAAACAATAAAAAAATTATAATGATGCACAAAAACATGCATTTATTAGTGAAATTCAGTACAAGGTCCATACGGACCTATTCACACGTCCGCGTACTATTCTCACTAAAACCTCAATAACTCCTAAAGTAATGATCCGATCGGCTTGATTTTTTTTCCAAAAGATGCGCAACAAAATACTCTTGGAATACAGAGTAACTTTGGGGGGGGGGGGGGGGGATTGCAGTGGCCGAAGTAGGAGTAATTTCAGTTTGAAAAGGCAAAAAGGTCCCTAGGGACCTTCTCACTCATCGGAGGGTTAAAAACACCACAAAGAATTATCTTTCGAAATTTTTCGAAAGAGATTTCGTGTCGAAAAATTGGTATGTGGTATTGGTATTTTTTGGGTCCTTTTCAATTTAAAAGGCCCCGAGGCCCTTCTTATTAATTTTAGGAACTTTGCAACATTCTACAGAAAAATAATCGCATTTTTTGAAAATAAAATTTTAAACTGGTTATATATGTTAACAACATTTGTGTACTATGGCATCGTTAAAGAAATTTTTATTTTTAATTAAATGAATTTTAACTTGACGGTAGAAAAATCACCCCAAAGAAAAATTACCCAAAATCAATGAAATATTACCGAAAAAAATATGACCCAATTATAACGAAAAAATTCCCAAAAAATTATGGAAAAATGGACCAAAATGTAATCCTGCGACGTCGAAGTGATTCGCAAGAATGAGAATGAGATTATAAGAATAAAATGAAACAACCACACACCAGCTATGGTATTGTGAGGAGGGAAATTTAATTTTGTTTGAACTTTGTAATGCTTCGCTATATAGAAATTTTTAGGTTTTACCTAAAATTATTGTTGGTATAGACGACGACGAACAAACGAGCCTCTCTCTGATTTATTGTATAAATGGAAACATCTGGAGAAGCAAAAATACTATTTATTAGTTATTATGAAAAGGTAAGATAAACGCGGGTCAGGGGGCGCGTGGTCAAAAACATAATGATCGAGTGACAATAACTAAAAAGAGTTATAACTACCGCCTATGAAATATCACCCAAAGATAAATCGTAAAAAAAAGAGAATCCACCTAATACTTTGCCATACAAGCTTGGGTGATTTTTCATATGAAAAATTAAAAAAAGAATGGTTTTTAGACCAATTCTTTATAAAATTTTTTGACTTTTTTTAGTTTTTAGGTGAAATTTCGTGTTTTCGTTTTGGATAATTATTCATTAAATTTTTGGTCATTTTTTATTTCGGCGATTTTTTCTTTTTTTTTTTTTTTGCAATTTTTCATTGGGTAATACTTTATAGCGCCATAATTACCATTTCAATAGTAATCAATATAAATTATAACTCTAAAACAAATCGGACTTAGTCCAAAGGTATTGGATTATTTTTTGTATGTAAAATAGCCGAAATGCTTAAAGCGAAAATTTGCCCAAAAATGAAAAAATGTTTGGTCAATTTTTCAAAGGAAAATAAATACTATTTTGTATACAGAAATTTTGGATGATTTCTAATTTTATTTTGTGTATAATTTTTTATTATTTGTATATTATTTAAATTCGATATTTTCTACCACGTTTTAAACTGTTCTTTGTAAAATGAGTTCTGTTATACACAGTTATGGTGACACAAATAGCATACATTTTTTTTTTGTAATAATCTCAACAACAAATTTAGTTTGTTTCCCAAGTTAAGTTTTGATTACTTTTGTCTACCCTCCTAAAGGCTCCATCTTATTCTTGACAATGCTTTAATATAAAAATGAATCCATTTTTTCATCAATGGTCAAATTACACGATATAAAATTGAGACCAATGTGAGCCAAAGTTTTGGTGGCGTATTTCAAATAAATTTCTTGACATTATAGGCGATGGAAAAAGGTTTTGTCGTCTTATCTGATGTGATTTTACTTAAATTTCTTGTTACAAAATTCTATATATTAAAATTGAAGGTCACTATGAAATAATTTTTTGTCGAATTCAGCCATGCCTGAATATATATTTTTGACAGCAGTGGTTTATTTTTACTCCATTATGTGCTGCTTCATTGATTTGTTTTCTTAAAAATCTTTACGGAGCGTCTATATTATATTGCTTATCAATTACTTGGAAAATTGGAACTTATCAAGTTCATGTTTTTTTTAAGTTTTTCGTAGAAATTCACTATAGAAATTCACTATTATCTATAAACTATTTTTGGCATATTTTGGCTTTTGCGGAAAATAAGTGAAATAAAATCTATTTGAATAAATCAACCTAAACAATATCACTTTCACCCATAATCTTTGATTTAAGGGAGAGTAATTTAATTTAATCATTTTAATTTAATTTAATCATTTAAATTAAATTGTCCTATTTTTGTGACCAACTTAGAACTTTCATGTTTAGGCTATAATATTTCAAGCGAAACAAAACACCTAAAAAAGTTAGGTTTTTTTTTTAATTTTCCGAAAATGTTAGTTCGAAAATGTTTTTTTATTAAAAATCTTATTGAGATTATTAAAGTGACCATGGTCGTATATCTAAATAGAAAGTATTCAATATTGAGTACTAATTTTGAATGTTAAAAGCCCCATTAATGTCAAAATAGCCCTATTTTTGTATGGATTTTGGCCCCTTTTTTAACTAAGCTAGTATCATCCCTGATGTCTTGTCTGGCTTTCATCCTCGTACGAATAAAACCATCTCTCGCTTCTAGTTCGCACACAGATAATGAAGACTCTGTAATGAGTTTCACGCAACTCTCTACTGCCTGAGTGTGACAAGGATACTTTTCAATTTGTAGCAAAGTACCTTGAACCTTGAGGAAATTTTTGAGAATTCTGTGTCGGTTTATTTCATTGTTATTGGAGGTTTAGTTCTTTTCTTCTCCCAATCTATTAAAGCATAATATCTAGACGCATCAACCTTAAGTTCTGTACGTTGGAATTCGCGAATTCTCTTCCCTATGCACTGACTTCTTGCCTTTAACACTCTCTGAACAGCCAGTTCCCTTACATGTGCTTCATCATCTTGTAACATAGCCAGCAACACATTTTCTAGGTGGGCGAAGAAGGCATTCCTTTGAATAATTTTTAAGACGATGCATTTGAGGTGATTTCGCAAATACAAACACCTTTAAACTATGTTAATTACATGTATAGGACCATCTTTACAAGACGGTTTTTGACCATTGAGAATGTGCCAGTTTCATGGGTCTTTGTTAGCCAAGTTTGATGAAACCGTACCTGCAGAAATTGCGGAACACATCTGATACAAGTGTTTTTGATCGGTGCTTAACGAATCAGGGCTTAGATTCGGGCAAATCTATGGGAATGGGTTCAACTGCTTTTCTATGATGCCACAATAACTATTAGGGCCTGTTGTAGTGCCGTCAAGACTGGAGAACAAATGGCGAAATGGCAATTCATTTGCGTGTAACAAGCACAAAAGCCATTGTAAAACAATAACTGCATTTTTATGTCCCGTGCTTACAGCGGTGCAATCACAGCCGATTGCCACCAAAGAAGAATCAAATTTGAATCTCATTTCAAGAAATTTAACAATATTATTCTTAATCGTAGTTGCCTTCCCAGAATCAATAGAAAGGTGACCAATATACTTACAATCAGGCTCTAATATAATTGAAATATGTTCTTCAGTAATTGTCTTCTGATGTGATGTATTGACAGTTTTAGTCATGACTAAAGTTGTGTCTTTACGACAGTCATAGTAAATAGCTGTTGTAGGTTTACTGCTATCAATACCTTGCAAACCTTAGCGTACTTTTGACGTATTTACTCTAGACATATTTTGCTTCGATCAATTACTTTTGATGAGTTGTTTTGTACTTATAACATTACAATAAATGCAGCTGTCATCGATCAGAAATTCCAGTTCGATCACACTTGGTAACTAGATTTTGCAGCCTGCCTCTCATCTGTTGAGTTTCTTTGCTAGATCGTCTCGATGATGCTAATGTGCAAATCTCACCATCATCCACATCTGATGATATTTCAGTTTTTAGACAGATGAAGAAACTCTTGAAGTGCTGAAGGATTTTTTTCACAAATTCATTATATTTTCGCTTCCTAATTTCACGACGGCTTATAGATTCTGTCATCACCTTATCCACAGAACCAATATACATCTTCCGATCATTTCGTTGATCTTTCAATAAGTTTTCTTCAGCAGCGGGCACTTTAGTTAAACATTTGCATACTTCTCTAGACGTACATTTACATGTGATATCAAATAATTTTTTTAGAGAATTTTCGTAAAAAATCAATTTTTTGTCTTCATTGCGCAATTTTTTCATACGTTTTTACTTTTAATATTACGAAACTAACCTTGCAACAACATCCTGATGGCTTATTGTAGGAATTAATGCCTTTATCCATATTTTTTCTATTTCAGTAGCAATATTTTCACATAACTCTTTCACTGAAGGGTCTTTTCCGTTGTTCAAGTCAAGCATGTTGCTTCTAGCCCACAAATAATATTTTATAACATCACAATATGTTGGTAACACATTACCACTTAGTTTCAGTGGATCACCAAACACAGGGCACCGCATGTTTATTTTTAAAAAAGATGTACAGAACTACACAAAAATGTGTAATGGTAAACCTAATATGTTTGAAAATTTCAGTCAGGGCAAATGCTTATGCAATTTGAAATCCTTTTCATGATTTAATGACAAAAAAAAAAAAAATAAGATGAGCATTATTTTGCCATATGTACCTTTTCGATCCAAGAAAAAAATGTTAGACTAGGGGCTTACCTCAGCTTCAGTAGATCTATCGCTCTTGTGAATTTCAATTTAATTAACATATTTTTAAATTTTCAGCATGCTTCGAATTTATTGTTTCATATGGAAACCTTAATCTCATTCTTTACAACAAAAACAAAACTTTCTAGAAGATTTTTAGACAAATTTCGATTACCCGGAACCGAAATCAATTGCAGCGACTATTTAAAAACGGTGCAAAAGTGCTTCAAATGCAAAAAAGTGTTCAGGAAGAAATAAGAACCTTTTATGAAATCGTCTTGTAGTGTTGAAAGCAGTTTTTTGTTTCTTTGTTTACATCATCATATATCTTTATATCTGTTTTTAATAATTACTTCATTTATTAAAATAGATAATTGCACTAACGAAAAAAAGTTATATGTACAACACCAAATATCGAGTTCAATTATGATTTAATTTCACTTACACTCGTAAGTGAAATGCAGAACCTGCCGAATTATTTCCATTGCATAAACATCATAATGTATTCATTATTTTTATTATTCGTGTTTGCTATTCGATTCGATTCTCTGGCATTATTATATTTTTGATATTGAATACACGATAGACTTATCGCAAAGTTGCGAAAGTTATTTTTTATTATTTTATCCGTCATAGATACCATGCTCAATAAAACATATAAACAACATAAGAAAATTAACACACTTAGTAGTAAGCTTGATGTTTTAACTTAAAAATCTAGTTAAATTCTTTTATAAGTTATCGCTTTTTATTTTATACTTGTATAAAAGCCTGTCCTACGACGTGTTGGAAGCATTAACGCTAAACTGGAACTATTTTTTGCCATTATTACAGTATTTTTACAACTGTTCTGAAAAATGTTCAGCCTGAAAGTATGCAGATAAGTACATAAAAGGCAAGCATGTCACTGATAAGTATCAAATGAATTTTATGTGCACACTTTCAGGCTGATCGGAAAAAATTATTACAGTTTGACGATATCGGGCGCAAAGCAGCGTGCTTGCCTCTTATATGTTAAGTTTTGCATTTAGCTTAATAATGTTTGCATGTATATGAGAGTGGAACGAATTTTTAACCTCATGGGCTTTATATATTTTTGAAAACTACGCTTAAGAAAATAGATTTCTGCATCTTTAGTTCTTTTCTGCGAAATTACTTTTGACTGCGGCCGAGGATTTATATAGTTTAATGCCATATTTTTAATTTTTTTAATTTCTGAAAACCAAAAAAATTTGTTTCTGAAAACCAAAAGCATTAGGTGCTAATTTCTTTTTATACAAACCTCTTCATTAAAGCATAAATAACAACTTGTCAATAGGTCCCTATGATACCATGTATGCGTTAGAAGATATTCAGGTTCAAAGATCACCGAAATCGGTCATTCGCTTATATCTCTGCTCCTCTTTGTAGGACAGAAAATATGCTCAGCACAAAATTGTAGATCAGATAATTCCCTACACAAATGCTCCGAACAGTTTTAACGTAACATGCATATAAAGACTCTGCTTAAAGTTAATATGAAAAATTCTACTTTGCGCTAATCAAACATATCTAGTCGCATATCGTGGAAACTGTTTGTTTTACGTTAAAACTGTTAAGGGCATTTTTGTAGAAAATTGTTTGATCTACAATTTTGTGCTGAGCATATTTTCTGTCCTACGAAAGAGGAGCGGAGATATATGAATACCTTTTAGTGCATACATGGTATCATATGGAACTCTTCACAAGTTGTTATCTACACCGGGAAAAAAGCTTATGTTGAATGGAAAAAAACCTAGTATAATTTATAAGATGGCTTTGGCAGATTTCAGCCTCCCAAGTACTTCATCAAAACGCCTAAATATTACATGTTGACTTGGCAATTTTTATTTGGGTGATAAATTAACCAAGTATTTGGTAATTTTTTATACACTACTTTTTAAAAAAAAATTAATTTCAAAAATATAACTTTTATCGGGTTTTGGTTTATTTTTATTTTCCTTTTTTTTTTCCTTAGAAGCTGCCGCCTCTCGTTTCGTGATTTGCTTGGCTGAAATTGGGAACAACAGAAATGTTTCTTATATCATTTTTCTAATAAATTAATGACTTCTCGGCTTTTCGTGCTGCTTGACATCTTTAATAACAAGAACATTGAATTAAATTAAATATAAAATATAAAAATTTTACTTCGCATGCCGTTGAGATTTGCCTACACAACCAACCGATACCACTGTATATGAAGTCACTACACTACACTACGCATCGAGCCAAACTCCTTTGTTACGCAGAGTGATTAATTCAATATTAATTACAACTGAATGTATGCTGCAGCATAACACAATAATCTATTAAAAGATTTTTGTTGTATGGCTATCAACAGAATACTGCGACATAATGCATCTGTTAATACAGTATCTGTTAACATAGCTGCAGTTATGTCAGCAAGTAGTAGCAAGGCTGCTTGGATTAGTGGGTAGAGCGATGAACTGGCACCAAAAGTTCCAGGATCGATTCCGCACGGCGGGCAAAGAAATTATTTTTTCTTTTAGTTGATGAAATGTAATAAAATTTACTGGTGTGAATATTAACGTGTGTTTTTTAATTTACTTTATGTTATTTTTGCATTCAAAAGTGGTTTTATTAAAAAAAAAAAACCATTAATTTATCAAATCTATCCTTCCCTCTTGTGTCTGATGACGCAGCTGTGTTTTTTTTTTTTGCAGAAAAACTTAGGTGAACCAAATATTATTTTTGGCAAGTAATCGAAGTATGGGCTTTAAAAGCAATGTATTAAACAATAAACTGCTTAGGTGAATCAGCATAAATTTATAATTCCCATACAATTATCTTTACCCAAGCCGACTTAGGTGATTTACCTATTGCTTTTTTTCTCGGTGTAGGGGAATTCACGATCTATTGCAAATGGTCTTGCATGAGTGCATTTGCAAAATATTATTGCATATAATTTCACTACACTAACAAAATACATTAGTTTGCACTTGCTATGTTCTTGCAACAATGCAACATTAAAAACCTGTTCTACGAATGTGCTGCACTGGATTATAAGCTCAACCAAACCAAACCTTCAGTAAAAATTATTTCTTCAATAGATTCTTGTATTAATGAGTATTATTGTTTTTTTCTCACTTTTTTCGGCACAATATGGCAGAACAAAATACAATCACAGCCTAATTATTTTTATTGTCTTTTACAAATCAGCAGTGTATTAGTTTTGCCAGAAGTATTGCAGAGTAATCCAAAAGAGCTGTTCACAATTGATTGCAAATGTTTGAAATTTTGAATTGGATAATTTTGAAATCTGGTGCAAATAAGATCGTGAACTGCCCTTATATGTTATTTATTATCTCGGTTTATAATCACAATAGAGTTATGAAATAGAGCAATGGCTCGCAGGGAGACAAAGTATATATCTATATCTATACTATCTGTATTATTATTACTCAAGCGCATTTTTTGTGATGACTATCAATTCTATACTGTAGACGTGATTTCATAAATATTATAGCAATTGAAAGGTCATGCTCTGTGGATGTGCAATAAGGTCTTTTTTTTTCTTAAATAAGTGTGTATTTTTGAAAAAAAGCTGAAACAATTTGCTATGGAAGAAACCAAATTTCTTTGTGATGCCTAAAATTATGTGATAGATTTTTATTATAATGCTAAGTAATAACTGGGCTTCTTAAGAACTCAACAGAAATATAGAAAGTTTCTATGAAATCCTTGGTTCAATGATAAAAATAGTCCTTAATATAAAAACAAAATTACCTATCTCTAGATATTAGTAATTTTATTTTGGCGTCTAAGCGCCACACCGGATTACTAGTTATATAAAATTGAATTAGCAATTTTTGTTTCCAGGTAAACTGGATAAGAAAAAAGAAATTATATCTTCACTTTAATTTATTATTTAACTAATAATTAGCAAATGTATATAGCCCACATAATAAGTTTAGACTAAGCTATCCAAGAGAAAAATAATTATTCAAATAGTGCCTGCCGTTTTCTACCTTTGCGATACCAAACATACGTGATTACCTTTTTATATAATAATATAGAAGTATAGATATAGATAGAGATATGTATAAGAGACTTTTCGTGATTTTGCAATCGAAGCCATAAAAAACCAGTTGCATCCACGATGCCTTCAATCCTCGTACTATCGCAATTTGCGAATTGTTGCACGGTGCTCTGACCATGTGTGTCAATGGATCATGCTCGTAAAGCGATGCGACTGTCATTTCATCAAATTACAGCACACAAATCCTCTCGTCTAATTTTAAATCGTGTCCATATTTCATTGATGCGATTGAAAATTTTAGGACTCCCTCTTCAAATTTTGAACCCACTTGGCGAGTGAATCCATACATTGCAAGGGAAAGCTTTCTTGATATAGTTGCTTCTTTGCTATCGACCCTGCAGCTTGTAAAGCAATCGCTTTTGAAATATGCTCCCAGCACCATCGCATAAGTTTTTGTGGATTGCTTTATTTTAAAAATGTATATAAAAACGAATTTTAAAATATTTTCACTAGGTTAAAGGTACGAAAGATGAGATATATTTTAAGAAAATGATGAGATATATTTTAAGAAAATATATTTATTTTTACCTCATCTTTTTAATTTGACCTGAAAAAAATTTTTTTTTTAAAATATTCGTTGAGGTTTTTGTACTCTTCATTTTCTTTCTTTAGAGCAGCAACTTCCGACTCTAATTTGACAATTTTTTTTTTCTAAGATAAGATTTTTTACTTATTCATCACTATAATACGACCACAATTCCATCATAAGATAATTAAATTACACTAATTTTTCAAAAATATTGACATAAACCACTGTAAAAGAACATAGTTCTTATTTGTACTCATCTTATATACAATAAATTACAAATTAAAAATTAAATTACAAATTAAATTACAAATAAAGAGATCAAACCACGAGATTAGAACATATTAAAAATTTTGAATCACTATTTTGTGACAGTGAATGCATCTTTCACATATTGTTTTTTCCAAATTTTCAAGGAAAATGTTCCAAAAATAAAATGTCTACCTTATTTGTAACACACGTAATCAAATTTAAAAATTTGGTTCGAAAGTTTGGTGAAGCTCATTACAAAATATATGTACCTTGTTTGCGAGCAGCAGTCCACACCTTGCGCTCTAAGATGATCAATGATAGCTGGATTTTTACATGACACTGATGGCGTGGCACCTGGCATAAGTCTCCTTCGCTTAGCTTGGACGATAAAATCCATTGTGCTTCTCACAAGTCCTGGAGTGATCAGCCAAACATTAACAATTTTCAAGGTTAGCACCACTATTTTTTTGGCGTTTTGAAAACGTTGTCATATTGAAGCATTTTTTTGTAATGTGATATAGAAAGTTCATGTTGGAGAATCGATGCTTACTAAACTCAGAAAAGGGTTTCTTGGACTACGAGAAAAAGCATCATATTAAGTGAGAAATGGTAATGACTTTCTTCAGAGAATGCTTTTCTCTAAATGTGATGCCCTAAAAATGGTAAAAAACTTTTATAAAAAAGTGAAATATTTTCTCATCAATAAAAACACCTTCTCTTTAGCAGAAGAATATTTCTTTATAACAGGTTCAAACGTTTTCTTTATTGTGTCAATTTTTCACGAAAACAGAGAAATATTTATTTAATTTTAATAAATCTTTTCTTTAAATTACGTTTATAGTTTCTCACGAAAAAATAACAGTTTCCGTAAGAGAGGGATATATTTTCCTAATATTGGTACATAATATTTCTTTATTGCGTACATTTTCCCCCTAAAGCAGAGAAGTATATCTGGAACTACGATAAAAAAATTTATTTTATCGGTATTGAGACCATATCGAGTATGAATTTTGTAATAAAAAGCAAAAAATAATAGTAGGAATCTTTTGACTTTAAAATTGAAAAAACTTTTTTTTTTTATTTTTATTTAATATAAGGATGAATAAAAGGCAAACATTTTCTGATATTCTACAATAAGATAGATTCTTATCATGATACAGTGAATACCAGTTAGCCTTGACAACTAACTATTATCTCACAAGCGCCGCTCGGGAGTTGTCAAAATCAATACAAAGTTTAACTTGTCATCTGTTTTGCTGCTTATTCGTTTCCTCTTTTTCAATGCGTTTTTGACAACTCCTAATCTACAGAACTGTCACTCCAACCTTCTCATCATTGAAAGAGCAGTACGACAATTTTTTGCACTAGGTTAGTTTGGTTTGGAAATTATAAAATAATTATTATTTACAATCTCTGATTTAATGAAGATCACTGCTTTTTTTCTTTTTGTGAAACATTTGCTTTAACTCAGTTCTACGCAAAGTAAAAGTATTAATATTGTATTGTGATTCGGTTGTAAAAATATTAGTTAAAAATATCTTAAGAGGTACAGATAGAATAATTGTTGTTCCATTACTTTTCAGGACCCCTAATAAATATTCCAGGTAAATTTCATGTGAGAAACGATTTTATAAATGCATCCAAAGAATCAGTGGCTATAAGCAACATTAACAAAAATCCTTTTGAAGGAAAAATCGTCATAATATGTAGAATATGTAACACTTGCTTTTCACAACATCATTCACTCGCTCTCAAGCTTTCTAATTCTTTTTCCATACCTTATTCAATAGAAGAAAAAATAAAGTTTTTAGACAAGCCTTTTTTATTTTTCAGAAAGGATTTGTGTTTATTGAAGAAAATATTTCGCATAGTGAATTGTTTCTCAACAATAAAGAACATTTTTCTGTAAAAATGAGAATTTTTTAGTGCGAGATAAATATTTATCATTTTTAGAGACATGAAATATTTTCATTTCCCACAAATGTAGAAAACTTTCTTCGAATATGTGAACATTTATTTTAATTTTCGAAAATTTCTTTTGAAATAAAGAAAATTGCTACATTCGAAAATAGACAAATTTTTTATAACAAATAGGTGTTTTTTCTGAGTGTAGTTTAAACGAATTTGTCAAAAACTGCCTATACAATTTTTACATGCAAAATACTTTTATTTTGAACTAAAAATGGAATTTTTAGAATTGTTTGTACTACTTACGGTATTTTATAATTTTTCAGCTAGTAATATACCTTCGACATGTTTACCTTTATCAACGAAAAAAACCAAATGACCATTTCAGCCCTTGAAAGGTCTCGACCGAGTTTCTTATGATCACTTGTGTTGTGAGTGTTGTGAAATGTTTGAGCACAAATGATCGGGAACTGAACCTACAAATTTTTTGCCAATTCCAAACGACTTATGTTCTCAAGAAGCTTTTCATGGCAGTTTTTACTCTCTGAGGCTTGCCATTGTCTGCAGAGAGGTGACAGCCGAAGAGAAAAGTTTGGTGTTTGGTGGGAATTGAACTGGGGTTCTCTGGCGTATGAACCACCCACTCCATCTACTGCGCCACGGCCGCAGTTTCTTCTATAAAGGAATAAAAAAAAAAAACTATCGTACACAGCTTTCAAATCCATTAACACCATAAATAGGTCCGTTGCCGTTTGAAGAGTTCCACTTCTCCAAAGTGGCTTTTTGTATTAAGTTATTGCCCCGTGTTTATCGGTCGTGCCTAAGCGCGGCCTATTCTTCTTCCAGAATTTTTTCCACAATTCTTCTGAGCCGCTTTTCTATAACTTTCATGTATAGCTTATAAACTGTTGAATAGAAATTTATCAGTCTGTGGTTATTGCAGTCATAACATTGACTTGGGATTCTGTTCTTTTACGAGGCCTTTTGGAAAAACTTGGTTGATGTTTTCTCTACCTCTGGTCACCCCATATTGTATCAATAGCCCCAGATATTCTGCCAGATCTTTTTCATATAATTATCGTATATATATATATCTTCCCCCACATCTTCCTTAATAATCTGCCATCAATTAGAAATTCCTTTCTCAAAATTGTTGCTTTTCATGCAAAACAAAAATCACTTTATCAGTTAAGGCCTTGCAACAGCTGGCTGGTTCGCTAGCCTCTTTTCTGATCTCATTCCAAATTAATGTCAGTTGTGATATTTACTTGTGTCACACAAAATGACAGCGTTGAAAATGTCAATTACCGGTAGGTAGTCGACGGCTTGGCAATTCCAGCAATATGTCGAAGATGCTTCACAGAAAGCATAGAAACAAAAGCTAGAACAAATACGACACGTTGTCAGCAGCAAACAAAATGACACACACACAAACATTCCGTTTAAATTGGACTAGGTTATGTTATGTTAGGTCAGGTTAGATAGGGTAAGGTGAGTTGAGGTTAGTTTATGTGTTACGTAGAACACAAGAGACCGTTTGGTCTCCAGTTCCAGTGTCGCTTGCATATAATATGGAAACCAGATCAAACTGTTTGTCATTGGCAAAGTTGAGGTGTGTGATAGTGGGTGGCAGGATGTTCTATGGACATGAATAGAATTGTTACCGTTACTGCTACTCTAAAATTAATAGCTGTGGCAACTGTAATAATCTAGGCTATGTTGTTGTTAGCATTGTTAAGTAGTTGCATTGCTTCAAGCATGGAGAGCTACCAATAACATCATGCTTCAATAACATTATTAATTAGTTTCCAAGGAATCAACTTTATGTCAAGAGAAAATTTGTTTAATGCCTTTTCTATAAAGTTTGCATTAATTATTGGTCTGAATTAATTTTAAATGTAAAAATATTAAACACATGGATGAACACTGGCTTTATAGTAACGTTCATAACAACGTACTCGTATTTAATCGAATTCCTTTTAAGCGCTTTACGCAAACAGTTCTTCATGCAAAATGCATGAATTAAAACTCATTCATTCCGAAAATTTGTTGCATTAAAAGTGCAATTGAAAAGTTATAAATGACAAATTCTTTTATTGCTGCCCTGCCGGAAAATGGCTCTTATTATTGATGAAAACTTTAAATCTAAAAGTTTTATACAATTTTTGATATGAAAAAACACAGAATTTTAGGAATGAAAACTTTAAATACGGCAATTGTGAAAAGATTTTTTCAAAAAACTTAATTTTGAAATATGATTTTTTATGATTCTTGTGAAAGTTCAGAATATAAAATGGAAGTGAATTAAAACTGCTTAAGTATCAATCTATCTATACAAACAGCGTGAAAGTGAAATGTAGTTTACACATGGGTAATTCCAGAGATATGTTGCCTTTGAACAGACAGTTTTTTTTTTGGTAAGTATTTGCAATGTTTTCGAAAATATGTTTTGGTCACACTAAGCAATAATATAATTTTTGCAACGGCAACCCTTTTACTTCTGCGCAAATGCAACACTGTTGATATTTAATTGTGGTCAGATGGCTTTTTTGTGCAAGCGATTTTTTTATCAGAGGGATCAGGGGGCGAATCTTCATATGGCTACGTGTCTGACTGCCTCAACCTGGCGAGGCCAGCATTATTCATGTCGAAATCGTCCCACGTCGACTCAAACCTCCATGTGGTGTTTCCCTGGGCCACGGCAAACTGGTATCCGGCGGGTTTCTAAGCTAGCTAAGCTTTCTAAGCTAGTCTTGATTACGTTTACGACCACCTTCCGGTCCATGACGTGGAAATAGTCCTCGGCGATTTTATTGCGAAAATCGGAAGGGAAGGCATCTTTGGCCCCACTGTCGGTCAGTTCAGTCTTCATGAGACCTCCACGAACAACGGTCTAAGACTGATCGACTTCGCCGCGGCGCGAAACATGGTAGCTAGTAGCACCAGATTTAAGCACCTCGACATCCACAAGGCCACCTGGCTGTCCCCGGATCAAAAAACGCGAAACCAAATTGATCATGTTGTAATCGACGGAAGGCATGCCTCTAGTGTTCTAGATGTGCGTACATTTCGGGGGGTCAACATTGACTCCGACCACTATCTTGTTACAACCAAGATCCGCATGCGATTATGCAATGCGAAGAACATACGCACAGGAATGCAACGAAAGCTAGATGTCGCTAAGCTGCAATTACAATGGATTGCCGAGGCCTTTTCAGCTCAACTCTCAGTTAAGCTCAACCAACCTACCTCTGGACCCGACGATTCTGGCAGACTTTGGGCACACATATCCCACTCCATGCGCGCAGCCGCTGAAGAAGTCATTGGTTTCCGGCGACCGCAACCTCGGAACCAATAGTACGATCATGTGTGTCGCATGGCGACAGCAGTAAAAAACGCCACATATAGAAAAACGCTACAGTCAGCTGCAACGCGAGCCGTGCGAGAAAACTACCGCGAAAAGAGGAAGGAAGAGAGGCACCTTTTCAGACGTAAGAAAAGAGAGCAGGAAAAGCGTGAGCGTGAGGAACTAGAGGTATACCAGGGCAAGAAGGATGCACGAAAATTCTATGAACAGGTTATGCGTCTAACCCAAGGTTTCAAGCCCGAAGCATCCACTTGTAGAGACGAAAATGGAGATCTGAATATGGATACACAGTGTGTTCTGAGATTGTGGAGACGGCACTTCTCCAATTTACTTGCTGGTGACGTTTCCACCAATGCCGCCCATGGAGAGCGCAGTTCAATGCCACCAATCAACGATGACGGAGTGGATGTACCACCACCTAGCCATGAAGAGGTTCGAGTTGCTATCCAACGACTCAAAAACAATAAAGCAGAGGGTGCTGACGGCCTGTCAGCTGAATTGTTTAAAACCGGCGGCGATGAATTGATAAGGCGCATGCATCAGCTCATCAGCAAAATATGGCTAGCAGAAAGCATGCCCGACGATTAGAACCTCAGCGTACTGTGCCCTATACTTAAGAAGGGAGACCCAACAATCTGCGCCAGTTATAGAGGAATCAGTCTTATTTCCATCGCATATAAGGTTCTCTCAAGCGTACTGTGTGAAAGATTAAAGCCGATTACAAAAACACCGATTGGACCTTATCAGTGTGGCTTTCGATCTGGAAAGTCCATAGACAAAGACCAGATTTTCACGCTACGACAAATCCTGGAGAAAACCAACGAAAATCGAATTGACACACACCATCTCTTTGCCGATTATGAAGCTGCGTTCGATAGCCCTAGAATGGATTGCCTATACGCAACAATGTCTGAGTTCGGTATACCTGCAAAGTTGATTAGACTTTGCAGAATGACGTTGAGCAACACACGCAGCTCCGTCAATATAGGAAATGATCTCTCCGAAACCTTCAATACCGAAAGAGGTTTCATGCAAGACGATCCAATGTCTTGCGATCTCTTTAACATTATCATGGAGGGGATCGTACGAAAGGCCGGTGTGCATCGTAATGGCACCATTTTCTATAAAGGTGTCCAGCTCCTTGCGTACGCTGTTGATATTGATATTGTTGGCAGAACCAAGAGAAATGTTACTGCTGCTTTCGCCGCTATCGAAAAGAAATCAGCCAAAGTGGGTTTGACGATAAATGAGAGTAAAACAAAGTATATGCTGTCTACGAACAAGGGAGTGCAGCGTCTAGATTCCCTCGTTTCACCCGGCAGCTATAACTTTGAAGTAGTCAAGGAGTTCGTTCACCTTGGCACCGCCATTAATACCAACAACGAAATCAGCCTGGAGATAAAGCGAAGAACAATAATTGCTATTAGGTGCTACTACGGGCTCAGTAAGCAACTAAGTTCCAGAGCCCTCTATCGATCGACAAAACTAACACTCTACAAGATGCTCGTCCTACCTGTGCTGCTTTATGGCGCTGAGGCAAGGATAGTTTCGCAAACTGAAGCAGCCGCTCTGAGGGTGTTCGAGAGAAAAGTTCTTCGCAAAATCTTCGGTCCTGTTCGAGTCAGCGATGACTATCGCATCCGAATGAACCACGAGCTGTGTGAGCTCTATGAAGATATTGACGTAGTTTGGCGTATAACTGTGCAGCGACTACTCTGGCTGGGTCATGTCCATCGTATGGACGACGAAGCTCCAGCGAAAAAGGTGCTCGAGGCGAGGGTCGCTGGTCAACGACGACGAGGGAGACCATACCTTCGATGGATGGACCAGGCTGAGGAAGCCCTAACCGCACTTGGTGTATCCGAATGGAGAAGGCGCGCGCAAAGCAGACGTGCCTGGCGAGAGCTGATGAGGTCGGTCGAAACCTGGACACGGGTTGTTACGCCACCTAAGTAAGTAAGCAATTTTCCGCTGGAATTGGCGGTTCCTAAAATGATTTAATAAAAATTCTCGTTACTCAATTGTCGAATTTTTTCAAAATGTGCTTCTTTATTGTTAGATGTACAATATAACATCATAGATTACTAATACTTCAAAGAGAACATGAGAAAGTCCCGTTATGCCAGCGGCCCCAAAGTTGAGGTAAGTATCTCCATGAAATAAGATATGTACTGCATTTCTGCTGCGCAACTGAGCCTTTAGCGTATCAGAATTAATTTTTGTGTACTTAATAAACATTAAATAAAACATATTATAATTTATCATGATACAGTGTTCTAGAGTTTTAAAATAGCACTGCATGAAATAAGCTGTGAGCAACTGTAGGTAGCACGAAGTCAATTTTTGAAAGAATAGTTAGTCTGGTGATATTATATAGTGTGATTTTTTTGAAGCGAAGCTTTTTACGCCTCGTTCTATGATTTGCTTGAGTGAAATCTCAAAAACGACACTTTTTTTGGCAAGATTTTTTCTTAGAAATTGATGTTTCTTTGTTCCTTGCGTCTATTATAACAAGAAAATGTAATTTCAATATATAAAAATAGTTCTTTGATCCTCCGCGGAGAATCGAACTCGTATCGCGGCGGTTGAGAGTTCAACACATTATCCACCGATACACAAGCCTCTGTTTAGAACAGCTGCTGATTCAGTATTAAGTATTACTACAGCTATGTTGCAGCAGATCAAATAATCTCTTAATAGATAAAGGATTTTGTATTGTCTATTCTACATATAAAAACTATCCACATTAAATGTTGCTTCTACTTGCTACAAGATGTCACCAGCATCGGTGTCTTAAAAAAGTATAACTGAGTTAGTTGCAGCAGACCGAAAAGTCTTTATATTATAAGGATTGTGTATTGGCTTTTATCACATATCCAAAATATTTAGCAGCTATCCAAATATAACAAAAATGTTACTTCTACTTGATACATACAAGATGTCTCAGCATCGGTAAAAATTAACGATTGCCCAAGTTATTTTATTAAAAAAACAAATCCTTTCAATTATCAAATCTATGAAAATGCAACTTTTTTTTATGCAATTAATGTGATATTTAATGGTATATCAATGGTCTATAAGTAGGCCAAATAATTTAGGACTATCTCAGAAAATTTTTCAAAAATGCGCATTCTTTAAAATAGTAGATAAAAATGTTTTCACTTTACAACAGCGAAAAAATATTTATTTTCTTCCTGATATTTTGCTGCATGCCATGGACAAAAAAAATATCTATGTGAAACTTTTAACTATTGTTGATGTTTCTTTATGCCTTGCAACGCAGTTGAGAAAACTTGAAGAAAAATACTAAAATAAACAACAATAACAACTGCGCAGCCAACAATAGCAACAAATAAATCGTCCTAAGAAATTCCCATTCGAAGTCTGTCAAGATAAAGTCACTCTTGTACGGGTTTATTTCCATTTTTTTTTTTTTGCCATTTCCAATGTGTACATCGACAGTTTTCCGATTAGATTTTCTGCATACATACAAAAATACATACAAATGGACAAAAACATATACAAAATACCATGGACGTAGCCATAATATCAGTTAGGGAGGGAATCAGCGTCAAAGTTTTATAAGCTTAAGAGTTGATTTGTAAAAAGTATTTTTAATTAGAAAAAGTAAAATTTTAAGTGGAAAAACTTGAATTTGAAGTTAAAATTATATAAAATTATATGTCGTGTTTAACGTAGACATCTGCCGTGTAGGCTTAATAAACCCTCACTTTGGCAATGTTTAGTACATATGTAAATACTAGCTGAATCTCCGCCCGCTTCGCCAGGCACTTTTTTAACAGGCTTACAAATTGGCAAATCCAAAAAATGGAACCACAGGTGAAAAATTAAAAAGTTATTAAAAACTTGTGATTTTAGAATATTATCTCGGAGAAACATTTAAATTTTATTTATTTAAGCAATTCCGACATTAACTCATTTACCATGATGATAAAATTACCTGTACTGTTTCGCAAATGAAGTTTTTGTATATGTTTTTGTTTTATTAGAAAAAGAAGGAAGGTATCGGCTAAAGATAATAATGAAATGATTGAGGCAATGAAAGTACAATATATGGTGGTTGGGAGTGTAATACCGCATATAAGCCACTTGCAATTCCGCGTATATTGCAAAAGGCCAAAATTGAAATTTGTATTTTAATTCAATTTAATTTATTAATGAAGGGCAGATTTTCCTATATTCAAATACCGAATTCCGAGGCTGTGCGATCTATAACTCTAAAGGGAGGTGGCATGCTCTTGTCTCATGTCTGCCCATTTGCTCGATCACCACCAAACTCAAGACACTCTTGAAACTTTGCTACAGTTTCCCTGAAAATTTTATAAAAATTGGTTTACCGGTTTCGGAGTCTATATCTGAGATACACGCCCATAGATAGATTATACTCAACAAAAGCCTTCGGTCGGTTGATAAAAACGATCACTCTGTTCATTGAGTGCCTCAAAGCAATTTCCCTTCTGAAAACATTCTGGAAGCACTTCTGGAGAATGACCCAATTACATGCATATGTTGAAATAATGTCTTCCGGGTATAAAAGTGGAAGGGATGGATCTCAATACTTTCCCTTTCATTTTACCTTCTTTTGGAAGCACTTTTTTATTGGGATGGTAATCGCAATAACACACAGACTACATTGATTTTATTTTTGCTGAAATTAGCTTAGCTGTTCACGTCTTTTTATGCTTTTTTTGAAATATGGTGAGCAAGCAGGCAGACTTGATAAACTGCAAATCTGCGAACTGCAAATCGGTGAAGCCGTTCTCTTCTAGTTATATTTTTCAATATTGTAAGCGTTTCTAAATAATGACATCTAAATGCAATCAGAATTGTTTGATTCATATTTTGTTCAAATCGATTCAGTCGTAGGCTTAGCAGGTAGGAATGAAAAATTTGATTTTTTCTCATCAAAGTCTAATACAAAGCAATTTGATACCTTTTTCGTTTAGATCGGCTGATCTGTTCTCGTGTTATTTTGTTTTCTCAATATAAGGGGCGGGGCTTTTATACCTTTTTTTCTTAGTAAAATAACATCGATTGATGTTTTAGCGTTCAAATCTTTTGAGTATTTCTTGCTATTGTTTTCCAATACCCTAGTACCCATATATTCCGAGATAATGTTATTTTTTTATCGTGTTTATCAAAAAGTCCCCTTGACTTATTCCGCCCACTTTTTCTACTTTATTTGAAAATGATCCTACCCACATCTGGACCAAGTTCCAATACCGTAGTACCCATATTTATCGAGATATAGGGATTTGCAAATATTTACCCATATACACCATATAAGCAAAAATACATATTCATATGCCTATAACTCATGATCCAATACACATACGTACACCGCTTGTACATAAAAACCTTGGTATTGAAGTCACCTTTCATGGGAAATCGGTTCACGCATTACAGAGAACATCAATTTCATACACAATGCAGCTTGTTTTTATATACAGTGATGTGCGATGAAATAGAGCCACGTACTTGCTGATGATATTACTTAATTTAAGTTTGTTGTAACAACTTAGCATGCTGTGAACTAACTGTAGTTTAACAAACAGTTCTCCCATAAATATTGTATAGTTGTTTTTGAGTAAAATTGCGCGTTTATTTTTCGCAAATCTGTTAAACTGTGATATTGTTGCTTTGAAAGTGTGCGTTAAAGTAGAGCCAACCAATATAATTAAAAACTTTTTAATTTAAAAAGATTTTTTTTAATAAAATTTAATTTTAAATAAAATTTTTCTACAGAACATGAGTAAAAATTCTCAGTTTTATGATTTTACAATAAACTTTAGTGTTTCAAACAATTAGGTCTAAAAATGGAAAGAGCCAAGCACTGCAGTCCTGAAAACCGGAAAATTATTAAAAATTTGCGTAAACAAGGTAAAAGCCAAAGGGAAGTAGCTAATATAGTTGACTGCTCAAAGAAAATGGTTGAGAATGCATTAAAGTTTACACAACAAATTAAATCAGAGGGCTACAACCCAAAATAAGTACCAGTTTGCAAAAAAATCCGTTTGGTACAAGGTAAAAGCCAAAGGGAAGTAGCTAATATAGTTGACTGCTCAAAGAAAATGGTTGAGAATGCATTAAAGTTTACACAACAAATTAAATCAGAGGGCTACAACCCAAAATAAGTACCAGTTTGCAAAAAAATCCGTTTGTGACCTCTTCCGCTCACAAAAATACAATATTCCTTGGACGTGGGCACTTCAACGATTCGATATTAAAAACGGATTGAAGGCTAAAGCTGCTCGAAAGGTATCATTCCTGACCAAAGTTAATGTCCGAAGCGATTACAATTCGCAAAGGATCGTGCTGATCCGTGGCCAACGAGCAACTGGTAAAACATTATTTGGCTAGATGAAACCAAAGTTAATATATTTAACTCAGACCGAGGCAGTCCTTCTGTGGGAAGACTTGCGAATACGGAATTCCTTCCTCAACACTGTAAAAACGGTTAAACATGGCGGTGGGAGTATAATAGTTTGGGAGTGTTTGTCATATAATGGCACAGGTGCCTTATTTTGCATCGAGGGAAAGATGGATGCTTTACATTACACCAACATTTTGAGTGAAACCATGTTGCCGTACGCAGAGATTAATATCGATGGGTGTTTCAGCAGGATAGAGAAAGGTTCAGACAAAAAACTATCGAAGTTTTAAGCTGGCCGCCACAGTCGTCAGTGGCTCTTAAAGATAAACATCCAACCAACAAAGATGATCTTTGGAGGTTAATCAAGGTCGCATGGGAGAAAATTCCAGCTACTAAGTGCCAAAAACTAGTCGATTCGATGCCTAGGAGTTGCAAATATTGAGGTAAAAATAATTATATTTCTATTGATTATATCACGAAATTTCAAATTTTCAAATCACAGGTCATGGCTAAAATTAAGTAACTTATTCTGGCTCTATATCAACTCACAGCCGAAAGAGCCACTTTTGTTTCACACTCAAGTTTATTAATTAATTTACTAATATGAATTAAATGAATTATTCTTTTTTAACTATAAAAAGAAAAATTTAAAAGTGTAAAGTTTCCTAGGAATTTTTTAATTTAAATAATTTTTATAGCACTGGCTCTACTTCATCGCACACTACTGTATATAGATTTTAACAAATAAATAGCTTTAACTTTTTAATTAGTGCCAAAGTGAAAGTTGTACTCTATTACATATTTGGACCGAAACATTACGTCAGACAGCGCCCATTTGCGGTTTCAAAGGTACCAAACTAGCTCCATGTTGTGATGATACTTCGCAAACCTTGGTGGTGCTGAACTCGTATATAAAACCTATTCCATACTCTGGAGTATGACATCCAAAGTTTTTCTTAAGTTGTAGTTTTAGTGATAGTTTTAAATTCTGGTGTTTTTGCTGTCTAGGGGGTTACGACCCCCCCCCTTTACCCCCTTTCGCTACGCTCATGCACAAAAACCATCAAGCACATCTACAGAATTTCTAACAGAGTATGCAAAAACGTAAAACTGTTTTTATCAGATTCCTAAAATTCATTGAATTCGAAAGATTTGGCTGCTGCATATTCCACTGCAATCGATCTGGAACAAAAAGTCTAACTCAATAAACAGATTCAAATGCAGAGATTTTTAGGTAATCCTGTAATAATCCACAAAAAGAAAAAAAAAACATTTTATTAGGCGAATAAGTTAAGAGTGTAGAAAGAAAATGTTCGAGTTCGGAAAAGATTAAACTTTGACGAGTAAAGCTAATGACAAGTGCTTAAAGCTTTTAACTAGTATAAGCATATAAAATAAAAGTTGTTTTTAAGAATAGTTCAAATAAGCTTACATAGTTTTCAAAAAAATTCATTTCAGAGTAGCTAACACGGAGCATTGACTGAACAAATAGAACATAAACAGTTAGTGGATCACAGCGATAATCAAGCCAGACTACTGATGAGTTAGTGTAGCGGCCGGCAGCTAATCTGTGTGATTACTTTATAGAGGGTGTTGTTGTTGTGGTTAGTTATTTTCTTCAAAAAAGGAAAAAGTATAGAACTAGAGCTCTAAAAAAGATATGTGTTAAATTGAAAACTAATTACAGCTATAAACACATGACATTAATTTTAGAGCTTTTAATTTTTTGATGAAAAAAAGGTTCAGAAAAATTATTTTCTGTACATAACTAGCTGATTATTTTTTTATCTTTTACATTCTAAATAGCATTTATAATAATGCTTAAAAAAAATAAAAATATGCCCCACACTTAATCACGCTTAAAGCCGCTTTTTGGCCTGCTGCAAACTCTTACGTCCACCATGTCCTATTTTATTTTATTTTATATTATTTTTTATGCTTTTTAAAGCCACTCACTCAACCACTAAGATTTTCCGCAATCCGCTTTTGAATGGTGACTATATTATTGCATGCCAAAATTATCTTTGCCTCTGCTTTCTCTGCCTATGCCAGTATTTTGCACTATCTCTTTCTGTGTGTCTCTCAACCAAATTTTTTTCACTTGCTTCTTTACCTTTTTTCTAGGCCTTTAAGTGCAGAAGCTCGAAATATTGTTTCGTTTATTTGTAACGTTTTTATGCAGCTTAAACTCTTTGCATTATAAATGAAACAAAATAGCGAACTTTCATATTGAAGTTGAAAACGCCTTACCTAGCACATTTTTAATGCAGAATCAATGATATTTGCGGTATTTGTACCAAATGTCAACGTCTTTAAGAATATGATCTTAATATTATTTACTTATTTATCTATTTTGTTATTCACCAAACAAGGCAAGGGAATTTACTTATTCTAACAGGTTTTGCTTAATTACTAACTTATTCTAACAGAGTTTTTATTTTGTTTTTTTTTTCCTTCTCCCCTTTTCCTTGTTTTTGTTTTGTTTTCTTTGATGCTGTAAATGGGCATACTCATCTCACCGAATTGACATGATTTCAAAAATCATGTCAAAAGAAAAGAAGAGAAGGAAACTTACTTACTTACTTAGGTGGCCGTAACAGCCCGTGTTCGGGTTTCTGCTGATGGCTCTCGCCAGGCACCTCTGCATTGCGCGCGCCTTTTCCTATCGGATACACCAAGTGTGGTTACGGCTTGCTCAGTCTGCCCCATCCATCGGAGGCATGGTCTCCCTCGCCGTCATTAACCAGCTACCCTAGCCTCGAGCACCTTTTTCGCTGGAGCTTCGTCGTCCATTCGATGAACATGACACAGCCAGCGTAGTCGCTGCACAGTTATACGCCGAACTACGTCAATGTCTTCGTAGAGCTCATACAGCTCGTGGTTCATTCGGATGCGATAGTCATTGCCGACTCGAACAAGACAGAAAATTTTGAGAAGAACTTTTCTCTCGAGCACTCCCAGAGCGGCTGCGTCAGTTTGCGAAACTACCCATGCCTCAGCGCCATAAAGTAGCACAGGTAGAACGAGCGTCTTGTAGAGTGTTAGTTTTGTCGATCGAGAGAGCTCTGGAACTTACTTGCTTACTGAGCCCGTAGTAGCACTTATTAGCAACTATTTTTCTTCGCTTTATCTCCAGGCTGACTTCGTTGTTGTTATTAATAGCGGTGCCAAGGTATACAAACTCCTTGACTACTTCAAAGTTATAGCTGCCGAATGAAACGTGGGAGTCTAGACGCCACGCTCTCTTGTTTGTAGACAGCATATACTTTGTTTTGCCCTCATTTATCGTCAAACCCAATTCCGAGGCTGGTTTAGTTTTCATTGGGCAGTAGGAATGTGGCGGGACCCAAACTCTGCGCATATTCCATGTTCAAGGTCCACGGAGTGGCCCGCTGCTCAAATTAGCCGACAAACGAACGGATGCCAGTTTGCCATTGCCCAGGGAACACCACGAGGGGTTTTGAGTCGACTTGGGACTATTTCGACATGGATAATGCTGGCCTCGCCAGGTTGAGGCAGTCAGACACGTTGTCACCTGAAGGTTCGCCCCCTGATCCCCCTGAAGAGAAGGAAAACAAGTGGGAAATACCTAAGAGGGGAGAGAGATCTAAGAAGGGAATAGAGCATTTGATAGGATCCGCTTAAATGTGATCTTAGACATGGATGGGAAGCAGCAATCTCTAAAGTTGTTAAACACTCTGCTGCATCTACTTATGGGCTCATTGTGTCCATAGACAGTGTGGTGTTGGTATTCATTTAAGAGACGTGGATGCCTGGTTCGTCTTACTGGGACGTTAAATGTGAACTTATTGGAAAAGTATTCGATGTCTATAGCACAAGTAATTATATCAAAGGCAAAACATGAGCTCAATAACGTTCTTCTTGACGATAGTGGCATCAGATTAAGAAGGGAAAGTCTTTGTTCATGCGGTGGTAAGTTGAGAAAATCGCGGGGGTCAAACGTATCTCTCAGCGCAAAAAGCAAGAACTGCTGCTGTATTGATTCAAATCTTTCACTGTCTGTCTCAAAAGCTGGATTCCAAATTAGGCAAGCATATTTGAGTAGCGGACGCACCAATGCACAGCATAGGGTTTTTTGTGACCCACACATTCTTGAATTCCTTTGCATGGCTTTTAATGTATCCGAGCTGTTTGCAAGCCCTGGATAAAACTTTGTCATAGCGAACGTTGATTCTTAGCTTGCTATCTAAGACAACACAGAAATCTACAATATCAGTTGTTCTGTTTAATTCAATGCTATTAAGGAAGTAACAATTATGTTTTATTAAGTTCTTACGCGAAAAGCTGATAATATAGCATTTATTAGTGTTAGTGTTGCGATCGCACTATTGCACTGTGTGAGAATTTCATAATCTAGGAGAATAAAAGTAAAAAAAAAAGTTGTCCAATTCAAATAATTTTTTGATATGTCTTATAAAATTCTTCCATTATTAAGAATATGAACATAAATAAGACAAAAACCAACAGGTTCGGTGTAAACTGCAAGCAAACTTAATCAATTTTACAAATTTAAAAATTATTTTTATAGCAGAAATTTGAACCGTGATTAAAGTAGCGGGTGTGATTAAAATATAATGTTTTTTCAAATTTTGAAAGTGTAAGCATTAAATATGATTACAACTCGTAATTTAATTACATCATTTCTGATTTTTTTAGTTATTTGGTTTGTCAGAAATTCAGACTTAAAAATGTAAATATATTACTTTTTTTTACTAATTTTTCAAACTAAATAGACTAAAACTAATAGAGGCCGGGGTTGGCCTTTGTTTATATTACGTTTATCGTCAAGATGGGTGTTTATAGTTCGTAACTACATTAAAATTGGCATGCGCACGCTTGCACACATATAAAATTTTAAGCTATTTCTAAAATGCCTTTTCTTATATAAATCAAATTCATATTAGTCATTGCAGTATTTCATTATAACGCAATATATTTTTTTGTGCAAGCAAATTTTGTTAAGGCATTATAAATAAAATATTACAGGCCCCTCTAGTTCCAAGTACGCATCATTCATCTATATACCATCATATGTTAGTTGGACAGTAAATACGTTGGGATAAAAATTGTAGCCCATATAATTATCTTCAAAATTGGCTTAACACTTTTTACGAAAGATCAAACGTTTTTTGCTATGTTACTAAACTTATGTGAAAATCGCATAGTAGGGAATTCATACCTAGGGCAATACTGCGCGTAAAATTTAACGTCAAAGTGAATATTTATTGTTTTAGAACAAAAAACAAGCCTCCCTGCTCATATTTTCGCTATTTTAACCAGTTGTTAAAATACCTCTTCAAATAAAAAATCAAGCTTTATTTGATATTTGCCTATCACGTTCAAGTTCTAACAGAGTCCATGAATTAAATAATTAATAATATCAGACGTTAGTGCGGAGCTTATAAATCGTTTCCGTGTCGTACTGGAAACTATTAACCCAAAATTTCCAATAAATATCGATAAGTTCGATGAGTACACAAAAATTCCTAGGGAATTGTACATTTCAGAATACTCATGGTATCCAATGCCAGTAAGTGTCCATAAAATACTTTGCCATGGGAAAGATATAGTGGCGTCTTGCATTCTTCCAATAGGACAACTCCCGGAGGAAGCGCAAGAGGCAAGAAATAAGGACTGTAAAAGATACCTTCCAATATTTACGCGGAAGACATTTCGAACCGACACCAATACCGATTTGCTACATTTGCTATTAGATTTATTAAAGGAATCACCAATAAATTACACAAGTGAGAATGAAGCTGATTCCGAATTGGAAGAGAATATTATTCAAAGTGATGTAAGCATTAGTAGCGATTCAGATAAATATATGTATGCATTTAGCTATTTTATACCGTAGCGAGCATAAAAAACGCAACGTTCATATTATCACGAGTTTATAATCATAATAAGAACTCAGTGGTTTTTGAGCTTTTACATTTTAAGCAAAGATAATACAAAAAATAAGAGATATAAGTAAGTGTTCAAAATTTGAAAGTTCAAAATCAAAAACAACTCAGTTGTTGTAACGATAATACGCCTTATGATAATATAATTATAATTATTAATATAATTCATATAATATCAAATAATAGTATATGATTTTGAACCCTTATTCATTAATTTTATACTCTTAAGTATTTATATAAAATTTTTCCATTAAAAATAAACATTTGATATTGATTCAAATTTCTTATTTCAAAAATATTGAAAATACTTAATTACTTAATATGTTTCTTAAAAATTGCTCAAGGATTTACATAATTTTATTAATGATGACACGCCTCTTTGCCATATCCCGCCCACTTTTTGCATCCTACTTATAAAATATCCTAGCTACCACTATATCGAATTTAAGAAAATTTGGCCCGCTAGTTCTGAATTTTGTCATTAATTTTGTCCAGCTAGATTCGTAAATTCTCACATTGTGCATTACTCAAGAGAGATTAGTTTTGATTGCAAGAAAATTGAATCGTCTTCCGACTTAACCACATAGTACATCTTTAGGTCATCGGCATACATAATAGCATGTTCACACAGAGAATTTAGTTTGAGTTCAATTTAAGCTGTTCACACAGAGATGTGTCAACAGAATTGAGTTTAGTTGAGTTTGATATTTCGCAGAAAAAATCGTTCAATACTCTGTATGTACAGTAAGGTCTAAAAATTTGCATCTGAACGTAGCTTTTTTTCAGAACATTAGCATACTCTTAGGCATTTCTCAAATTGAGTTTTGATAAACTCTGAAAGCAAACTGAGTTCAGTTGAGTTCAATTCAGCAAAATTGTACTGGAAACTCTAGAGTTTATATTGAGTTCAGCGACAAAACTCAACTTTGTACTGAAAACTCAAACTAAACTCTCTGTGTGAACATGCTATAAGATACGGAATGTCCTCCAATGCTTCCGATAGGCCAGAGCTGAAGATGTTGAAAAGAAGTGGGGCAAGGTGACTACCCTGCGGAATTCCAGACGACACGATGATTTTTTTAGACAACATGCCCTGGAACTTAGCAAATTGGGAACTTTCGGAGAGATAGGACTTAATCCAGTTGAGCAAGGTCCCCGTTATTCCAAATGTTTTCAATATAATAATTAGGATATCATGATCAACACAGTCAAATGCTTTACTGAAGTCTGTATAGAATGCGTCTAACTGATGTCCGTTTTCCATTTCAGTAAGAACATCAGAGACTAAGATTGCGAGATTTGTATTCGTTGAGCGGCCTTTACGAAATCCATGTTGCTGTTCATTAAGTAAGGGATTAACTAGGGATTAACTGGACAAAGCTAAGGAATAGCAGACAGAATAGAAATACCTCTTTCATATTCGACTTAAAGGCCACTTAAGTCGCCACGACTTTTATCGCCATTTTTGCAAATAGGTATAATATGGGATGACTTCCAATAAGACGGAATAATACCAAGATGCAAGGATCCATTCAAAAGAGTATATAAATGGATGAGAAGTTGGTCTACACAATGTTAATAAGAAAGCATGACGGAAGGTGGACTGAATCAGGATATTTTCTTGAATCAAATTCTTTTATAGGTTTTAGAATTTCTTTTTGCGTAAAGAGGATGTTATCAACCAAGAATTATGAAATTGGACAGGGCATCATAACTTGATTTTGGGATGACTGTACGCTAAACACATCCTAAAAATGATCTGTAAACAGGTTACAGATCACTTCAGGGTTGGAAGAACTGACTTTTCCTTTAAACGTGGTCGTAGGGTAACCAGCCACAACCACTTTCGCTCAAAATTTACAAAGTCAAAGAATTTTTAAGGATCTTCAGGAATTTCTTCTCCAATTTGGTTGGTGTTAAATTAATAAGCTAATTCTGACTTGATAGTAAACTTTTTGGATAGCTGAGTGTATCTTGCCTTTATTTCCTTATCTATCATACATTACGGTCAATTTTACTGGCTTTGTAATGCTTGTTACGCTGGCTCCGAAAGTTTATCTCTTTTCTTTATTTTTGGTACATGTCTGTCCATAATGTTTAGAATGCGCTGATAGAAAGGAGAATCGCACTAAGTCCGTGGTTGATAGACAATCCCAAAATTGTTAACTATGCTATCGTAATCCGCATTTAGAAAGTCATACGCAATTGACTTATTTGAGGATTGGGTAAAAGGTATTGGGTTAAGTATTTGACAACTCTAGTATGAAGGCAGTGTGGTGAAGAGTATAAGTGAATAAGTGTTGTGCTTCAATGGTTGGACCAACCTTCACTTCATCATAGGAATTTGTGAAGTGTAAATCTAACCAACTGCCATTCAGGTTTGGAATTAGAGTAACTTGTTGAAGATCGTTGCTGTAGAACGTGCTGACAAATACATAGTCAATCGAATTAGAGATGTTAACTGGATGTTAACTGGAGTTATCATTTTCATCAATGACAAAGGAAATGTTAGGACGGTTAAAGTCACCAAAAATTTTAATTTTATCTTCTTCATTTAGGGCCGTGGTTATTGATGAAACTGCAAGACAAAGTTCGTATAAGTGCTTTCATTTCAGCTCGGGGGAATGTAAATAACAACAATGTTTTTACTTAAACAGATTCTGACTATGAGGTGTTCGAATAGCTTGTGAGAGGTGGTTCCAACTAGCACACTTGACAGGGAATTGTGGTTTGCGATAAGAACACCTGCTTGAGAGTAATTTCGATCATTTCAGTAGACTGACCAATCGCTGTCAAGAACTTCCTCATTTTTGAAGTCGTCATTCATCCATGTTTCAGTAAAAACCAAGATATTGAAATGACATGATTTAGCTTCAGTTTATTTAACTTTCCTCTCATACCACCACAATTACGACAGTGAATTCTTAACTAAATGATGGGCTAAGTTGAGCTAGAGAATCCGAGATTTTTTTAGAATAGGAGTTAGGAGCAAAAATAGCTTTTGAAGTTGGAGCGTGATCTTTGAAGGTGCCAAAGCCGTTTTGAACTCGAGTGTGAGGTGAACGCAGACAGGTATTTTTGAACATCAGTTGGCGAGATGTTAAATCTTTCGTGATATCGAATAAAGATTTTCTTAAGTTCTGATGGATTCGTTGAAAGGCCTTCTTGCTCAATCAAAACCATGACACTTGTCTTCGTTAAGCCGTCAATGCAAATTGAATCTGTTTTACTGTGCAAGTATGCGAGGTATAGGCGTACGTTGTCATGTAATCTTCGGTCTCTTAGGCGCGACATGACAAAGCGGCCGTTACTACTTACATCGGAAAGATTTTTTGTTTGCTTTGCTATAGAAGGAAGAAGAGGATCAAGAAAGCCATAAGTATGATGCATTAGAGAATGTTTGAGTTGCACTAAGTACAGATTGTGTTTCAACGAGTTTCTCAGAGGAACTTGCTTAGGGGCTGTTCATAAATTACGTAACATTTTTAAGGGGAGGAAGGGTCGAAAATTTGTAACGAAGTGTGACATGGGGGGATGGCGAGGTCGGTCGTGGAATATGTCACAAAAACATTTTTAATTCAGTTTTCAAAATTTAAAATTTTACTAAAACTTAATTTTATTTTAAATACTGCTGTAATTTGTTTATCATTAAAAAAACACTCCTAATAAAACGAACGGATCACAAACCGAAAAGGAATGCCTTTTCGGCATTATATGCCTTTTTTAATGGCATATCAAAGGCATTTGAAACACCTTCAACGAGTGTAGCAGCTTCAAAAAATGTTTTTCTTTGCTGAACTGAAATGTGAATGTTTATTCTAAGGCAATTATCGAAAATAGTTGTTATAACTTCACGTTCACTCAAAAAAAAAAAATCAACAAAAAACCTTTGTTAGACGTATATTGACAAAAATTTATCAAATCAACCTGGGTTTATGTCAATATGAACAATTTTTAGCAAATTCTTTCGCAATTCGCATTTCATGTTATGACAATACTTAAAAAGAGGCGGAGCAATTCCGTCTGCATGTTTTTAAGATCTGCAAAATTTTGTTAAATGTTTTTTCTGGAGATTCAGTTTTTGTTACATGTTACATGTTACATGTTAAAAAGATAGTGAAAAAAGACGATAATTTTTCTATCTAATTTTTTTATCTAATTTTTTTTCTGAAAAATTTTTGCTATTTAAATTATAGTTGTGTTGGTAAGAAATAAAAATCTGTCAACATTTTTTATATATCTTAGACTATGCTTGGGAGAACTACCAATTTGTTCAGTCGATTTTTATGGCAAAAGTGTAGAAAAATTTTATTATATAAATTTTTTTGGCATCTTTCCCAACAGGAAACCTAAAATTTAAGATTTATTAACCTTATTATATATTTCAGTACCATGGTAGAGTTCTTTTAGAAAACTAGCACAAAAAATGCACTTAAAGCACACCATAATTACACCATAAACAATTAATTTAAAAACGAAATTTCTGCATTGTGTCGGCCGTGGCGTAGTGTGTAGAAAGCTTTGCTCATACGCCAGAGAACCCAGGCTCGAATCCCCCATCTAACACACAAAATTTTTCCATTGAGTTTTGTTCGGCCGTTACCTCTCTGCAAACAATGGCAAACCTCAGAGAGTAAACACTGCCATGAAAAGCTTCTTGAGAACATAAGCCGTTCGTAGTAGGCATAAAACATGTACGTCCAGTGCTCGATCATTTGTTTTCAAACATTTCATAACACACACAACACAATTGTTCATAAGACGCTCGGTCAAAGTACTTTCAAGGGCTGAAATGGCCATTTCGTTTTTTTTTCTGCATTAAAATTGAAAAATTGTTGCCAAAAATGAATTTTTTCCCGATTTCAACAAACAGTTTATTTTTGAAAAGAGACGTAGGAAGGAAGAAAAACTACGAAAAACTATTCGCGCTGATTATGTTATATTTAATTGGCCGACGTATAGAATTTATGTTATGTCGTAAAAAAAATATTTAAATAGGTTTAATATATCTACGTTTTAACGTAGATACGCTTTAAACTTAAAAAAAAAAGACTTTCGTTGAAATATTTTTATACCCAAACGCGTACTGCGTAAGGGGTATATTATTTTTGTCATTCCGTTTGCAACGCCAATAAGGAGGCGTGGCAGGTATAGAAAAGTATATATATTTTTGATCAGCATCACCTCCTGAGTCAATTTCCGTGTGTCCGCTTGTCTGTCCGTCTTTATATCTGTCCGCCTGTCGATACGATTACAGCCGTAATTTTAAAGCTATCGTAATGAAATTCAAAATATAAGCTTTTTTAAAAAATGGAAGATCAAGTTCGAGAACGAGCCAAATCGGATAAAAACCCCGCATACCTCCCATACAAAATGACTTTATTTTAACCGTAAAATCTCTTCAGAATCCATAAACATTAATGAGATGCCTTGAAATTTTGCATATAAGCTTTGGTCTTTAATATAAATCCTGACAATGAAATTTGGAAATATCGGATAAAAACCACGCTCCCATACAAAGTAGCTTTATATTAGCCGTGAAATCCCCTAAAAATCTGCTGAAATTGCAGAAATGTCTTGGAATTTTGCACGTAGGCTTTTATATAAAATAAAGACTATGACTATTATATTTGGCAAAATCGGATGAAAACCACGCCTACCTCCCAAACAAAGTGGCTTTATTGAAAACATTAAATCGCTTAAAATCTGCACAATTACAGAAATGTCTTGATATTTTGCATACAAACTTTGATATTTAACATAAGCCACTCTTTGATATTTGGCAAAATCAGATGAAAACCACGCCTACCATCAATACAAAGTGACGTCATCAAAATTGAAAAACTATCGTAAATATATAAAACTGAATGACATCGTGTCTGTATGTACCCAAGTTCCACCCACGTTGTTTATCCAACCCATACATATATTCTTCGGAAAAATGTGGAGTCTTTATACTAGAAAAGTGGGTGCAGCATTTTACTTTGTTTACAAATTACTCTTTGTGGCAGCTAAGAGTAAAATTAAATTAAGCGTATCACACAAATATTTTTGCAGATTATACATAAACATTTTACAGACGTCTAAAGACTTCGAATATACTTTAATTCGGCCGCGGGGGGATATTTTAGCTGCGGTACCCTGCCGAAGCTCCATTCCTTACTAGTTTTTTAATAAATTGTGCAATTGTTAAACACCTTTTCTTGGTATCGTTTGTATTAGTTACCCAAAAATGTTATTTCTATGAACTTCAAGTGCACACTGAGCGTTAAATATGCATATGAATGTCTTAAAAATATTGTCTTTGCTTTGGTGACAATATTCTGTTAGGATTATATTTGGATTAACTTTTTAGGCATCAATGGCTGCATTCTATTCGAAAGAGTGCTCAGGTAGCGAAGTAGCGTAAATTAATACTTTCTGCTGAGTGGGTTTTTTCCAAAACGTCATACGGCAAACAGCTGTTCACCAATAAATGCTTTTTCTCTTAAATTTACTTTTATTATGTTCTGTGTGCACACGTCAAACAAATAGTTTTAATTAAAAGCAGTATTAAGCAATTTAATAATTAATAAATTTAATATTCGCTTTGGGATCTGTCAAAATAAAGTGAGCGTAAGCCGCTTTTCAGCAGAATGCAGCAAATGTTTTACAAATATTTTTGCTTGAAGTAAAAAATTCTAACAAAAAAATGTTGGCCTTTAAACGAGCCACACTAAAAAAAAATAAAAAGCAACGAATGCTCAGTTGAAGCTTGACACAAGTCCGTCAAATGTCTTTTTTTTAATATATGTATATATTTTTTGTACATGTATATATTTAACAAGGGAGCGCGGCGTTTAGACTCACACGTTTCATTCGGCAGCTATAACTTTGAAGTAGTCAAGGAGTTCGTATACCTTGGAACCGCCATTAATACCAACAACGAAATCAGCCTGGAGATAAAGCGGCATGGGAGACCATGCCTCCGATGGATGGACCAGGCTGAGGAAGCCCTAACCGCACTTGGTGCATCCGATTGGAGAAGGCGCACGCAGAGCAGAGGCGCTTGGCGAGAGCTGATGAGGTCGGCCGAAACCCGGACACGGGTTGTTACGGCCACATAAGTAAGTAAGTAAGTAATATATTTTTTGTTCGTCAAAGGTTTTTATAATAATTTTACAATTCTATCATTTCGATTCCAACATCCTTCCTCTTTCAAATAATATTCTAATTATATTTTCAACAACTCATTTAACATTCTGATTCTTATTTCTGCAGACTTACATTTTCATAAAATTTCTCAAATTTAATTTTTTTAAAATTTCATTGTGAAAAGTCTCAATGCTTGTTTTGCTCAAGCTAATATTTGAATGCTTCTCATTTATTAAGAAATATCAATTGAGAAATTATTTCTTCTACAGTTGTTCTACTTCAATATTTATCCTAAGAAAATGCAATGCAGCAAGTGTGTCAATATTTTGACCCACAGCTATTTGTTGAAAACGTAAGTGCCTGTTTGCGCTTAGCCCAAATTTTTGAAATATGAGTAGTTAGCCATTTCTTTTAATTAATTTCCTTCACAAAATACTTGGCCCATTACATTCCACTCACATATCCTCGGCACTTCAAGGTCTTGATTACATTACTGATCTTGCTTATGACTTAATGATTTGTGTTTGTTTCAAGACTTCAAGTTATTGATTACAATACAGATTTTGCTTATGACTTAATGGCTTGTGTTTATCTATGTTATTTATTGTAGACGTACAGCAATATTAAAAAATTAAACATACTTTAAAAAATAAAAAAAAAATTCAATGAAAAAAAGACACAGATTCGATAGTATCGTAAATGTTGGCGTAGAATTTTTGTTTGATATATTTGTTGATGAATTTGTTGTTCTTGTTCATTTTTATGTTGGTTAAAAATAAATATAATGCAATCTTTTGTTTAAAAAATAAAATAAATATATCGGAATAATATGAGTTTACTATTTTTCCTTCAGTAAAGAACTTATACGTATTTTAAGTTAAGTTGAAAACTTAAAATAAGTTGAATAAATATTTCGAATTTATAATGATATTTTAAAAATAAATAAAATCTTTAATAGCATAACTACCATGCCAGCCTCCAGTCTCCATATATGTAAGCCTGCATGGTACTAATGTAATTTTTTTTATTATTTATGTGTTATTTTTTGTATTAATTTTTTTTGAAGATTAACAAAAACAATAACAAACTACAAAAACTAAGGAAATATACATATGTATGCAAATATTTCATACACACGTATTAATTACAACAACACAAGCAGTTACTGAACAATATTCGTAAAACAATTCTTGATTAATATAATGGTTTATATGTAGTAGCGCTGCGTTTATTAAATACCAAATATAAACTAATATAATGAACTATGCATCGCTTCTTCATATTGCAACGTCCTATTTTCTCAGGCATTAGGCGGACAAAGCACTACCCTCACTGATTGGAGTTTGCCAGCAGACTGAAAGCTTCTTATCAGCGCAAGAAATTCTTCAGAGAAATTCATTCAAAACGATTCTATTCAAAAAACAACACGATGTTGCTTTCGAGATTTCGACACGACACGAAAAAGCAACAAACATAGGAACGTCAGCAGCAACTCAATCATCAATGCATTTTTCAATGCAAAATTCAATACAAAAATGTGAATTTTTCTTTTTTTTCTTTTGCTATCTTTTGTGGCTTTTTTAAAGAAGTGACAAAATCCAAAAATAGGTATTATTTTTATGCACAAAATAACCGATATTTTGGCATAAATTTTATCTTTGTACGATGAATATTAAAGGCTGTATAAGGCCCTAAAGTGTCCCCCAAAAAACGTTGCATGGCCTTGAAAAAATTTATGAAAATACCCCCATACAAACTGCGCCGTAAAACGCATTTCTACGTCAAAAAAAAATTAAAGTCGAATATACTTAACCCGCGGAAATTCAAAATTCACGATTCACGATTTTTGCAGAGACCTAGTATAAAGAAATAGCAGACAAATTCTCATTCAGCATTGTAGAAATTTAGAGATCGAAATGCAGCAGTTTCATTCATATTACAAATAATATCTATATAAATAAAATAAGTGATTTGCATCGCACAAGTTCACATAAAACTTACGCACAGTTGTACAAAATAATACAATATGATAAAATTGAATCAGCGTTTCTTTATCTGGACACAGTCCTGCGTATATTTTTATGCCTGATGTTATCAAACTGCACAGCGGAACGATCTTTTTCGAAATTGGAAATAGTAAAAAATGAAAAAAGAACGGCGATTCTGCAGGAAAAGCCCGATGCTTTATGAATATTATATATGCGGACAGATAGGCTGAAAACGTCTTAAAAATTATTGCCCGAAAATTTAATGCACATAAAAGTCGCAAGTCTCATTTCAATAAATAAAAAATGTATGCTTTGGGCTTAAATATAATACCAACTCCACGTATCTCTTCCATCTTTCGTACATTTTTTAAGGTACGTAAGTTCAATCTTGTTAAAAATTCGTTAAAAAATTTTTACAGACCGATATTAGTTTACAAGTTGATAGGAGGGCCCACAGGCTTGGATTGCTTAGGGCATCAAGTAGTCTTAATCTGGCACTGAATTCACTTAAAAAACTTTTTATTTTTAATCTTTCATTTTGGATGGTTTAACTCTCAAAATTCCCCTGTGTGCACGCCTGACTATTGCGGTAATTGAATTTACACAACAGATTGCCTACGAGTGAATAAAAAAAAAAAACGAAATGGCCATTTCAGCCCTTGAAAGGACTTTGACCGAGCTTCTTATGACCAATTGTGTTGTGTGTGATGTGAAATGTTTTCACACAAATGATCGAGAACTGGACCTACATGTTTTTTACTCCGACTCCGAACGGCTTATGTTCTCAAGAAGCTTTTCATGGCAGTTTTTACTGTCTGAGGTTTGCCATTGTCTGCAAAGAGGTGACGGCCGAACAGAAAAATTAATTCAATTATTTGGATTCGAACCTGGGTTCTCTGGCGTAAGAGTCACACACTCTACCCACTACGCCACGGCCACCACATACGAGTAAATTAAGGGGGAGTAAAACAAGCAGTGTTTTAAGCGCTGCTTAAAAGGTTAAAGTAAATTTCGAGCACTTCCAAAGAGAAATAATAAGAGTGTGTTCAATCTGTTGCTTCTGACAAAAATTGTAACAAAACAATTCGGGGAAAAAAATAATCTAGTTAAAAAATTTGAGATTATTTTCAAACTGCTAAGGGCTATGTATTGCTGGCGGTCATGGGCACGTCACACAGTGGGATTTCTTCATACAAGCTGCTGCAAAAAATCGAAGGAATCGAGGTAGGGCTTTGAAATTTGGCACACATCTCTCATATTGCCAAATTAGATGAAAAATAAAATTTTGCTAAAATCCGCCCACAACCACGCCTACCTCCCATATGACGTAAAACTAAAAGACGTTGTATTTTCCTTATTTTCATATGTATATTAATAAAAATTACTACCAGTGGTTGCATTTGAGTCCTCAATTATATTAAAATTTTAAGTGCCACGCCCAACGCCCATATGATAAATTTAATTTTTCACGATTTTCAAAAAAACAGATTTAAGCCTTTGTAGTTTGTGATCGATGCCAAGCAGCACTTACATCTATATAAATAACTAAAGACTAATATGTTAGCTGAACATTTGCAAAAAAAATTAGGGGGCCATGGCTTAGCGTTTTTTTTTTAATTAACCAATCATTGCAAATAAAAGTCAAATTTGTACTATAAAATTATATTATAAATTATAAATTATAAATTTTATTCTTCAACTATCATTTCTTTAACTACATCATCTAGTTCTAACAGATTTTTATGCGGCTGACGTCTTATACTACTTATATATGGATCAGATGATGCAAGCAGACGATGGAAAACATCAGTATTTGTTGCAGTTCTATTGCACTTTCTAGAAAACATTAATCTATAGATTCTGTAATCTTTATTGCGTGCTTCTTCTGCTTCCTCGGATAGCATACCAATAGGAAGTACTGCTGCATCAATAATGTCCTTTCCATGTATAAGTACTTTATGCACAGTAACAGGCATAAAGTACCACTTATATTTTTGAACAAATAGCTCAGCTGTATCCCATGCAAATTTTTGAAACTTCACACTATCAACTTTCTGTCCACACGTTATTATCTGCAGAATGATTCGGAAGCGATCTATTAGTTCTTCATTAACACCAGTTATATCAGCAACAAGTGCAGGATTGGAGAAGAAACGCCTTGAGGTATTGCCATTGTTCGAAGTGCCAGATCCTTGTTGTACAGCATCCACTCGCAAATTCATTCTTTCTTTAAATGCCGTCTGAATTCGATCCTTGTTCTCTTGTTTTAAAATCTTATTTCTTGCTTCGATCGCAGACCACTTTTGAAAAGGCAAGTTATACGCTATATGGAGTATACATTCCATAAATTTTATTCGGGCGTGTAATGACGAAATGCCCAATTTACAAGCCTCATTGTCAATACTCTTCATTGAAATTTTGTCCAAATGGTTCATTTCAGAGGGCTTTGCATTACAAATGTAACATACGGCGGATGAAGCTGTACCTGTAATTGTCTGAGCCGTTTTTCCATCTAGCATCGTAAATACTAAATTGTGCGTTACATTGAACTGTTTGCCGAATACTTCAACATTCGTTTTCCCCAAAGCAGCAATATCTGATTTAATGTTCTCAACAACGGTTAACACTTTTTGTTTAGTCTCCTTAGTAAATTCGAAGAAAAGTGGTCGACAATACCTTGTTGATGATGGACTTTTATTGCGCCATTGTTCTTCTTCAGTGTTTGTTTTCAAACTTAAAGGCACCATCGATGCTAATAGCAGACTTCTATCGCTTACATCAGGTGGCAAACTCTGATTGTACTCTGCATGACCCGAAGAACCATCGCAACCCCACTTCGACGTAAGAGTGTAATTTGAATTTGTCATACCATTAACCTTTTCGCTTGAAAAACTTTCAAAGAGACGCTTTGTGGTGTGATCCATCATACTTTGCAAACTTGCAGACGCTTCCTTTTCTGATACTCGGATTTCATTGGGATAACATTTTTTCTTCTCCTCAGATACCTTTATATAAGGTGGTAAAATATCATATCCCTCTCCTTTCAAAACATTTTTTATTGTTTCGTATTGATGTTTTGTTAACTCTGCATCCAGCAATAACGCTAGCGCAGTAGACGAAGGAATATATGAAAATGATTTAATTTTTGAGTCGGTAACTCCACTTGCCATTTTTAATTGTTGTTGGCTGTACTGGGATGTTAAATCGGCAGCTTTGTACCTTTTACTGCGATATTTGCAATCATCGAATTCCTTAACTGGCCTTCCCTTGTTCCTTGAACAACAAGGTTGATCATCAGCAAGTGATACTTCAAATATATCTTAAAAAAATTTGTTATGGTTTACAAAGTTAACAATAAATGATTTTTGTTTCGCAACTTACTTTTTAGCCAGACATCATTTTTCTGAAAGAAATACGCTTTTATTTTGTGCGATTCCGCCCAGCGCTTACAAAAATTACCAAGAAATCGCTTATGAATGTTTTTTGTCACTATTTTGATTTCATTAACCGTAAGCACCGAGTTTTTTGCTTTTATAAAATCCGTTAATAAATTAACATTATTACCACAGTTAATAAGTTCCATACACAATTCATGATATGATACAGAAAATGAACTCATTTTAATAATTATTTTTCACAATTTTATTACACTTTTGGTCTACCAAATTTTATTTACCTAATCATATGTTTTTGTTTTTTATTTTGTTATGCTTTTCTTTGGAATTGCTGTCAATCAGTTATTAACAAATTGTTGCTAAAGTGTATGCCTAAAAGTAGGCACACTTTTTTTATTACATTTAATTGCAAAATTTCGTTGTAATACTATTGACTTTTTTTATAAAATTTATGCGTTTGTAAAATATTGAGAAAAGTTGGTGGATTTTTTTGAGTAAATTTAAAGAAGACAGTCCCACCTTTCATTTTTTTGCAACCAGAACACAACGATCGATAACGCTCACCTTTTTTTTGTCCAAGAAAAACTAAAAACACTGACTTTTTGAGTGCCTTCAAAAAAGAACCTAAATATATATTAAAATATTACGGTAATGCAATTCCTTTACTTCTAAATTAATGCTGAAATACTATATTTTTCAAATATACTTACATCATATAGATACGAGAAAAAGCAATTGTGTTTCCAGCCCATTGAAATGGGATGAAAATCTAAGGCAGTTACTGCAGAATTTCGTTTAGGTGACTTTACCGCGTTATTTTGTAAAAAAAAAATTTGTAGAAAAAATTGTATGATGAATTTATCTTAATTAAACAATTCTCTACAAAACTGCATCATTACATTTTTGATATTTTACACTCAAAAAAGGCGGTTTTTGCAGCCAAAATCCCACAGTGCGTCATGGGAACGCATTGTTGTTGTTTCAATGTAAATTGAAAAATTGAGAGCCAGAGAGACAAAGAATAAATTTTGCCCACCACGTTCACCAAATGATTCGATAAAAATATGAAATCACGGGATCAAAACAGTGTTGCGTTGTGGAATTATTCACAACATTTGTGTTTTAGCATTAAAATAGTAAAATTTCAGTGCGAAATGTATGAAAGCAGTAATGAAACCTGCTTAACAGCAACACTCAACCATGTTCAACGATGATACTTTTTTCGAATAAAGTACTAAAAGTAGCAAAAAGTATGCAAATGTTTGGGGATCATATGACCGTCAGTATAACATACTTTAAGCACAGAGCTCATCAAACGAAAAAGAGCGCAAAAAGTGACGTGACCAAGTGATCTCTGGTCAGCATAATATCACCCCAACACATAAATGCGAGCAGAGTGTAAACGAAGATAAATGGTTTTATTTTTCACCATATATTTTTCATGCTCTCAACCTATTCTAAACTATTCTCTCGCCATTATATTATTTTGTTGCTTTTGTACTCTTCTATGTTACGACTTTTGATGCTTACAAAATTATTCTCTTATTGCAAGTAAATCTGAATATTTTTGTTTAATGAAAATTAACGAAATTAAACTTAACGGATACTTACACTTAGGAACTTCATTTCATTTGGAATGTATCTAAGAAGGCTGATTTTCACTTTTCATCAAATGTTCAGCTTATTTTTAGTAAATTAAGACTTGAATATGGCGACTTGTTTTTTTTTTATCAAACTAAATTTATTATGTAGGAAAAGATCTAAAAACATGCTATACAAAAACTTAGAACTTATTCTCACATAGTTATTTTTTTTTCGTAAATCATCGCAAAATGTTACTAAATGATTGCTTAGTTTTTGATTGCTGGCAAATTTTACTCTAACATTTGGCACAAAAAGTTTCCGAAAACTTTAGGCATTCAGCCAGGCAGCTACTTTAGCTAAATTGCTGTGTAATGAGATTTTAGTGTAAAGTGTGCCTTATAAAGTTACGAATTTTATGCTGATTGGATTTGGAAATTTTTCTTGGCACGCAAGTACTCGACTGAGTGTTGTTGAAAGAGAAGGAATATTTAAGTTATGGCAAAACTTGCAAGACTCAAAAAGTATCTGCACTGGCATCGAGTGCATTTGTGTGAAAATATTTTAAGCTAGCAAGGAACGGAGCTTCGGCAGGGTACCGAAGCTAAAATACCCCCCGCGGCCGTATTGAAGTATATTCGAAATCTTTAGCCGTCTATAAAATGTTTGAAATCATAAATTTTATTGCTGCTTAAAATTGGAAAATTGTTGCATTTTTTTCAACAGTTTTTAGAACTAGGTGGCTTGATAGTTATTTGAACAATTTAACATCGCTTGGGATTTTTTTGCCTAGCAATAAATTTTAGTAGACAATTTCAGTGAGAGAAGAGAGTTTGTCTTACTTCATATGAAAACGGAATTTACATGAAAGTGCATGAAAGTAGGATTTACATCAGTGGCAGAGAAACTTTAAGGCAAGCTGTCTTTTCTTTTTTCTCTGCTCAACTTCGTGGGCAATTTTCTGCAGCAATATAGAATCAACGTCGGAAGCATCTCGACTCCTGAAAATTCTATCCAAATTCCCCACATCGCCAAGCTATATCCAAAAAAGTGACGGCTCTTGGACGGATTCAAGCCATGAATCTCTCAACCTCCTCATGGATACCCACTTTCCCGGCAGTACAAACGACACACCGAGTGCCTCAACAACGCCCATAGGTGCCTCATACCAAATGGTGCATTCCATAGTAGGCAGAAGGAAGATTACATGGGCAGTGACCACATTCCAGCCCTATAAATCTCCAGGTCCTGATGGAATTGTGCCGGCCCAGCTTCAACATACCCTACAGCACATAATGCCATGGCTTCAGACCATTTTCTCCAGCTGCTTACTACTAAACCACACTCCCATCGGTTGGGGAGAGGTGAAGGTAGTATTCATACCTAAAGCAGGCAAAGCCTCTCGTGCCAGTCCAAAAGACTTCAGGCCAATCAGCCTATCTTCTTTCACGTTAAAAACTCAAGAAAACTTATTGAAGCTTATCTGCGACAAACCATCCACCCCTTGAAACTTTCAAGTGCTCAACATGCGTACAGCAAGGGTATATCCACAGTGGGAATGCTAGTGGCATTCTTGGACATTGAGGGTGCATTCAAAAACGTCCTTCCGAACGCCATCACCATGGCATTGACGGATTTGGGAGTCGGGGCATCCCTATTTTCGATCATCGGCTAATTGCTTACCAGCAGGGCAGTTAGCTGGGAACTAGAAGGCTCCTCGGCTCGCAGGTACGTCAACAGAGGTACACCTCAGGGAGGGGTTCTTTCTCCACTCTTATAGGTCGTAACGATCAACCAGATGCTACGACGCATCCACCAAGAGATAGCGCACGCGGACGATGTCTCTACGTGGTAAATTCCCGCAAACACTCTGTAACATGCTGGAGTCAGTGCTTTGGTTGCTATCCAGCGGGGCTGAAACCTGCGGACTCTGATTAAACCTGGCAAAGACGGAACTGGTTCTCTTTACCAGGAGATACAAAACCCTATACTAACACCCCCGCAACTGAACAAAGTCAGGCTTAACTTCAGCAACAGCGCAGAGTTTCTGGGAGTGATTCTAGACAGAAAACTTCTATGGAGTGAGAATACTAAGGAACGCATCAAGAAGGCAAACATAGCGCTCTTCGCTTGCAAGAAATCAATGGACAAGAAATGGAGATTTTCTCCCATCATAGTCCGCTGGATTTACACTGCTATCGTCCGACCAATTATACTCCACGGAGTGATTGTCTGGTGGCAGGCCACTCGTAAGTCTACCGAACTAAATAAGCTTCTCAAAGTACAGAGAAGTGCAGAACTATGTATAACAGGAGCCTTGCGGTCTACTCCTACGGATGCGCTAAGTGTCATCCTACACTTACCTCCCTTAGACCTAATTGCCATCGAAGGTGCTACTATTACAGCTCTGAGGCTAAGGGAGTCTGGATCCTGGTTCGGAGACGGTAACGGACACTCAGAGATACTGGCCTCGGCCACTATTCCTTCCAACACAGACTACCGCACACCACAGGTAATCTTTGATAAAAAATATAATGTCCGCATTCCTACACGACAGGAATGGGTAAGTAGGCCCCACTATATGGAGGGGGCCAAAAACATATTTACTGAAGGCTCTAAGCTCGAAGGGCGAGTGGGTGGGGTAGTCTTTACCCCGGACCTGGGGATTGAGACCTCTTTCCGTCTACCCGATCACTGCAGAGTCTACCAAGCGGAGGCCTTAGCCATCAAGGAAGCAGCACAGCACCTTAACCAGCTGAGCACCTCAGGGAAGGCTATATATATCTTCTCGAACAGTCAAGCGACGCTAAAAGCATTATGCTCCTATAACCAAAACTCTAAATATATTGCTGCATACCGCAAATCTCTCAACGAGATGGCTGAGCAATTCAGGATCCACCCTGTATGGGTGCCTGGCCACTGAGACATAGACGGTAATTGTAAAGCTGACGAACTGGCTAGAAGGGGTACGACCGCCGCTAACCTTCCAGAAAAGGATGGGATGACCCTTGGCTACCTTTAACCTCCAGTGCAGGCGAAACACGCTGCGCCAGTCCAATGAGCGGTGGTATAACCTTGTTACCTGTGCAACGGCCAGACTTACCTGGCCTTCCTACGACTGCAATCGCACCTCCTCCCTACTGGGACTCGGAATACCGAATCTCTCTGTTCTGGTCTCACCACCGGAGAAATCACCAAGTTAAAGGAGATTATATGGTATCACAAGGGGCCTATATTAGCCTAAGTGCACGAGACGGGCATCCGTCTCAACCATACTAACCTACCCTAACCTAACCTAACCCCACAGAAAAGTCTAACGGCGTCAAATTGCATGATCATTAATTCACATCACCGCGACGAGAAATTCCATGGTTATAGAATTTGCGACGCTAAAAGTGCAAATTGAGGCCAGTTGTGTGTAGTGTAGCGCCGTCCTGTTGAAACCACATATCTTCCAAGCCTTGAGCTTCAACCTCCGGTATCACTCAGAGTTGACATTTTCGGTGTTTCCATCCTCATCCTTGGAAAGAAAAAACACCCCGATGATGTCTCCGACCCATAAACCGCAGCAAAAAGTTACTCGCGGTGGATGCACTGGCTCCGCCACTATCATTTGTGGACTTTCCAAGCCCCAGATATGGCAGTTTTGCTTACTAACATAGCCGCCGAGGTGGAAATGAGCCTCGTCCGAAAAGATGATTTTTTGCAAATGATCTTCAGCAATAATTTGCAGAGCCCAATCAGCGAATGTATGGCGTTGTGCATGGTCACGAGGCAACAGCTGCTACGTCAATTTGACTTTATGCATGGAGGTCGTGGAAATTGTAGCGAACGAAGGCGAATAGACTCAGCAGTAATATTCTCAGCATTGCGTGATGTCCGCACTCTGAACATCAATTACTTATCGGAAAATCAAGTACGGACCCAGTTTGATAAAATTTATTCACAATGTTGTGCACAGTTGTTTCGATCGTAGCGCTTACACCATCGACTTGGAATTTAAGATTTCAATGCATTGTTTTTTCGTGTAGCCCACTATTGGCACACCGCTTATAAACAATGTGTGAATTAAGGTAGTAATAGTCGATTATGTATTGCCACCGATTATCGTTGTAGAGTTAAAAAAAATGTGTAAATTATGAATCCAAAAAACTTACACTCGTTTTTTACAACTCGCTTAGAAAAAACACAGCTGTTATAAAAATCATGCCACATAAAATCATGTCAAAGATAAATCCTTCGGCTTGTAGGCTTCACGTGACTATATTGAAATGTATATTACAAAACTTTTTATGTGATCCTTTCATTTAAAAATTTAAAAATAATTACTGTAAATTATACCCAAACCCAAATGATGTAAAAATGTATGTTCATAATTATAAAAACTATTACCGCAAAAAAACTTGCGTATATCCATTTTATTAAGGTGGTATTTAAAATGATTTGTAAAACCCGAATAATATTTTATTTTAAAACAAGAATTAATTGTTTCATAAAAAATTTATAAAATTGAAATGAAAATTTTCTAAGACAACAAAAAAGGCAACCGATTTCTGTAACTTCATCAAACTGAAAATTGAAAAAAAAAAAATTAAAATCTAATACGATATTCAAAAATCAATAGCTCCTGTCAAATGATCTTGTAACATGTTATCCAGCATGTCAAACCATGATACAATTATCAAAGTAGTGTGACAGTTCGCTTGGCGAACAAAGCTTGTCGAAAATAGTCAAAAATGTTAACTGTTGAAAATAGAAATAGATCAACATGTCATTCAACAAGTAGCGGGATAGTTTTTTTGAGCATTCAAACAACCCAACACGTGCGGCCATGATGCAATTATCATAACGGTAGTAGTGAAAGTTCCCTCGGCGTGTATAAAGAGAGAACGGAAAAGTAGAAAAAAAAAAAATTTTAAATATTCAAGCAATTGACAACCTATGATCGCCGTTTATGAGAAAATAGCCTGCTGTAACTACTATCTTGATAATTTTATTATGTGTGCGTCAACATCATTTCTTCAACGATTTCAAGCAGAGCTGAAAAAAATTTCAAATCCAAAGCATGCTTGATTGTTGATGAGGATGAAGTTAAATGGTGTTGATTGATTAAAAAGCAAAAAAATATCAAAAGGCTCAGCCTACTTAATGAAAAACTTTTTAAGCAAACATAACGATATGATTATTTTTAAAGACGACAATAATTATGATGATGAGATATTTTTCACCCTCACTGGTACAGGTAGAGGCAAAGATGAACAATAATAATAAACTTCAAACTCATCAAATTGATCTTAATAAAATTATGATATGATACAGAAAAAGTAAATCACTTTATTACATACGGAGAGTAAAAAATATTGGATCAATGATTTAGGGTGGAGCCGAGCCCGCTGGTTCCCCACTGACTACGCCCATTGCTGTGCTATAAATAGACAGCGGCGAATATGAAATTGCATATTTGTATTGAATGATCCGAAATCCGATGACATAGATATGTGTCCCGAGAAATTTTTGCATATTTTGCATATTGCATACAAAATGCATATGCATATTTTAATGCATATGCAAATTAAAAAATTGCATATAGTTTGCATATGTTAAATATATGCATGTCCATTTAATAGCAAATGTATGTACAAATGTGTTACATGCTCGATGAGTTGAACTTGTTTTTGTCCATTACTGCTTTGTCCATTTAATTGAAAGTATTTTTGATATCATGGTGGTATTCGCTCTTTTGTGTATTTATGAATACACTAGTGTACTTCTGTCAAAAAATTACACTAAATACACATGCAACAACAAAAATTTAAGAACAATAACAAAAATTATATTAACCGTATAAAAAGACTTTTTTTTTAAATTTTTCACAAAAAAAGATTTAATTTTTTTACAGTCCACAATTTTATTCGACCAAGAACCTTAAATGTTTTTTTTTCAATTTTTTTTTATAAAAAACAAACTTCATCTCCAAATAACTTTTTTGAACATTAAATGCCCCTAGGAGTGTGTTTGTCCAATAAAATCTTGAATTTCTTAAAATTTTTTTATTCGAAAAAAAGCACATTTTCAGGTTGCTAAATAATGATGGTTTTTGGAACGGGACCAAATCTGGGAAGGTTTTTTTTTTGAAAACATATATATTAGGGTGGGGCGATTATTATGGAAGGAAAAAAAATCTTAATGGGCGCTTCGCGTTTCTGATTCTTGGGATTGTAATGAGCAAAAAAGTCCACTAGACCATACGTCTATGGTGTAAATCGAGCTTCCAGATTTTGACTTGCAGTTTTTTCTCAGACTTTAGTCACGTTTTTTTGGATATTTTGGCGTATAACAGCCAAACCATTGAGATTTTCGATCCAATACTAACACAAAAATTGTAGCCAAGACAATAGTTAAGAACTCTCTAGTACATCGCAAAAGCATTGTAACTCTCCTTCAGGCAGTTTTGGCCTTGTGAAAGTGCAAATTTTTCGTGAAGATATTGATAAATTACCATTTTCAGGTATTCATAGCGCAAAATCATAAAATCGTTCTATTTCTTATTTTTATTATATTTTTTTATTTTATTCTATTTATTTTATTTCTTTTTCTTTATTCTTCTATTGTTTTCAGTTAATTTGACGCATTTTTGTTAGTTTATTGTAAACGATCACAGCATCAAATACACATAAAATTATATACGCATTTTAAAATATCTGCCGCAAATGTAAGATGTATATGTAGAAATAATTGTTTCGTGTATAAACTGTGCAGTGCTAATAAAAAACATTTATTTAATTTAAGATATAAAAAATATGGATAATCCAGTGGATTCTGATAATACAGAGAATGTGGAGATGGAGACGCAACCAGAATCATCAGCGTCATCATCAAATCTAGAACATATGCCTTCGCAAAACGTATTGGCATTCAGTTTAGAGGCTGAATTAGACGATATTTCGCTTCCAACTACGAGCGACATTTTGAAACATTATTTTTTCTTGTATAATATTGTTCGTGTTTTATTCTTGTAAAATAAAATGTTTTCATATGGCACATTCACCCCACACGTTTGCGACAAATTGATACAAATTTGAGGTTATTAAAAAAAAAAAATATTATTAAGAATTGGGCAGATTATTGAAAAATTACCGTGAAGCTTGTAAGAGACAAGCAAAAAATGATGCTAAATTCAGAGAATTTGTTGACAGCACATCGAAAATATTTTACATCGGAAAATGTAAATGCCAGCTCAAAACAGCTCGATGTAATTGTGGCAAAACTTCTGACCGACTCCATAAATTCATGTTGGATCAGCATAACGAACGCAGACTTACAATACCTGAATATTTGCCAGTCGAAACAGAAATATCGAAATATTTAATAATATATTATCAAATTTTTATTAGATTACAAGTTTATATGTATTTAACCATGTTATCATCAAATATTATTAACTTTAGGCTTCACTTACATTTTATTTCAAAAAGAAATATGTTTTTATTTACGACATTGAGCTGCAAGACAGACGTGGTAAACACACTTTAAAACTGATAGACTGCCTCAAAACCCTGTGAAACGATTAAAAATTCTTTATTATTTAAGATATTCAAATTACAAACTGGTAGTGTTTAGCAAACATTGGACAATTTGGACTTTGTGCGGAAATTGATGCATTGCTTAACCATTCAGCCAACACCTCATCACTTCAGTAGTAAAGACGCCCGCCTTTCCCTACGTAGCGTCGAGTCTGCTCCATCACTTCATTGCGATTGACACTTAAAATAAGCACTAAGCAAAATATCGGTGTGTCCATCGACCATGATTGATGGTTTACCTCATATTTTGAAATGAATCATCCAAATACTGTCTTGTGTGGCGGTGGCGTGCCCGTTTTTGGAAACTGCTTCCGCAAACTGCATTCACGTAATGAATTTATGAATATATTTTTAATATATACACAGCCAAATAAATTATCTCTTTGATGTAAAGAAATTTAAAATTTTTGTGCTTTTATATTCATCTTCAGTAAGTGAAATATTAACTAGTTTTCAATTGATTTATTTTAAAGTAGTAAAAAATAATTAAAATTTAACTAATTTAACAAGTAGTTGAAAATATATGCATATGAAAGTCAATTGACTTATTTAGCGGACATCACCATACAAAATATGTTAGTTCGTTCTATGAAAAATAGTCAGAATTTCAACTAGTTGTGGTTGACAAAAAACTACTTTTTCAACTACTTTTAAATTAGTTGATTTTCCTACAGGGTATCTAGTTAGACCAATACATTGGTTTATCTGTTTACTTCATTACAACGAATTGCCGTTCCGACATCTGTACAACGCTGTAGAAAAATCGGCCACTACTGGACCGACAAAAAGCACTGGATCGTTATTCAGATTATCGAAAATTTTCAACTTATTCCACTTACGTTAAATATCTATACCAAATTGCCCAAGCCGTTTCAAATGGTAGTTGCTCAATGAATCTTGCAAACATTAAACCTGGACCGGTAGGACATTCGAGATGGATAACAAAAGCTAGTAGATTGCGTGTGTATATTGCGACAGAAAACCCATCACAACATTAACCATTTAAATTTTCGCAAGGTACATCATGAAAGTGTATATTCCCATGTATTTCAACGTCAAATACTACAATTCGGCTGTATACGGTAGTGGTCTGCTTGAAAATTCAACCAGTGGACGCAATATTTACCAGACAACTTACGTAACATCGTAAATCCCGTAATACAGAATAATTCCTATTTCGCACACAGTGAAAATGTTTTGTTACGCATGTTATTCGATGATTGTAAAGAAATTCGTAAATTGGCACTCAAAAAAATATTGTATATTCGCGACAACGTTTGCGATTTAACTGAGCTTCGCGAATATGTAAAACCAAACATCAATTTTGATTGTACGGATTACGTTCACATGATCGATTTAGAGGACAAAGCACTGTTATTTGAACCGCCATTTACCAGGAAAATTCCGTATGAGCATTTACAACAATACCTCGAATGTGTAGATGATGAAGATCCACCATTTCCAGACCTACTAATACCTTGTCATATTCAAGGTACGGAGCGTCATGTCCAGCTACTAGCTAGTGTTGCTAAGCGCTCAATCGACAAACACCGTGAAGGTATAATGGCATCTGTATCTTAAGGCCGAAAGAAAGCGCCTTGTATGGAATCTCGAAAAGATTTTGAAGGCAATCTTTGAATGAAAAATACACTGTATTGGAGTTTTTGATGTGAAATCGTTGAAAACAATAATTGCTTTCTTTTTGACTCATACGTTGTGTCTACCAATACAATTACTTTGTACTTTTAATGAATTTCTCATAATTTTCAAAATAAATATTAAAAAAAAACAAAAAAAAAAAAACATATTTTTGGATAAAAAAGTGGAAAAAAATAAGAAATAGAACATTTTTAGGATTTTGCGCTATGAACAACTGAAAATGGTAATTTATCAATATTTTCACGAAAAATTTGCACTTTCACAAGGCCAAAACTGCCTGAAGGAGCGTTCCAATGCTTTTGCGATGTACTTGAGAGTTCTTAACTATTGTCTTGGCTACAATTTTTGTGTTAGTATTGGATCGAAAATCTCAATGGTTTGGCTGTTATAGGCTAAAATATCAAAAAAAACGTGGTTGTAGCCCGAGACAATAGCTACAACTTTCAAAATTTCAAATAGTTTACGAAATATGAGCCCAAGAAAATTTGCAAATTTTCCAAAAAAATAAAGTCTGAGAAAAAACTGCAAGTCAAAATCTGGAGGCTCGATTTTCACCGTGGACGTGTAGACTTTTTTGCTCAGTACAATCCCAAGAATCAGAAACGCGAAGCGCCCATTAAGATGTTCAAATCGCCCCACCCTAATATATATGAAGCTTTGATCCCTAGAATATTTTTCCTTAATATTAATTAGGGCCGGAGATGTGAATTTTTGGACTAAAAATTTAAATATGCTCGTTTTCGGCTGTTCCGAAAATTTTAGCGCAAAACTGAGTGGACATCTTTTTTTCTTTAATTTAAATGTTTATCTAAAACCTTAAAAAAAAATTGGCAAAAATTATTTTTGATGTGGTCACATGGCTTTGACGATATCGTTAAATATACTAAAATACTAAAATACAAATACTAACTAGCCACACGGAGGGTTAAAGCGATTTTTGCTATCAATTTAATCAATTAATTTGAGGAAAATAAATGAAAAACTTAAAATTGTGTGCTTGTTTATTTTTAAAACAATTATTGTATTTAATTTTACATCAAATGCTTCCGTTGGCAGTCCTGATGACTGCACACCGGTTTCTTTTAAATTTATATTGTTTTTATTCCATACATTTACTAAACAAAGACAATATGTCGATATATCATTGATCTGGATTCAAAGTAGTATGTCACCACTTTGCACAAAGTTCCTCGTCTTAGAAAATCTTATTTGGTGGGTCCTGCAATCAATATAAATAATTATATGAAATAACTTTCTAGTATTTCAAAATTGTACTTTAAACAATATTACCTTGATTATTATTATTATTTGATGGAACTGGTGGTTGATTGACCCGGAGACGGCATTCAACCATTCCAGATCCAACAAATAGTACAACAGCTAAATAAATTATTCCAAATAAATTCATGTTGATTACGATTTTTTCAAAAAACTTGTTTTTCTTAGTTAAGCGTAGAATGTGGCTTGCTTTTATACTCTCCTTTATTGAGCGTGGCTGACTTTTATTTACTTTTAGCTGTCGTATATTTGTATTCATAAAACTGCTACTCGTATAAAGTCTGTAAACGCTTAGCAAAAAACGATAAAAGTAATTTCGAATAATAATTGAATAAGTATGGGTTCTATTCTTTACCTGTGTAAAGTAAGCATCTTAATACCCCAACGCGTACTGCGTAAGGAGTATATTAACTTTTTCATTCCGTTTGTAACGCCAAGAAGTAGGCGTGGCAGGTATAGAAAAATATATACATTTTCGATCAGCATCATCTCCTGAGTCGATTTCCGCGTGTTCGTCTGTCCGTATGTCCGTCTGTCGACACGATTACAGCCGCAATTTTAAAGCTATCGCGATGAAATTCAAAATATAAATTTATTTTTAAAAAAGGAAGACCAAGTTCGAAAATGGATGAAAACTACGCCTACCTCCCATGCAAACTGACTTTATATTAACCGTAAAATGTCTTTAAAATCCACAAAAATGAAAGAAATGCCTTGAAATTTGGCATGTAAGCTTTGATATTTAGTATAAGCCATCTGTATGATATATGGCAAAATCGGATGAAAACCATGCCCACTTCCCATACAAAGTGGCTTTATTTTAAACGTAAAATCTCTTAAAAATCCACAAAAATGTATAGAATGTCTTGAAATTTTGCACATTAGCTTTGATATATAATATGAACCATTTCTATGATATATGGCAAAATCGGATCAAATCCACGCCTACCTCCCATACAAAGTGAAGTCATCAAAATAGGAAAACTTTCGTTAATATATAAAACTGAATGTCATCGTGTATGTCGTGGCTAAAGACTTCGGATATACTTCAATGTGGTGGCGGGGGAGGGGGGGTGTCATATTTTAGCTTCGGTACCCTGCCGAAAATCCATCCTTACTAGTTTTTTCAGTATTCGACGAATATTAAATGTTCGTTCTATGCACTCACCTATTATTTAGAACAGCTGTAAATTGATTGATTTGAATTTTATTGCTAGTTATTTAATACATAGAAGTATTTAATAGTGACATTAATGAAAGTCTGTTTCTTCAATTACACTGCGTTACACACATTCTGTCCTTTGAACCAAATATAACTTTTCAAAAAGGGGGTTAAATAAAAATACACGTGTATAGTCGTTTTTGATGTTCATGTTAGGATTTTTGTTGCGTTTTAGGTTCTGCTATATACATTTGTTGGGAAAACAAATTGAACGAGTTGTTGGAATTTGATGAAACTTCATTTTTAAAAGTGTTCTGGTACGCTGTTTCCAAAATTCATATGGGGTTTTTTATACCGGTTCCGGTTGGTTAAAAAACCGATTTTTTTATTGATGTCATTTTGCTGGTACCTTAATTCTTTAGGTGGTGATTTCAGAAATTAATTTAATATTTTTGTACCAATTATGGTTCTTTATTTATATATTTTTCATAAGTTTTTTTCTCAATATTCAAAATTCACAACAGGTACGAGTATTCATGTTAAAAAAATCGTGGCAAATCAATGCCTTATAAGTTTTCTATATATTTCCACTTTGACGCAGACAAAAAATTAGAAATATTAAATCAAAGTAAATCAAATTGAATTTAGTTCATAACAGGCTATTTTCATACTGTTAGATCTTAATTGTAAAAAATTAATGAAAAAAATAAAAAAAGTAACCGGTGCAAAATAAAAAAATGCATTTCTAAAATCAAAGCATTATGTATTTATGTATTAAGAAAATAACTCAACAAAAAATAAAATTGGTAGTTACCCGAAAATGTAATTTCTATGACATACATAGTATGTCTTAAAAATATTGTCGGTGCTTTAGTGACAATATTCTGTTAGGATTATAATTGGATTAACTTTTTAGGCATCAATGTCTGCATTCTATCCGAAAGAGTGCTCACGTAGCGAAGTAGCGTAAATCAATACATTCTGCAGAGTGGGTTTTTTTTTCCAAAACAGACTTACGCTGTTATTGCTTATCGTATACTTAACTACTTGGGTTTTTCTGTTTGTGCTACTTTTTTGTTTTGTAAACAATTTTGTTTGATATTTATTTGAAGAATAAATATTAAAATGTTGTTTTGATACTTGAAGCCAGCTGTTGGAAAATTTTTTAAAACAAGAGTTTGGTTTTCAAAAGTCAAATTGATGAATTCAAATTGAAGGTCACTTACGCTGTTATTGCTTATCGTATACTTAACTACTTGGGTTTTTCTGTTTGTGCTACTTTTTTGTTTTGTAAACAATTTTGTTTGATATTTATTTGAAGAATAAATATTAAAATGTTGTTTTGATACTTGAAGCCAGCTGTTGGAAAATTTTTTAAAACAAGAGTTTGGTTTTCAAAAGTCAAATTGATGAATTCAAATTGAAGGTCACTTACGCTGTTATTGCTTATCGTATACTTAACTACTTGGGTTTTTCTGTTTGTGCTACTTTTTTGTTTTGTAAACAATTTTGTTTGATATTTATTTGAAGAATAAATATTAAAATGTTGTTTTGATACTTGAAGCCAGCTGTTGGAAAATTTTTTAAAACAAGAGTTTGGTTTTCAAAAGTCAAATTGATGAATTCAAATTGAAGGTCACTTACGCTGTTATTGCTTATCGTATACTTAACTACTTGGGTTTTTCTGTTTGTGCTACTTTTTTATTTTGTAAACAATTTTGTTTGATATTTATTTGAAGAATAAATATTAAAATGTTGTTTTGATACTTGTAGCCAGCTGTTGGAAAGTTTCTTAAAACAAGAGTTTGGTTTTCAAAAGTCAAATTGATGAATTCAAATTGAAGGTCATATTGAAGTGAATTTATATTTATACCCCAACGCGTACTGCGTAAGGGGTATATTAACTTTGTTATTCCGTTTGTAACGCCAACAAGGAGGCGTGGCAGGTATAGAAAAATATATATTTCTTTGATCAGCATCACCTTCTGAGTAGATTTCCGTGTGATCGTCTGTCTGTCCGTCTGTCGACACAATTACATCCTTTTTTTTTTATCTTATCTCCGAAACCGTTCATCCGATGTTTATGAAAATTTGTGTATAAAGGTTTTCGGATACGGCAAGTTTTTATAATTTATCTACGCTGTTCTATCTTGAGCACCAGAGGACGCTGTAGTTCAAATATTTTAAAAAACGTCAAAAAAGTCTAAAACCGTTCATCCGATTTGCATGAAATTTTTTATGTAGAGGTTCTCGGACACGCCGAGTTTTTTTGACTTATCTACTCTTTTCTTTCTCGAACACCAGAGGGCACTGTAGTACAAATATTTTGAAAACCTCGAAAAACTCCTATGCCGTGCATCGAATTGCATGAAAATTGGAAAATAGGAGTTTTCTGATACGGTGAGTGTTTTGGACTTATCTTTTTGGGCTATCTTGAAAACCAGAGGGCGCTTTGGTACAAATATGAGGAAATCGGGAAAAACTCTAAAACTGCTCATTTTGCTCAATTTTGGATGAAAATTTGTAAATAGGGATTTTCGAGTACGGCAAGGATTCTGGTTCTATCTTTTTTGCTCTTTCTCGAAACTAGAGGGCGCTGTTGTCCATTTTGTACGTGTGTATGCTATTAGACTGTTCCTTAACGGCTGCACAGATTTTGATGAAATTTTTTGTGTGCTTGAGTGGATTCCTGGATGGTTTAGATTTACAATTGGACCTGGTAGGTGGCGCTGCGATCGTGCTTATGGCATTTTGTTTTTATAGTTTATCTCCGAAACCTTTCATCCGATTTGCATGAAAATTTGTATACAGAGGTTTTCGGATACGGTGAGTTTTTATGACTTATCGACTCAGTTCTATCTTGAACACCAGAGGGCGCTGTGTACAGATATTTTAAAACACTTCTAAGCTGTTTTTCAGACTTTCATGAAAATTGGTATATAGGGGTCTTCTAATATGGTGACTGTTTTATAATTATCTTTTTTGTACTATATCAAACACAAGAGGGCGCTGTAGTACAAATCTCTTAAGAAATCGTAAAAAAGTAGAAGCCGCTTATCCGATTTGGATGGTACATTTTATTAAAAGATTTTCGTGTATGGCAACTGTTTTATCGATAGATAAGTATATAGAAAAAAGGAGTTGCCAGATTGGAGCGAACATACCGGCCGCCTTGAACGGCAAGGCTTAGTTCAAAACTAAATCAAATATTTGAATATTAAATATTGCAAATCAATTCTTAACGAAATTAAAAATTATAGTTAATTCAAGTTAATTAATTTTACATTTCATTATACGATAAACAACAATTTAAGCAAATACATCATTTTTCGTTGGCAAAAGAGTTAGCTTAACAAGAGGACGCAGAAGTTCTCCTTCATGAGTTTTCAACCTTACGACTCGGACCTTTCCATCCGGTCCAGGGTGACACTGAATGATGCGTCCAAGCTTCCATTTAGTCGGTGGAAAGCGCTCATCATGAATTACTACGATGTCGTCAGCTTGGAGATTATGAGATGGGCGGAACCATTTCGTTCGCTGTTGAAGACTGACTAAATACTCGTTTCGCCAACGCTTCCAAAAGTGTTGCCTCATAGCGACTATCATATTCCAACGTTGGCCAAGTGTGCCATAAAAGTCTTGAACGTCAGCTTCTGGCAGCGACTTTAGAGGCTCTCCTGTGATGAAATGTCCAGGAGTTAAGGTTTCAGAATCAAAGGTGTTCGTTGTATTCGAGCAAATAGGCCGAGAATTGACGCAGGCCTCAACTTCGGTGAGCAGAGTATTGAACTCTTCATACGATAGCAGTGTATCAGCAAGTACGCGCTTTAAATGGTACTTAACACTCTTCATACCAGTTTCTCAATATCCGCCCATGTGGGGTGCACTCGGCGGGTTGAAATGCCACGTTATCTGCGAGTCCTCGAAATAACGACGAATATGTTGATCACTCATCAATTGATCGAATGTATTGCGGAGCTCCCTTTCGGCACCTACAAAATTAGTGCCGTTGTCGGAGTAAACGTGTTGGCAGTATCCCCTACGGTTGATAAAACGTTTAAAAGCATTTAAGAAGGCGGCTGTCGACAAATCTCCAACAAGCTCCAAGTGCATAGCGCCTGTGCTCATGCACACCAAGGAGCAAATATAACCCTTTGTTGATTTGGCTCCTCTGCCAGGTGAAAACTTAAGAAGAAAATGACCGGCGAAGTCGACTGCGCTACGCAGAAAGCAACGTGTACTCGTAACGCGGCTTAGAGGTCCGCCATCATCTGCTGCAAGGGTTGGCGATTTATTCGTTTGCATTTAACACAATTGCGATAGAATTTGCGAACAATATTGCGAGAACCTGGGACCCAAAAGCTACGTTGCAATACAGATTGCATTATGTGTGGCCCAGCGTGTAGCGTGAATGCATGGATTTAAGATAATATGACCTTTACGAGCGGGGAATCCTTAGGCAGTATTATGGGATGCTTCGCTGCGACAGCAATGTTACCATTTCGTATACGGTCTGCCACACAAAGAATTCCATTAGCATCTAGAAACGGCTGTAGTTGCAGCACACTGCTTCTTAGCGATATAGGTTTGTTTAATCTGCAAAGAGAAATTTCATTCGAAAAGGCGGTGCTTTGAACATACTTTACCAGAGCCATCTCGGCTTCGCAAATTTCAGAGATTGTGAGTGGCCCGATTTTTCGATATTGAGAAGCATATCTCAAATTGTAGTGGAAACGTCGAATGTATGCAGTTATTCTCTTTAGCTTAGAATAAGAAGAATACTTGGTGAGATACTCCCAGCATTTTCCAGTACATGCAGTGTGTGCCGTCATGACTTTCCTTTTTAGCTCCAGGTTAGTTGTATGCTTCAATGAAACGCTGGTTTGCCAATCGCCTTCACCAGTCAGCAACCATCGCGGACCATGCCACCATAACTGATGGTCAAGAAGTTGGGAGGGTGAAACGCCTCTAGACGCACAATCAGCAGGGTTGTGCTCTGAGCGAATATGTCTCAAACATGCAGGCGGCAGAACTTCCTGGACATCAGCGACGCGGTTTGCAACATAAGTAGACCAACGGCTTGGATGGCCTTGCAACCAAGATAATGTGACTGTAGAGTCCGTCCATGCGTACAACGAACTTGGACTGAATTTGAAGCTATCCAAAATTTGTCTTACAATTTTGGCACCTAGGTGAGCGGCACATAGTTCCAAGCGGGGTAACGTAGTAGATTTAAGCGGTGCGACCTTTGCTCGTGCGGCGACTTAAACTACTTCAACACTTCCATCTTCGTGAATAGATCTTGAGTATACGGCAGCAGCATAGGCACGCTCGGATGCGTCCGTGAAGACATGAAATTCTGCGTTAGCGGCGGTTTGATTGGTCCCGATCCAACGTCTAAGTTTGAGTGATGAGAGCTTTGGCACCTCCAAGCGGTGTGTGGACCAATCCTTTAGTATACTTGCGGGTACTGGCTCATCCCAATCTATATCAGCTTTCCAAATCTGTTGCAACCATATTTTCGAGTGGATGGTGCATGGGGCGATCAAGCCCAATGGGTCAAATAAAATGCTAGCATCAGAAAGGAAAATCCTTTTTGTTATCGAAACATATATTTCTTTCAGGCGCACAGCGATCGTTAAAAAATCTCCTTCAGTGTTCCAAAGAATACCCAAAGTTCGTACCTCAAATTCATCAGCTAAAAGATGCGATATTTCTTTGGAGTTGTGCGGTATCGTGCTTACGACCTCCTTACAGTTCGTAGCCCATTTACGGAGTGGAAGAACTTTTAGATTCTCGATGGACCAGGAACCGGTGAGCATGTCATCCATATAAAAATCGCGGATGATGACTTCTGCGGCTTCCTTCTGAATTGCAGTCGCGTCAATGGCGGTTTGTTGAAGCGACTTAACAGCCAGATGAGAGGCAGCTGCCACACCATAAGTAACGCGCAGCATTCTAAAATCCTGTATTGGCTCCGACGGGTTCTTGTGCCAGACAATGCGTTGATAATCGACATCGCTTTTGTCGACGTGTACCTGGCCGATATAGAGAAAATGTATCGCCAGTCATTGCGTAGCGGTGGGTTCTAAAACGTACCAGTATGCTGAAAAGATCTGGCTGCAGCTGAGGGCCTACCATTAAGGCATCGTTTAGTGAGTAACCTGATGACGTTTTCATCGATGCGTTGAATACTACCCTTAATTTAGTGGTAGTACTCGTGTCCTGTAAAACTGCGTGATGCGGCATATAGTAGCAATCTCTCGGAATATCTTGGGTCGGCTCCATATGACCCATGGATAGAAGCTCTTGCATGAACTCAGAATAACGTATGCGCAAATTTTGATTAACAGCAAATTTCTTTTCTAAACGATATAAACAACGTATAGCATTACTTCTTGACTCACCTATTGGCACGGAACCTCTGAGTGGAAGTCGAACTACAAAGCGGCCGTCGACGGATCTTGAGTGTGTCTCATTGAAATGTTGTTCACAAAATGTCTCCTCAGTTGTGAGATGTTTTCTTTTCGGTAGCTCCTCTTGCTCCCAAAATTTACTAACAGCACGCATCAGTAGCCTCACAGTGCATTGCTGAAACGGTGGTGGCAACACTTTGCATAGATGGGGCATTACCGAAAAGTACCCATCCAAAAACGGTTTGCTGCGCCATAGGTGTACCAGGGGGGCCTTTACGCAAGCCTAGCTGGAGAAATTTATCCATTTCGTCCATTTCAATTAGCAAATCGATCTGTGCAGGTTTTGTATAACATGGATCTGCTAGTGAGAGATCTTGCAGGTGTGTCCAGGCCATATCACGTACGTTAACAGTTGGTAAGTTGTTTGTAATCTTTGATAATATTAAAGCCTTAATTTCAAAGTTGCAATTTAATGCTCGTGATGACAAACACAGCGAAGCTTCGCCTTTTGCGACACCTCCTTGCATCGATGCAATGCCTGTCACGCGTACTAATGATGGTTTTCGTTTTAAGCGAAGCCGTTGCATGCACGATTCTGTAATAAACAAAGCATGTGAGCCGTTGTCGAACAACACTCGAGCGGGTTGCCACCGCCCGGCATTATCTCGAACGTAAATAACAGCAGTTGCCAGCAGTATGGCCTTATCAGTATCTGCATAATGCGAAGTAGTTTCAGCGGTGGTGACTGCAGTATTAATTTAATTCTTATGTGCGGGAGAGCTAAAAAAGGTATCAGAAGCGGTTGATGATCTTGCGGTAGCGGTATAAACAGATGACGAAGGTGAGATTTTGTGAAGATCAACAGAGCATGCGGGTGCGTCCCACAGTGGTTCCAAATCGAAAAAAGACGGCCAAAACCTCAAGTAAGGTTTTATACTCAAGAAATTAAGTATATATAGGTTTTTGGGGTCGCTGATCACGAATCTGAAGTCAAAAATTTAAAATTCAAAATGGTGGCCATGAACAAGCTAACTTCTTTAATAATTGTTTAATTCAGCTCAAAATTGGTATTCGGGGGTTTTTGGGGTCGCTGATCACGAATCTGAAGTCCAAAATTTTAAATTCAAAATGGCGGCCATGAACAAGCTAACTTCTTTAATAATTGTTTAATTCAGCTCAAAATTGGTATTCGGGGGTTTTTGGGGTCGCTGATCACGAATCTGAAGTCCAAAATTTTAAATTTAAAATAAATAACAAAATTTTTTATATTTTATACAAAGTATATTTAACACATTTTTATGTACACTAATTTTCCAATAACGCTAAAACTTCTTCAGGTAAATGTTTTGTTTTAATTGTTGGCAAATTTCCTGATGACGATATTTTAGGATCTGAATAAAGCAGCCATCTGTTAAACACGTCTTCATTGGTAGTAATTCGGGACATTTTTCTTGCGTTATTTAGTCGAAACTTTTTTGCTACCTTATGGGTCGCTTCTAAAACTTCCTCAGACAGCTGACCTAGAGGAAGCAAGGAATTTTTCACCACAGCTGGGGCATGGATCAATACCTTGTGGACACTTGGTGGCATGTGATACAAGCCATATAACTCAACGTAAAGTTTTGCTGTATCGATACAGTAGTTATCAAATTCTGCTACCTTTATGTGTCTGCAACTTGATATAGTTTTCAAAACTACAGAAAACCTTCTTAAGTTTTCTTCACTTATACCTACATATGAATTAATTTTTATAAGTATTAAGTTCATAAAGAAAAGCTTATTATTTAGTTAAACTAACTAAACTAAACTTTAGTTAAAATGACTATTCCCGTCATTTGAGGAACCAAATCCTGGCTTAGGAAAATCTATACGAAGGCCAGTTTCTTTTAAGAAGCGAGTTTGAATTACATTTTTGCGAGTTTGCATTTGAATCTTTGTTCCATCTTTCTGGCTTACCTAATAAAAGTATAAAATGCATATCTATCTATACTATTAATAAAACTGTAGCCACTTTTTATGTTCACTCATCACGTTTAAACGACAACTCAGATTTTTATAAAATTTTGTACACATATTTATAGGTCAGCAGAGAGTGCAATAGGATACTTTATTTTAACCCATTAACAACCAATGTTACTATATGGAAACATATGCGTCTCGAATTTTCATTAAATACTGCATAATATTTCAAAAGTTTTAGTGCCAGTTTTTTAAAAAAAGTAAAATTAGCATGCAATAATAACTTATTTCTGCTCAATGGCATACATAGTTTTCACCAAAATGTTGCTTCAAGTCTAAAAATGTCTGTTTTTTATGGTTTTCTTTCGGCCCTAATGGATTAAATTGCACTTCGGTTAAACGAGAACAAAATCAATAAACGCTTTTAAATTTCCTTCAATTTGATACCAAAATCATGTATGTAGTTTGAAAACTGTGAAAAATTTTAGTACCAGATCTTTTTAGTATTAATTATAAGCTGAGAATGAGAGAAAAACGACTTGAAATTCACACTTTTAGCTTTGAAGGCAAATATTTCAGTCAGTTTGCAATGGATTTCAATAATTTTTTTTGAAAAATGTTGTTTGTTAAAATATCCTTCAAACATAAGTTGAAATTTTTACTAAACCAAAGTATTAATATTTTTAAAAATTTTTTTAAAAAATGTTCAAAAATTTTTAGTTTAAGCCAAAAAATTGGATAAAAGTTGTTTTTGTTGTAAAAAAAATTAAATCCAAAATTTAGGTTTTCGATTTCCTATCAGATGATATAACGATCTTAAGGTTAATAATTTGTAGTATTACTTAAACAATAAAAAATCGTTTTGGTAGCGATAACTATCAATTTTTGAATGAAAACTTTTTGAAAACCCGGCGAAGCGGCGGGCTTAAGCTAGTAATACATAAAATTATATTACTACTATGCAGTTTTAGACTGCGGAGACTACAGTCTCCGTATATGGTAATTATGCTATTACATAAAATTTTTAAAATATCATAATAAATTCGAATTATTTATTGAACTAATTTTATAAATATTACATATTAAAACTAGTAAGGATGGAGCTTCGGCAGGGTACCGAAGCTAAAATACCCCCCGCGGCCATATTGAAGTATATTCGAAGTCTTTACCCACGGCAAAAACGATGACATTCAGTTTTATATATTAACGAAAGTTTTCCTATATTGATGACGTCACTTTGTATGGGAGGTAGGCGTGGTTTTCATTCGATTTTGCCATATATCATAGAGATGGTTCATATTATATATCAAAGCTAATGTGCAAAATTTCAAGACATTTCATTAACTTTTGTGGATTTTTAAAAGATTTTACATTTAAAATAAAGCCAATTTGTATGGGAGGTAGGCGTGGTTCTCATTCGATCTTGCAAAATATTATAGTGATGGTCTATATTATATATCAAAGCCTGTATGCAAAATTTCAAGACATTTCTTTAATTTGAGCAGATTTTGAAGAGATTTAACTTTTAAAATAAAACCACTATGTATGGGAGGTAGGCGTGTTTTTCATCAGATTTTTCCAAATTTCATAGCAAGGATTTAGATTTAAAATCAAAGCATACGTGCGTTCTTTAATTTTTATGGATTTTAAAAACATTTTGCGGTTAAAATAAAGTCATTTTGTATGGGAGGTAGGCGTGGTTTTCATCCGATTTAGCCCATTTTCGAACTTAATCTTTTTTTTTAAAAATAAACTTATATTTTGAATTTCATCGCTATAGCTATAAATTTGCGGCTGTAATCGTGTCGACAGACCGACAGACGGACGGACACACGGAAATCGGCTCAGGAGATGATGTTGATCAAAAATATACATATTTTTCTAAACCTGCCACGTCTCCTTCTTAGCGTTACAAACGGAATGGCAAAGTTAATATACTCCTTACGCAGTACAGGTATAAATATATAAAAGTATAAATATATTTTGTTAAAATTTAAACTTTCAACTAAATTTAAAATATATGTAGTTCTTTACTGCAGAAAAAAGAATAAACTCATATTGTTCCGAAATACCATATTTATTTCAATTTTTTAAACAAAAACAAAAAAAAAAATAATCAAAAACAACAAATTCATCAACAAATATGTTAAACAAAAATTCTACACACACACTTACGATACTGTCAATCTGTTTTCAGGCATGCGTACGCAAAAAATTCGACACTTGTACGTCATATTTAACGTAGAAGAGTATAAAAGCAAGGCACAGTCTTCGTTTGTAATTAGTACCTATATCTTGATAAATTTAAGTAATACAATTTTTTTAAAAAGTTAAAGGAATCAACATGAATATATTTCGTTTAGTGGCTTTTGTACTACTTGCTGGATCTGGAATAGTTTCTTGCCAGGAATTGCATAGAAGTAATTATTACTTTATTAATTTATTTCTGCATTGCTTTTTTTCAAACACTTGAATGTTATTTCTTATACTTATTTTTATCAATAACAGGATTCGTTCGCCAATTACCAATGTTAAGATTAGGTTAAAGTGGCCTTCAGCAGTGATGGATCTATGATTTGCGAGGTGATGAGAAAGGGATTAAAGGGCGGAAGGATTAAATTAGCAAAAAAAAAACTAAAATAAAAATAAATGAAAAAATTTAAGCTATACATATGGTTTTTATTTTTAAAAAAAGTATTAGTAAAACTGCAAAAAGGTAACAAAAATTACTTATAGGTACTAAAGATAAATAAGTTTTACAATTATATACTTCAAGACACATCTGTGCAATTTAAATTATATAGGTATTGCACAATTTTTATATATATTTTGGAAATTAACGTGCGCTACTTCAGGTTTATTTGGAATTGCATATTATGTGTTTTTTATGATGCTATATAAATAATTTAATTTTTTTCACCCAGGGATCACCAAGTCCTTTATCATTTACAAGTAGAGGTCAAATGTAATGCTCCCCAACAAGGATTCACCTTGGTGATAATATGGAGATCAAGTTGAGCTCCAGTTCCTTTCTCCAATCTTCTCCAGCGTTAGATCTCCAATGGATCTCAATTTGAGAATAACGTCATTCTCGAAGAAAATGGACGTTTGTTCATAGAGTGTAAATTATTCATAATTTCATAATTTACGCTCTATGACTTGACCTCCAACACATTTATCCAAGCAATGTCCAACCCAGTATTTTTACTGCACAACACAGTATTTTAATTAAATTGCTTAATCGAAACAGCTTTTTCTATTCACAAATAAATATGGGTTTAAGCTAGTACATAATATAAATTAGGAATGTCTGTATGTATGCTTAAAAAATGCTCTTACTCTCCACTTTTTAAAATCAAGTCGATATGAAATATGCAGTAAACAATTCATAAAATTTATATAGGCGTGAAGTATTGGTAAGTTGTATTTCAGGACATTAGCTTCCACAGCTCTTTCTTTCATTTTTTCGACATTATTCATTTCAGAAACCGAAGCATGGCATATGTTGCATGACATTGATGATGTACCAGTTAATGCATTAGATACCTAAATAAAATGGATTGTCCTTAATTCGTTGATACCGAATTTAAAACCTTAATTTGCAATCATTTCACAGAAAATGTGAACTGATCCTCTAGACGATAAAGAATAACACAGGTTTACACGGTTTTGGACCAGAGAAGCCGAAAGAGGTTTCATATGTATTCAGAACTACTTCTTCAAAACTACAGATAGTAACGAATTTTAGTAAAATCTTGTTTAAAATCTTTAAAAGTTATTTAAAATCGGCTTATAAATTAAAAATATGGTCCAATTGCCAAAAAAAAAACTTTTTCACATTTATGCCTATACCTCTAAAACTTGACCCTAAAGAAAAGAACAGACTGCGGATTTGAATTCAAAACGCAAAAATAAATACATATCTACTTTTGTTTTCTCTGATCCAAAAGTTAATCCTTATTTGTTAGCCTGAGTTATTCTCTTTATATTACCACACCTTTCCATCAATCATGCTTAGGTGAACTTCGAAAGATACTGAGTAGTTATCGTTTTGATAAGGTTGCAGCTCAGCGATTTGTGCGTCAATATATAATTTCTCTGCTCTTGATATTTCTTCAGTTTCGTGTAACCATTGTAATCTTATTGGCCTGCAAAAGCGCGGTGAAGATGTCGACATATTTACACATACAATTTTTTTGGAAACTTTTTCAACCAGTTGTAATGGTGCAATCGATGTTAGGAATATATTTTCATCGCCTACATTTTCTTCGGACCATTTTTGCTTAAATGTGGAATGCCCTGAGCTTCCATCGAAGCCATACTTGCACACGAGCTGTAATTCAATTTTTTTTTCTAACTGGAAGTCTGTCGTACTTATTATTTCTATTATTATTAGCGGGATAGTTTTGAGCATTCAAACAACCCAACACGTGCGGCCATGATGCAATTATCATAACGGTAGTAGTAAAAGTTCCCTAGGCGTGTATACAGAGAGAACGGAAAAGTAGAAAAAAAAAAAATTTAAAATATTCAAGCAATTGACAACCTATGTTTATGGGAAAATAGCCTGCTGTAACTACTATCTTGATAATTTTATTATGTGTGCGTCAACATAATTTCTTCAACGATTTCAAGCAGAGCTGAAAAAAATTTCAAAACCAAAGCATGCTTGATTGTTGATGAGGATGAAGTTAAATGGTGTTGATTGAATAAAAAGCAAAAAAATATCAAAAGGCTCAGCCTACTTAATGAAAAGATTTTTAAGCAAACATAACGATATGATTATTTTTGAAGACGACAATAATTATGATGATGAGATATTTTTCACCCTCATTGGTACAGGTAGAGGCAAAGATGAACAATAATAATAAACTTCAAACTCATCAAATTGATCTATGTCCGATGACATAGATATGTGTCCCGAGCAGTGATGCCACTAAATTTTTGAAAAAATCCCTACCGCATTTCATGAAAATCCCTACTTTTCCCTATGCAAACATAATTTTTCCCTACAAGTTTCCCTACATATTTATTTCATACATCTAAATGAAACACAAAAAGTTTGTTGCAAACAAAAAAATAGCATGTACGTATGCCTTAAAATGTTTATTTAATATTATATTTCACATCGATTAATCCATAAAATTGTATTGTACGTACTCAAAAAAACAATAAAAAATTAACATAAGTATATGTAGACTACCCAGTGGGCAAATGCAGCAGTCCGAAGGCCGTTTAAAAGGCCTGTATTTGCATTCGATAGGCCTTACACAATCCTTGTAAGCTCCCTTGTATTGTTTGTATGAAACGAGAAAATTTGTTAGTACTTCCGCACTCCCTGCTTTAAAGAGGCCTGCTATAAGCACTCCTTTAAAATGGCTTAAAGAAGGTGTTAACCAAAACAATTAAAAAAATATTTTTTTTTTATTATTCTGTATTATTCTATTTATTCTGTGATTCTGTGATTTTATTTTATTTTACATATTTTTGCCGGATAAGAATATTTCTAAGTCATGACGTTGATTATTATTGAGTATATTTGAACTAACATATATTTTAACTTTTAACGAAAAAGTAACCCTGAAATATAAGCAGAACCAGTTTTTGTAGGAAAAATATAATTGTTGTACTGCCCTGTGTAGCAGTCACATCACAGAGAAATAACGAAAACTTCTTGCCTTCCTTTTAGCAGGCAGGCCTTTTAGGAGCCCTCACCGATGCAGTGATGTTGTTAAGTGTGTTGACGCCAAAAAAAGCAGTTATTGCATGCCTTTTTTTCAAGAGGCCTGACTGAATTGCCCACTGGGTAGTTAACATCGATAAATCCATATAATTGAATTGTACACAAAAAACAATAAAAAATAACATAAATATATGTTGACTAGTTAACATTGATAAATCCATATCATGGTATTAAACATAAATAAAAAAAATACCAAAACATAATATATAAGCATATGTTATACGCATATAAATTAGTTTAGATTAAAGCTGATTCAACAGAATTATTCAAAGGTAAAAGTCATTTTTTTTTAATGATGATCATAAAGATCTTTATAATTCATTTGTCTGAAATGGCTTTCGTTACATTTAAAAGAAGTGCAATCTTGTTTTTCATCTTGTAAAAAAGACCGAATTATGCAAATTGAAGTGAGGTTATCGTGACTGATTTTATTCCTTTTTTTTGTACGAACATCGGTTACAATAGAAAATATACGTTCAGCATCTGCATTAGCATAAGGCAATATCAAACAATGCTTGGCTAATTTGGATAAATTGGTAAATATTGCTTCATTATTAAAATTCCTTAAATTCTCAATTTTTATCCAAAATTCTTCGATACCCATGTTCTCAAGAACTTTCTTTTCAGGTTCAAGAAATTGAAATTCAATAGACCTCCACTCAACCAGCACGTCATTTATATTACATTTAAATTTCTCACAAATATTTTTAAAATCAATCTCACGCCTGCTGAATTCAGTATGGACCCCCAGTACAATTTTGGGATCAAGAAAGCACATATCTTTGAAAAAGGTCTTGTTTTGTATCGGCAATCTTTGCTGAATTTCTTCCAGAGCAGTGATATAAAAAGATAGGCAATCTAATCTGATTCGTTCGGCAGCTATTTTTGGAAGCGTATTCAGTAGCTCGAGACATTCAGGGCCGAGATATATCTCATTGAATGATTATGTCAGTGGGTATGTTTAAGCATATATGAAGACTTAACTTGCTCAGGTTTTTCACACTGAAAGAATTTCAACTCAATTAAAGAAATTATATGCGAATATAAATACACATTTTTTGAGAAATATAGAGAGAAATTTAAAATTTTAAAAATTCCCTACATATGAGCATATATTGGAAATCTGTCCTTTTTCCCCTACATCTCAAAACTAAGGATGAATTTCTCTACATGTAGCCTCTTTTCCCTACTAGTGGCATCACTGGTCCCGAGAAATTTTTGCATATTTTGCATATTGCATACAAAATGCATATGCATATTTTAATGCATATGCAAATTAAAAAATTGCATATAGTTTGCATATGTTAAATATATGCATGTCCATTTAATAGCAAATGTATGTACAAATGTGTTACATGCTCGATGAGTTGAACTTGTTTTTGTCCATTACTGCTTTGTCCATTTAATTGAAAGTATTTTTGATATCATGGTGGTATTCGCTCTTTTGTGTATTTATGAATACACTAGTGTACTTCTGTCAAAAAATTACACTAAATACACATGCAACAACAAATACCATAGCTTTTGAAGTTACACTTTATGTGTTTCTTTACAACATCAAAAGATGATTGTAATGTAGTTGTATGTGTTAATTGTATCATTTTGACATTACTTGCCAGCATTCTTGGCACCATTTCTTCGTCACATCATATCGTTTTCTAATTAGAACTGTTTAAAATCCATCTGTAATGGAATCTGTAATGGAAAATGTTAAAATAAGGAAAAAACGTTCAATTGCCACCAGTGTAGCCAATAGTAGATACACTGCTGTGGAAGAAGTCACTCACTCTTTCCCTTGTATTTATCGGTACAATTACAATCAGTACATCTAATACACGAAAGAGCGAATACCACTATTGTTGTTATCTCATTTAAAAAATAAGTGTAAGAAACGTGTTTCAGTCGTAACCTTTACCCTGTAACGAGGTTTTTTTCTGTTACGTTCGCTGTAGCGTGGTGTCCAATGTGTCATGCTTTCCCTAGGGACCTTGTACAGAAATTCCAAGGAGTTGTTAGTAAATGCAATTTATTTTGGCTTGGTTGTAATTGTTTTATTATTTGAACATATCACAAACGTGTTCTTTGAATTTTAGGTACTTTCTAGATTATTTTTGGCCTTTCATTGAAAACATAATTACTTGTCTGGGGAAATTCAACCCTTTTTGAATTTTGAATTATTTTATTGTTTGAACACATCACAAATGTATTTTTCGAATTTAAGGTACCTTTTGGACTATTTTTATTGTGCCTTTGCTTGAAAATATAACAAACGGTCCGTCCCTTTTTGAATTTTATTGCCTGGTTTATGGTTGACGTAGAAAAGGAGTATAAAAGTGGCTTCAGTTTCGTAAACCGAATCATACAAAGTTTACACAGTGAGCAAAAAATATCGTGTGCTAAATTTTATACTGAATTACATAAAGAAAATACAATGGCAGATAGAAATTTAGATATTGCTTAAAGGGTGGTACGTCGTAGTACACGCTACCAGCAAATGAGTGAAATGCAGTGGATGGGAGATTTGCAGAATTCATGAGTGAGGAGGATGAAGTTGATGTTCCTGCATTTGATCTTGAAGGTGCGGAAGATGACTTGACATATCAACCAAATCTTCATGTTGATGATTCTGATGCCGAAAGTGAAGCAGATGTAGAGATCAATGAAGATATTAGTGATGACGACGATGATGAAAAGGAAGCAACTGATGCTCCGCAAACAAGTGACAATTACTTCATTTTCAAAGATGGCACCAAATGGAGTAAAAATGCACCACCGACTTCACAAGGAGGAAACCGAGACTAGCACGAACCACACATGATCCCTTTACCATTTTTCGCTCGATATTCACCGAAGACATGGCGTACATCATAATACGCGAAACAAATCGAAAAAGCCGTGAAGTGACAGCTGCATGGAATTTGGGCAAATCCAACGAACACAAAAGAATGAAAAACAATCACTTTGAAGGAGTTCGATGCCTTTTTGGCTATTATTTTGTATGCTGGACTCACCAAATCGAATAGTGAACCTGCTTCAGAACTATGGGGCCCAACGCGCAGTCCAATATACAAAGCTGCATTATCGTATGATCGCTTCAGATGCATGCTACAATGTCTTAGATTCGACAATGGAAATACGCGAAAGCAGCGACTAATCAGGAGCAAAACTGCGCCTATTGATAATATTTGGCAAATGTTACAGTCTAACTTGGCAGCAGCTTACACTCCGCATGATGCACTGACCGTTGATGAGCAGTTACTCCCATACAGAGGCCGCACCCGCTTCACACAATACATTCCGTCGAAGCCTGCCAAGTATGGTATAAAGGTATGGTGGTTGTGCGACTAAAAATCATTTTATCCTGTCAAAGGAATAATTTACTCTGGTAAATTGCCTGACCAAACACGAGAGGTCAATCAAGGCCAGAATGTTGTACTTCAACTTGCGCAGAGTTATTTGGATGCAGGTCGCACAATTTATGCTGACAATTTCTTCTCCACTTTGGAATTGGTGCGTATTTTGATCAGGAAGAAAACTGCATTTGTTGGAACAGTGCGCTCGAATAAGACATTTGTGCCACAGGAAATCCAAAAAAATCGTATGCGTCCTGTCAACAGCACATTGTTCGGCTTCAATGAAGGCGATGTAGCGCTGTGTTCCTATGTGCCCAAGAAGAACAAAGCGGTCATTTTGGTGTCCACACAACATTATACTTGCGGTGTGGAGATGCAATCTAAGAATCAGAAATCGTTTGCTATTTTGGACTACAACGCCAACAAATCAGGCGTTGATACAATGAACCAGATGCTTGGCACGTACATACAAGCGCTCAACAAACCGCTGGCCACTGGCCATATTTTATAATATGGTGTATATAATATGGTGTGGCGGCCGTGGCGTAGGGAGTAGAGTGTGTGACTCTTAAGCAAGAGACCCCAGGTTCGAATCCTCCATCCGACAAAGAAAGTTTTTTCAATTGAATTAATTTTTCTGTTCGGCCGTCACCTCTCTGCGGCTAATGGCAAGCCTCAGAGAGTAAAAACTGCCATGAAAAGCTTCTTGAGAACATAAGCCGTTCGGAGTCGGCGTAAAACATGTAGGTCCAGTTCTCGATCATTTGTGTGCAAACATTTCACAGCACACATAACACAATTGATCATTAGAAGCTCGATCAAAGTCATTTCAAGGGCTGAAATGGCCATTTCGTTTTTTTTTTTTCGTTGTATATAATATGGTGGTATAATATTTTATGTAACGAAATGCAGCCAATTCGAAGTAGTAACAGACGACGGTCATTCCTGATGATGCTGACAAAACAACTGTCAGTACCAAACATAGAGGAACGAGCGCTCAACAACCAAGGATATATCCAAGGATACGGAACGTAATGGAAGCATTTGGTGTAAAGGTGAGAAAAATCTATTCTTATGTTCAAAAGCAGAATAACTACATATTTTAGTTCTTTTTCCTTTTTGTTCTTTTTAGATATTATCAAGACCTACAGAAGCAGCTGCACCGCCATTTGCACCTAGAAGAAACAGGCCTTCATGTCGCCTAAGACTAAAAAACTAAGCCTATTGCAATTCCTGCAGCAATCCAGTTTGTGCAGAGCATTCTTCACTAATGCATCGATGCAACACCTGCACAGAAAATTTTTTGGACGAGGGACAATCTACTCAACATAGTTATTTAAGCTTTTTTCATATAAAACTCCAAAAAATTCAGTGTTAGTATAAAAAAAAAGTTCTGGAATTCATTTAAAATTGGTAATTAATAAATAATTATAACAAAACAAAAAAATAAATTGAAAAAAAAAATTTTTCATACAAAATTCAATACAAATACAAATAGGTCCCTGGGGACATTGTACTGCATATAAGGGCAACGGATGACTCACCCATCGGAGGGTTAACCCTCCGTGTGGCTAGTATAACGATATCGTCACTCAACTTTTTACGATAGAGCTGTATCTCAGACATGTGCAATGGGTGACATTGGTATCTCCTCCTAAAAAAACTTTGAACCTTTGTATGAACACCTTCCAAGCCGCGTCAGTTCTGGTTTAGCCATTTGTCCGTACTGTGAGTGCAAAGTTGGACCGACTACGAAATCGTTACAGTAGTCACAGGACGTGATTTTTTTACTATTTTTAGTAAGTAAAAAATGTTGTTATTTTCTTAAGTATCGACCCGTTCGAGTATCGATATTAGATACACGAACGGATCGCTCGTTCGGCATCTCCGACGAGTTCGCCTCCATTGCAGAAAATCAATCACTTATTGATTGCCAAAAGTATTAACATCGTTTGTAAGCGCAGCTGAAAGTACTAAAAAAGCATCAATCTTGCATCTTTCAAACTCGTCACCAATGGAAGAGCAAAAGTTAATGTAAGTTGTTAAGACATTGTTCCGTCGTTTAGAAGCAGCTTAAACAAGAAAAGAATTTAAGAAACATTTTATAATTTTTGAAGCGAAGCTTTTTACTCCTCGTTCTGAGATTTGCTTAGAGTGAAATCTGAAAAATTTTCGACAGATTTTTTCTTGGAATTTTGATGGTTTCTTTGTTGCTAGCGCTTATTACAACAAGAAAATTTAATACTTTAATATTAAATACTAAAAATATGTTTTGGTTCCCGTGGGGAACCCGTCGAACCCGTGCCCTCTTTAATGATAGCACAGCACACTGCTCTCTAGGCCACAAAGACTTGCGAGAAACAGTTGTTAATTTAATCTTAGTTATAACAGAAGCTATGCTGCAGTAGATCGTCACCATCTATCAATAGATAGAGGATTGTGTATTTGCTATGCTACAAAAATTTGCTTTTATTTGCCACAAGGTGTCTCCAGCATAGGTGTGCTTGTATTTTGAATGCGTTTGTGGTGTTGTTGGCATAGAGTATGAATTATTATCTACAGATTGCATCAACTCTGCTAAATCTCTGGCATGTGTTAACAGAGGTTAACAGATTTTTGTTTTCTTCATGTTTTTAAGTGAAATAACTCTGTTGACACTGTAAGCAGAGTTGATGCAATCTCTAGATAATAATTTACACTCTATGTTTTAAGCGTCAAAAAAATTAACAATGGAATTAACAAACGCATGCATGAAATCGGCAAGGTATCTAAAATGTTTGTTAAATTTTGTTTCGTGTGCGTTCTTTAATATATATTTTTGAAGCGAAGTTTTTTACTCCTCGTTCTGTGATTTGCTTGGAGTGAAATCTCAAAAATTTTCGACAGATTTTTCGCTACGCAGTACGCTGAAGGAAAAAATTTGTTCAGTGCAACCAAGTTCACAACCATGTGTGGAGAGTTAAAATGGAGAGTCGCTGGCATTATATGCCCGTATATGTAATTGGCGTGGAAATTTGACATTCAACAATAAAAAATAAACAGTAAATATGTTTTCTGTATATATGTAATAAATTTTATGTTATTTTAAATTTTTGAATTTAAAAGTTAATATATTAAAAAGAAAAAATTATTAAGCTATAAAATCTATGTAACTGCGAAAAAGCTTCGCTTCTCTCGTGTGTCCAACGACGCACCTGTGTTTTTTTTTCCAACAGTATGCTTGCTATAAAATATGTCGGCAACAGAAGGAGAAGATTATGTAGATGGCTTGGAAGATATACTCATCGAAGGGCCCATAAGACGCACGTCTCAACGCACCACCCGTCTTTGAGGAGTCTGACGACGAGGAAGACGACGACTATCAGCCTTACCAGGATGAAAGTCACTCCTCCGAAACAGAAGAAGATGCTGACGAGAGTGATTTAGAAAAATCATTAGGCATCGAATCTGAAGAAGATAGCGATTTTGAGCAACCACCAGCAAAAAGAGGCCTGGGACGTTCAAATGGAAATGCTACTGCAAACCAGAGTGTACGTAGAAGTGCTGGTCAGAAAAAGTCAACTATTATTGGAAGGGGCTCCAAAGGTTCGTTTAATTTTCTTATTCAATAAGTATATTGTTAAATTTTATAAATATTAATATAAATATAATAAAAATAATATCGCATTTAAAAAATATTTATAATATTTTATATATATAATAAAAAATAACAGTTTTATGCAGGTTTGCCAAAATATAAATGGTACCTTGATGAGCCAGAATCTCGGGGAAGAACATTATTCCGGCATTATATCCCAAAACCTCTTAGTTTTGCAAAAAATGTTACAACTCCATTACAAGCTTGATCCTTATATTTTCCTGATGAGCTACTCAAAGCAGATGTTGACAATACAACTTTACAAATACGCCTAAAAAGAGAAGAGATGACAGAATCCGCAAGAAAATTCGGCAGGTATAGAGATACAGATGTCGTTGAAATAAAAGCTTTCATTATGTTGCTGTATCTGTTGGGTGTTAAAAAGCAAAACCACAGCTGAGTAGATGAATTATGGAATTCTGTTTTTGGAGAATCATTGTGTAAGGCAACTATGAGGGAGGCCAGGTTTATTTTTTTGCAAGTGAACCTTCGATTTGATGATAAGCGAACCCGGAGCGAAAGACAGAAGGTTCACGGCTTAGATCCAATAAAAGATATTTGGGGCATGTTCATAATGAATTTTAAAGCCTCTTATGAACCTTCCACTTACGTTACTATAGATGAACAACTTTTATTGTTCAGGGGTCCTTTCAAAGCCCGAGTATACATACCAAACAAATCGGTCAAATATGGCATTAAGATCGTCTCCTGCAATGATGTTCAAAATGGGTATATGATTGATGCAGAACCTTACGTCGGAAAGGGGCCAGGTTCCTTAGACAATTCTGCACGGCATTATCTTACCAAGTTGACTGAGCACATCCATAATACCAGTCGCAATGTCACGTGTGACAATTGGTTTACCCAGATTAGTACTGTGGAGGAGCTGAAGTCTAACTATGGGTTGGTACTCTGAGGAACAATAAGCCAGAGATCCCGATATCATATACTTATAAGGCCAAACCTGACACTGATCGGTTTGCTTATAATAATGGGATAATTCTTGTTTCAGACGCACCTAACAAAAAAAAAGTTATTTTAGCTGTAACCAGTTTTCACCAAACTGGAAGAATGTTATCACAAGAACCATCGTTGCCTCCAAAACCGGAAATCATATTGTTTTATAATAAAACAAAGTATGGAGTAGATACGTCTGATCAAATGTGTGGAAACTATTCTGCCGCTAGAATAAGTAGCAGATGGCCAATGAGACTTTTTTATGGAATGCTTGATCAAGGTGGAGTTAATTCCAATATTATCTTCAATTTCAACCCAGACATTGACAGTATGGTAAGAAAAGACTTTTAGATGGAACTTGGGCTAGACCTAATATGACCTTATTGAGTGGCTCGTTTAAAAGTCCCAACATTACAAATCACAACTAAGGAATTGATCAGGTGCATACTGAAAACACCTTTAAAACGTGAGGACAGGCCAATTCGCTTTGAAGACCAGAAAAGGCATTTATGCAGTTGCTGCCCTCCAACTAAAAAATATGAGAACAGTTTACTGCTGCTCTATTTGTGAAAGAGCAGCATGTGATGATCACCGAGTGCATATTTGTTTCAAATGCATAATTTAAAATATTTTTAATTTTTGTATAAAATATTTGTTATTTTGAATAACTACATTTTTTGTAAAAATAATAAATAGAAAAAAAAATTTAAGAACAATAACAAAAATTATATTAACCGTATAAAAAGACTTTTTTTTTAAATTTTTCACAAAAAAAAATTTAATTTTTTTACAGTCCAAAATTGTATTCGACCAACTTTTTTTTCAAATTTTTTTTTGTTTTTTTATAAAAAAAAACTTCATCTCCAAATAACTTTTTTGAACATTAAATGCCCCTAGAAGTGTGTTTATCCAATAAAATCTTGAATTTCTTAAAATTTTTTTACTCGCAAAAAAGCACATTTTCAGGTTGCAAAATAATGATGGTTTTTGGAACGGGACCAAATCTGGGTAGGTTTTTTTTTTAAAGACATATATATATTAGGGTGGGGCGATTATTATGGAAGGAAAAAAATCTTAATGGGCGCTTCGCGTTTCTGATTCTTGGGATTGTAATGAGCAAAAAAGTCCACTAGACCATACGTCTATGGTGTAAATCGAGCTTCCAGATTTTGACTTGCAGTTTTTTCTCAGACTTTAGTCACGTTTTTTTGGATATTTTGGCGTATAACAGCCAAACCATTGAGATTTTCGATCCAATACTAACACAAAAATTGTAGCCAAGACAATAGTTAAGAACTCTCTAGTACATCGCAAAAACATTGGAACGCTCCTTCAGGCAGTTTTGGGCTTGTGAAAGTGCAAATTTTTCGTGAAAATATTGATAAATTACCATTTTCAGGTATTCATAGCGCAAAATCATAAAATCGTTCTATTTCTTATTTTTATTATATTTTTTTATTTTATTCTATTTATTTTATTTCTTTTTCTTTATTCTTCTATTGTTTTCAGTTCATTTGACGCATTTTTGTTAGTTTATTGTAAACGATCACAGCATCAAATACACATAAAATTATATACGCATTTTAAAATATCTGCCGCAAATGTAAGATGTATATGTAGAAATAATTGTTTCGTGTATAAACTGTGCAGTGCTAATAAAAAACATTTATTTAATTTAAGATATAAAAAATATGGATAATCCAGTGGATTCTGATAATACAGAGAATGTGGAGATGGAGACGCAACCAGAATCATCAGCGTCATCATCAAATCTAGAACATATGCCTTCGCAAAACGTATTGGCATTCAGTTTAGAGGATGAATTAGACGATATTTCGGTTCCAACTACGAGCGACATTGTGAAACATTATTTTTTCTTGACCGCTCGTTGCAAAAACGCAAATAAAATGTTTTCATACGGCACATTCACCCCACACGTTTGCGACAAATTGATACAATTTGGAACAAATTAAATATTGAGGTTATTGAAAAAAAAATATTATTAAGAAATTGGGCAGATTATTGAAAAATTACCGTGAAGCTTGTAAGAGACAAACAAAAAATTATGCTAAATTCAGAGAATTTGTTGACAGCACAACGAAAATATTTTACATCGGAAAATGTAAATGCCAGCTCAAAACAGCTCGATGTAATTGTGGCAAAACTTCTGACCGACTCCATAAATTCATGTTGGATCAGCATAACGAACGCAGACTTACAATACCTGAATATTTGCCAGTCGAAACAGAAATATCGAAATATTTAATAATATATTATCAAATTTTTATTAGATTACAAGTTTATATGTATTTAACCATGTTATCATCAAATATTATTAACTTTAGGCTTCACTTACATTTTATTTCAAAAAGAAATATGTTTTTATTTACGACATTGAGCTGCAAGAAAGACGTGGTAAACACACTTTAAAACTGATAGACTGCCTCAAAACCCTGTGAAACGATTAAAAATTCTTTATTATTTAAGATATTCAAATTACAAACTGGTAGTGTTTAGCAAACATTGGACAATTTGGACTTTGTGCGGAAATTGATGCATTGCTTAACCATTCAGCCAACACCTCATCACTTCAGTAGTAGTAGTAAACCCGCCGCTTCGCCGGGTTTTCAAAAAGTTTCATTCAAAAATTGATAGTGGGTAGGCTTGATTTTTCGCTACCAAAACGATTTTTTATTGTTTAAGTAATACTACAAATTATTAACCTTAAGATTGTTATATCATCTGATAGGAAATCGAAAACCTAAATTTTGGATTTAATTTTTTTTACAACAAAAAAACTTTTATCCAATTTTTTGGCTTAAACTAAAAATTTTTGAACATTTTTTAAAAAAATTTTTAAAAATATTAATACTTTGGTTTAGTAAAAATTTCAACTTATGTTTGAAGGATATTTTAACAAACAACATTTTTCAAAAAAATTATTGAAATCCATTGCAAACTGACTGAAATATTTGCCTTCAAAGCTAAAAGTGTGAATTTCAAGTCGTTTTTCTCTCATTCTCAGCTTATAATTAATACTAAAAAGATCTGGTACTAAAATTTTTCACAGTTTTCAAACTACATACATGATTTTGGTATCAAATTGAAGGAAATTTAAAAGCGTTTATTGATTTTGTTCTCGTTTAACCGAAGTGCAATTTAATCCATTAGGGCCGAAAGAAAACCATAAAAAACAGACATTTTTAGACTTGAAGCAACATTTTGGTGAAAACTATGTATGCCATTGAGCAGAAATAAGTTATTATTGCATGCTAATTTTACTTTTTTTAAAAAACTGGCACTAAAACTTTTGAAATATTATGCAGTATTTAATGAAAATTCGAGACGCATATGTTTCCATATAGTAACATTGGTTGTTAATGGGTTAATATAAAGTATCCTATAGCACTCTCTGCTGACCTATAAATACGTGTACAAAATTTTATAAAAATCTGAGTTGTCGTTTAAACGTGATGAGTGAACATAAAAAGTGGTTACAGATTTATTAATAGTATAGAATATAGATAGTATAGATATATACACAGCCAAATAAATTATCTCTTTGATGCAAAGAAATTTAAAATTTTTGTTCTTTTATATTCATCTTCAGTAAGTGAAATATTAACTAGTTTTCAATTGAATTATTTTAAAGTAGTAAAAAATAATTAAAATTTAACTAATTTAACAAGTAGTTGAAAATATATGCATATGAAAGTCAATTGACTTATTTAGCGGACATCACCATACAAAATATGTTAGTTCGTTCTATGAAAAAAAGTCAGAATTTCAACTAGTTGTGGTTGACAAAAAACTACTTTTTCAACTACTTTTAAATTAGTTGATTTTCCTACAGGGTATCTAGTTAGACCAATACATTGGTTTATCTGTTTACTTCATTACAACGAATTGCCGTTCCGACATCTGTACAACGCTGTAGAAAAATCGGCCACTACTGGACCGACAAAAAGCACTGGATCGTTAGCTCAAAGGATAAAAATTTCCAATCCATTACAAGTAAATATCCTAACTTTATGTACTTCTTTCTCTATACGATATAGTTTTGTAATTTTTTTATTGAAATAATCTAAACATTTTTCAGATTTTCGGAAATTTTCAACTTATTCCACTTGAACACATTCCTTCAATGAGTACAGATGCTGAAAATCAACTTTCTACGGACGTTAAATATCTATACCAAATTGCCCAAGCCGTTTCAAATGGTAGTTGCTCAATTAATCTTGCAAACATTAAACCTGGACCGGTCGGACATTCGAGGTGGATAACAAAAGCTAGTAGATTGCTCCGTGTGTATATTGCGACAGAAAACCCATCACAAAATTTACCATTTAAATTTTCGCAAGGTACATCATGAAAGTGTATATTCCCATGTATTTCAACGTCAATACTACAATTCGGCTGTATACGGTAGTGCTCTGCTTGGAAAATTCATCCAGTGGACGCAATATTTACCAGACAACTTACGTAACATCGTAAATCCCGTAATACAGAATAATTCCTAATTCGTAAATTGGCACTCAAAAAAATATTGTATATTCGCGACAACGTTTGCGATTTAACTGAGCTTCGCGAATATCTAAAATCAAACATCAATTTTGATTGTACGGATTACGTTCACACGATCGATTTAGAGGACAAAGCACTGATATTTGAACCGCCATTTACCAGGAAAATTCCGTATGAGCATTTACAACAATACCTCGAATGTGTAGATGATGAAGATCCACCATTTCCAGACCTACTAATACCTTGTCATATTCAAGGTACGGAGCGTCATGTCCAGCTACTAGCTAGTATTGCTAAGCGCTCAATCGACAAAAACCGTGAAGGTATAATGGCATCTGTATCTGAAGGCCGAAAGAAAGCGCCTTGTATGAAATCTCGAAAAGATTTTAATGCAATCTTTGAATGAAAAATACACTGTATAGGAGTTTTTGATGTGAAATCGTTTAAAACAATAATTGCTTTCTTTTTGACTCATACCTTGTCTCTACCAATACAATTACTTTGTACTTTAAATGAATTTCTCATAATTTTCAAAATAAATATTAAAAAAAAAAAAAAAAACTATTTTTGAATAAAAAAGTGGAAAAAAATAAGAAATAGAACATTTTTATGATTTTTCGCTATGAACAACTGAAAATGGTAATTTATCAATATTTTCACGAAAAATTTGCACTTTCACAAGGCCAAAACTGCCTGAAGGAGCGTTCCAATGCTTTTGCGATGTACTTGAGAGTTCTTAACTATTGTCTTGGCTACAATTTTTGTGTTAGTATTGGATCGAAAATCTCAATGGTTTGGCTGTTATAGGCTAAAATATCAAAAAAAACGTGGTTGTAGCCCGAGACAATAGCTACAACTTTCAAAATTTCAAATAGTTTACGAAATATGAGCCCAAGAATATTTGCAAATTTTCCAAAAAAATAAAGTCTGAGAAAAAACTGCAAGTCAAAATCTGGAGGCTCGATTTTCACCGTGGACGTGTAGACTTTTTTGCTCAGTACAATCCCAAGAATCAGAAACGCGAAGCGCCCATTAACATGTTCAAATCGCCCCACCCTAATATATATGAAGCTTTGATCCCTAGAATATTTTTCCTTAATATTAATTAGGGCCGGAGATGTGAATTTTTGGACTAAAAATTTAAATATGCTCGTTTTCGGCTGTTCCGAAAATTTTAGCGCAAAACTGAGTGGACATTTTTTTTTCTTTAATTTAAATGTTTATCTAAAACCTTAAAAAAAAATTGGCAAAAATTATTTTTGAAGGGGTCACATGGCTTTGACGATATCGTTAAATATACTAAAATACAAATACTAACTAGCCACACGGAGGGTTAAAGCGATTTTTGCTATCAATTTAATCAATTAATTTGAGGAAAATAAATGAAAAACTTAAAATAGTGTGCTTGGTTATTTTTAAAACAATTATTGTATTTAATTTTACATCAAATGCTTCCGTTGGCAGTCCTGATGACTTTTAAATTTATATTGTTTTTATTCCATACATTTACTAAACAAAGACAATATGTCGATATATCATTGATCTGGATTCAAAGTAGTATGTCACCACTTTGCACAAAGTTCCTCGTCTTAGAAAATCTTATTTGGTGGGTCCTGCAATCAATATAAATAATTATATGAAATAACTTTCTAGTATTTCAAAATTGTACTTTAAACAATATTACCTTGATTATTATTATTATTTGATGGAACTGGTGGTTGATTGACCCGGAGACGGCATTCAACCATTCCAGATCCAACAAATAGTACAACAGCTAAATAAATTATTCCAAATAAATTCATGTTGATTACGATTTTTTCAAAAAACTTGTTTTTCTTAGTTAAGCGTAGAATGTGGCTTGCTTTTATACTCTCCTTTATTGAGCGTGGCTGACTTTTATTTACTTTTAGCTGTCGTATATTTGTATTCATAAAACTGCTACTCGTATAAAGTCTGTAAACGCTTAGCAAAAAACGATAAAAGTAATTTCGAATAATAATTGAATAAGTATGGGTTCTATTCTTTACCTGTGTAAAGTAAGCATCTTAATACCCCAACGCGTACTGCGTAAGGAGTATATTAACTTTTTCATTCCGTTTGTAACGCCAAGAAGTAGGCGTGGCAGGTATAGAAAAATATATACATTTTCGATCAGCATCATCTCCTGAGTCGATTTCCGCGTGTTCGTCTGTCCGTATGTCCGTCTGTCGACACGATTACAGCCGCAATTTTAAAGCTATCGCGATGAAATTCAAAATATAAATTTATTTTTAAAAAAGGAAGACCAAGTTCGAAAATGGATGAAAACTACGCCTACCTCCCATGCAAACTGACTTTATATTAACCGTAAAATGTCTTTAAAATCCACAAAAATGAAAGAAATGCCTTGAAATTTGGCATGTAAGCTTTGATATTTAGTATAAGCCATCTGTATGATATATGGCAAAATCGGATGAAAACCATGCCCACTTCCCATACAAAGTGGCTTTATTTTAAACGTAAAATCTCTTAAAAATCCACAAAAATGTATAGAATGTCTTGAAATTTTGCACATTAGCTTTGATATATAATATGAACCATTTCTATGATATATGGCAAAATCGGATCAAATCCACGCCTACCTCCCATACAAAGTGAAGTCATCAAAATAGGAAAACTTTCGTTAATATATAAAACTGAATGTCATCGTGTATGTCGTGGCTAAAGACTTCGGATATACTTCAATGTGGTGGCGGGGGAGGGGGGGTGTCATATTTTAGCTTCGGTACCCTGCCGAAAATCCATCCTTACTAGTTTTTTCAGTATTCGACGAATATTAAATGTTCGTTCTATGCACTCACCTATTATTTAGAACAGCTGTAAATTGATTGATTTGAATTTTATTGCTAGTTATTTAATACATAGAAGTATTTAATAGTGACATTAATGAAAGTCTGTTTCTTCAATTACACTGCGTTACACACATTCTGTCCTTTGAACCAAATATAACTTTTCAAAAAGGGGGTTAAATAAAAATACACGTGTATAGTCGTTTTTGATGTTCATGTTAGGATTTTTGTTGCGTTTTAGGTTCTGCTATATACATTTGTTGGGAAAACAAATTGAACGAGTTGTTGGAATTTGATGAAACTTCATTTTTAAAAGTGTTCTGGTACGCTGTTTCCAAAATTCATATGGGGTTTTTTATACCGGTTCCGGTTGGTTAAAAAACCGATTTTTTTATTGATGTCATTTTGCTGGTACCTTAATTCTTTAGGTGGTGATTTCAGAAATTAATTTAATATTTTTGTACCAATTATGGTTCTTTATTTATATATTTTTCATAAGTTTTTTTCTCAATATTCAAAATTCACAACAGGTACGAGTATTCATGTTAAAAAAATCGTGGCAAATCAATGCCTTATAAGTTTTCTATATATTTCCACTTTGACGCAGACAAAAAATTAGAAATATTAAATCAAAGTAAATCAAATTGAATTTAGTTCATAACAGGCTATTTTCATACTGTTAGATCTTAATTGTAAAAAATTAATGAAAAAAATAAAAAAAGTAACCGGTGCAAAATAAAAAAATGCATTTCTAAAATCAAAGCATTATGTATTTATGTATTAAGAAAATAACTCAACAAAAAATAAAATTGGTAGTTACCCGAAAATGTAATTTCTATGACATACATAGTATGTCTTAAAAATATTGTCGGTGCTTTAGTGACAATATTCTGTTAGGATTATAATTGGATTAACTTTTTAGGCATCAATGTCTGCATTCTATCCGAAAGAGTGCTCACGTAGCGAAGTAGCGTAAATCAATACATTCTGCAGAGTGGGTTTTTTTTTCCAAAACAGACTTACGCTGTTATTGCTTATCGTATACTTAACTACTTGGGTTTTTCTGTTTGTGCTACTTTTTTGTTTTGTAAACAATTTTGTTTGATATTTATTTGAAGAATAAATATTAAAATGTTGTTTTGATACTTGAAGCCAGCTGTTGGAAAATTTTTTAAAACAAGAGTTTGGTTTTCAAAAGTCAAATTGATGAATTCAAATTGAAGGTCACTTACGCTGTTATTGCTTATCGTATACTTAACTACTTGGGTTTTTCTGTTTGTGCTACTTTTTTGTTTTGTAAACAATTTTGTTTGATATTTATTTGAAGAATAAATATTAAAATGTTGTTTTGATACTTGAAGCCAGCTGTTGGAAAATTTTTTAAAACAAGAGTTTGGTTTTCAAAAGTCAAATTGATGAATTCAAATTGAAGGTCACTTACGCTGTTATTGCTTATCGTATACTTAACTACTTGGGTTTTTCTGTTTGTGCTACTTTTTTGTTTTGTAAACAATTTTGTTTGATATTTATTTGAAGAATAAATATTAAAATGTTGTTTTGATACTTGAAGCCAGCTGTTGGAAAATTTTTTAAAACAAGAGTTTGGTTTTCAAAAGTCAAATTGATGAATTCAAATTGAAGGTCACTTACGCTGTTATTGCTTATCGTATACTTAACTACTTGGGTTTTTCTGTTTGTGCTACTTTTTTATTTTGTAAACAATTTTGTTTGATATTTATTTGAAGAATAAATATTAAAATGTTGTTTTGATACTTGTAGCCAGCTGTTGGAAAGTTTCTTAAAACAAGAGTTTGGTTTTCAAAAGTCAAATTGATGAATTCAAATTGAAGGTCATATTGAAGTGAATTTATATTTATACCCCAACGCGTACTGCGTAAGGGGTATATTAACTTTGTTATTCCGTTTGTAACGCCAACAAGGAGGCGTGGCAGGTATAGAAAAATATATATTTCTTTGATCAGCATCACCTTCTGAGTCGATTTCCGTGTGATCGTCTGTCTGTCCGTCTGTCGACACAATTACATCCTTTTTTTTTTATCTTATCTCCGAAACCGTTCATCCGATGTTTATGAAAATTTGTGTATAAAGGTTTTCGGATACGGCAAGTTTTTATAATTTATCTACGCTGTTCTATCTTGAGCACCAGAGGACGCTGTAGTTCAAATATTTTAAAAAACGTCAAAAAAGTCTAAAACCGTTCATCCGATTTGCATGAAATTTTTTATGTAGAGGTTCTCGGACACGCCGAGTTTTTTTGACTTATCTACTCTTTTCTTTCTCGAACACCAGAGGGCACTGTAGTACAAATATTTTGAAAACCTCGAAAAACTCCTATGCCGTGCATCGAATTGCATGAAAATTGGAAAATAGGAGTTTTCTGATACGGTGAGTGTTTTGGACTTATCTTTTTGGGCTATCTTGAAAACCAGAGGGCGCTTTGGTACAAATATGAGGAAATCGGGAAAAACTCTAAAACTGCTCATTTTGCTCAATTTTGGATGAAAATTTGTAAATAGGGATTTTCGAGTACGGCAAGGATTCTGGTTCTATCTTTTTTGCTCTTTCTCGAAACTAGAGGGCGCTGTTGTCCATTTTGTACGTGTGTATGCTATTAGACTGTTCCTTAACGGCTGCACAGATTTTGATGAAATTTTTTGTGTGCTTGAGTGGATTCCTGGATGGTTTAGATTTACAATTGGACCTGGTAGGTGGCGCTGCGATCGTGCTTATGGCATTTTGTTTTTATAGTTTATCTCCGAAACCTTTCATCCGATTTGCATGAAAATTTGTATACAGAGGTTTTCGGATACGGTGAGTTTTTATGACTTATCGACTCAGTTCTATCTTGAACACCAGAGGGCGCTGTGTACAGATATTTTAAAACACTTCTAAGCTGTTTTTCAGACTTTCATGAAAATTGGTATATAGGGGTCTTCTAATATGGTGACTGTTTTATAATTATCTTTTTTGTACTATATCAAACACAAGAGGGCGCTGTAGTACAAATCTCTTAAGAAATCGTAAAAAAGTAGAAGCCGCTTATCCGATTTGGATGGTACATTTTATTAAAAGATTTTCGTGTATGGCAACTGTTTTATCGATAGATAAGTATATAGAAAAAAGGAGTTGCCAGATTGGAGCGAACATACCGGCCGCCTTGAACGGCAAGGCTTAGTTCAAAACTAAATCAAATATTTGAATATTAAATATTGCAAATCAATTCTTAACGAAATTAAAAATTATAGTTAATTCAAGTTAATTAATTTTACATTTCATTATACGATAAACAACAATTTAAGCAAATACATCATTTTTCGTTGGCAAAAGAGTTAGCTTAACAAGAGGACGCAGAAGTTCTCCTTCATGAGTTTTCAACCTTACGACTCGGACCTTTCCATCCGGTCCAGGGTGACACTGAATGATGCGTCCAAGCTTCCATTTAGTCGGTGGAAAGCGCTCATCATGAATTACTACGATGTCGTCAGCTTGGAGATTATGAGATGGGCGGAACCATTTCGTTCGCTGTTGAAGACTGACTAAATACTCGTTTCGCCAACGCTTCCAAAAGTGTTGCCTCATAGCGACTATCATATTCCAACGTTGGCCAAGTGTGCCATAAAAGTCTTGAACGTCAGCTTCTGGCAGCGACTTTAGAGGCTCTCCTGTGATGAAATGTCCAGGAGTTAAGGTTTCAGAATCAAAGGTGTTCGTTGTATTCGAGCAAATAGGCCGAGAATTGACGCAGGCCTCAACTTCGGTGAGCAGAGTATTGAACTCTTCATACGATAGCAGTGTATCAGCAAGTACGCGCTTTAAATGGTACTTAACACTCTTCATACCAGTTTCTCAATATCCGCCCATGTGGGGTGCACTCGGCGGGTTGAAATGCCACGTTATCTGCGAGTCCTCGAAATAACGACGAATATGTTGATCACTCATCAATTGATCGAATGTATTGCGGAGCTCCCTTTCGGCACCTACAAAATTAGTGCCGTTGTCGGAGTAAACGTGTTGGCAGTATCCCCTACGGTTGATAAAACGTTTAAAAGCATTTAAGAAGGCGGCTGTCGACAAATCTCCAACAAGCTCCAAGTGCATAGCGCCTGTGCTCATGCACACCAAGGAGCAAATATAACCCTTTGTTGATTTGGCTCCTCTGCCAGGTGAAAACTTAAGAAGAAAATGACCGGCGAAGTCGACTGCGCTACGCAGAAAGCAACGTGTACTCGTAACGCGGCTTAGAGGTCCGCCATCATCTGCTGCAAGGGTTGGCGATTTATTCGTTTGCATTTAACACAATTGCGATAGAATTTGCGAACAATATTGCGAGAACCTGGGACCCAAAAGCTACGTTGCAATACAGATTGCATTATGTGTGGCCCAGCGTGTAGCGTGAATGCATGGATTTAAGATAATATGACCTTTACGAGCGGGGAATCCTTAGGCAGTATTATGGGATGCTTCGCTGCGACAGCAATGTTACCATTTCGTATACGGTCTGCCACACAAAGAATTCCATTAGCATCTAGAAACGGCTGTAGTTGCAGCACACTGCTTCTTAGCGATATAGGTTTGTTTAATCTGCAAAGAGAAATTTCATTCGAAAAGGCGGTGCTTTGAACATACTTTACCAGAGCCATCTCGGCTTCGCAAATTTCAGAGATTGTGAGTGGCCCGATTTTTCGATATTGAGAAGCATATCTCAAATTGTAGTGGAAACGTCGAATGTATGCAGTTATTCTCTTTAGCTTAGAATAAGAAGAATACTTGGTGAGATACTCCCAGCATTTTCCAGTACATGCAGTGTGTGCCGTCATGACTTTCCTTTTTAGCTCCAGGTTAGTTGTATGCTTCAATGAAACGCTGGTTTGCCAATCGCCTTCACCAGTCAGCAACCATCGCGGACCATGCCACCATAACTGATGGTCAAGAAGTTGGGAGGGTGAAACGCCTCTAGACGCACAATCAGCAGGGTTGTGCTCTGAGCGAATATGTCTCAAACATGCAGGCGGCAGAACTTCCTGGACATCAGCGACGCGGTTTGCAACATAAGTAGACCAACGGCTTGGATGGCCTTGCAACCAAGATAATGTGACTGTAGAGTCCGTCCATGCGTACAACGAACTTGGACTGAATTTGAAGCTATCCAAAATTTGTCTTACAATTTTGGCACCTAGGTGAGCGGCACATAGTTCCAAGCGGGGTAACGTAGTAGATTTAAGCGGTGCGACCTTTGCTCGTGCGGCGACTTAAACTACTTCAACACTTCCATCTTCGTGAATAGATCTTGAGTATACGGCAGCAGCATAGGCACGCTCGGATGCGTCCGTGAAGACATGAAATTCTGCGTTAGCGGCGGTTTGATTGGTCCCGATCCAACGTCTAAGTTTGAGTGATGAGAGCTTTGGCACCTCCAAGCGGTGTGTGGACCAATCCTTTAGTATACTTGCGGGTACTGGCTCATCCCAATCTATATCAGCTTTCCAAATCTGTTGCAACCATATTTTCGAGTGGATGGTGCATGGGGCGATCAAGCCCAATGGGTCAAATAAAATGCTAGCATCAGAAAGGAAAATCCTTTTTGTTATCGAAACATATATTTCTTTCAGGCGCACAGCGATCGTTAAAAAATCTCCTTCAGTGTTCCAAAGAATACCCAAAGTTCGTACCTCAAATTCATCAGCTAAAAGATGCGATATTTCTTTGGAGTTGTGCGGTATCGTGCTTACGACCTCCTTACAGTTCGTAGCCCATTTACGGAGTGGAAGAACTTTTAGATTCTCGATGGACCAGGAACCGGTGAGCATGTCATCCATATAAAAATCGCGGATGATGACTTCTGCGGCTTCCTTCTGAATTGCAGTCGCGTCAATGGCGGTTTGTTGAAGCGACTTAACAGCCAGATGAGAGGCAGCTGCCACACCATAAGTAACGCGCAGCATTCTAAAATCCTGTATTGGCTCCGACGGGTTCTTGTGCCAGACAATGCGTTGATAATCGACATCGCTTTTGTCGACGTGTACCTGGCCGATATAGAGAAAATGTATCGCCAGTCATTGCGTAGCGGTGGGTTCTAAAACGTACCAGTATGCTGAAAAGATCTGGCTGCAGCTGAGGGCCTACCATTAAGGCATCGTTTAGTGAGTAACCTGATGACGTTTTCATCGATGCGTTGAATACTACCCTTAATTTAGTGGTAGTACTCGTGTCCTGTAAAACTGCGTGATGCGGCATATAGTAGCAATCTCTCGGAATATCTTGGGTCGGCTCCATATGACCCATGGATAGAAGCTCTTGCATGAACTCAGAATAACGTATGCGCAAATTTTGATTAACAGCAAATTTCTTTTCTAAACGATATAAACAACGTATAGCATTACTTCTTGACTCACCTATTGGCACGGAACCTCTGAGTGGAAGTCGAACTACAAAGCGGCCGTCGACGGATCTTGAGTGTGTCTCATTGAAATGTTGTTCACAAAATGTCTCCTCAGTTGTGAGATGTTTTCTTTTCGGTAGCTCCTCTTGCTCCCAAAATTTACTAACAGCACGCATCAGTAGCCTCACAGTGCATTGCTGAAACGGTGGTGGCAACACTTTGCATAGATGGGGCATTACCGAAAAGTACCCATCCAAAAACGGTTTGCTGCGCCATAGGTGTACCAGGGGGGCCTTTACGCAAGCCTAGCTGGAGAAATTTATCCATTTCGTCCATTTCAATTAGCAAATCGATCTGTGCAGGTTTTGTATAACATGGATCTGCTAGTGAGAGATCTTGCAGGTGTGTCCAGGCCATATCACGTACGTTAACAGTTGGTAAGTTGTTTGTAATCTTTGATAATATTAAAGCCTTAATTTCAAAGTTGCAATTTAATGCTCGTGATGACAAACACAGCGAAGCTTCGCCTTTTGCGACACCTCCTTGCATCGATGCAATGCCTGTCACGCGTACTAATGATGGTTTTCGTTTTAAGCGAAGCCGTTGCATGCACGATTCTGTAATAAACAAAGCATGTGAGCCGTTGTCGAACAACACTCGAGCGGGTTGCCACCGCCCGGCATTATCTCGAACGTAAATAACAGCAGTTGCCAGCAGTATGGCCTTATCAGTATCTGCATAATGCGAAGTAGTTTCAGCGGTGGTGACTGCAGTATTAATTTAATTCTTATGTGCGGGAGAGCTAAAAAAGGTATCAGAAGCGGTTGATGATCTTGCGGTAGCGGTATAAACAGATGACGAAGGTGAGATTTTGTGAAGATCAACAGAGCATGCGGGTGCGTCCCACAGTGGTTCCAAATCGAAAAAAGACGGCCAAAACCTCAAGTAAGGTTTTATACTCAAGAAATTAAGTATATATAGGTTTTTGGGGTCGCTGATCACGAATCTGAAGTCAAAAATTTAAAATTCAAAATGGTGGCCATGAACAAGCTAACTTCTTTAATAATTGTTTAATTCAGCTCAAAATTGGTATTCGGGGGTTTTTGGGGTCGCTGATCACGAATCTGAAGTCCAAAATTTTAAATTCAAAATGGCGGCCATGAACAAGCTAACTTCTTTAATAATTGTTTAATTCAGCTCAAAATTGGTATTCGGGGGTTTTTGGGGTCGCTGATCACGAATCTGAAGTCCAAAATTTTAAATTTAAAATAAATAACAAAATTTTTTATATTTTATACAAAGTATATTTAACACATTTTTATGTACACTAATTTTCCAATAACGCTAAAACTTCTTCAGGTAAATGTTTTGTTTTAATTGTTGGCAAATTTCCTGATGACGATATTTTAGGATCTGAATAAAGCAGCCATCTGTTAAACACGTCTTCATTGGTAGTAATTCGGGACATTTTTCTTGCGTTATTTAGTCGAAACTTTTTTGCTACCTTATGGGTCGCTTCTAAAACTTCCTCAGACAGCTGACCTAGAGGAAGCAAGGAATTTTTCACCACAGCTGGGGCATGGATCAATACCTTGTGGACACTTGGTGGCATGTGATACAAGCCATATAACTCAACGTAAAGTTTTGCTGTATCGATACAGTAGTTATCAAATTCTGCTACCTTTATGTGTCTGCAACTTGATATAGTTTTCAAAACTACAGAAAACCTTCTTAAGTTTTCTTCACTTATACCTACATATGAATTAATTTTTATAAGTATTAAGTTCATAAAGAAAAGCTTATTATTTAGTTAAACTAACTAAACTAAACTTTAGTTAAAATGACTATTCCCGTCATTTGAGGAACCAAATCCTGGCTTAGGAAAATCTATACGAAGGCCAGTTTCTTTTAAGAAGCGAGTTTGAATTACATTTTTGCGAGTTTGCATTTGAATCTTTGTTCCATCTTTCTGGCTTACCTAATAAAAGTATAAAATGCATATCTATCTATACTATTAATAAAACTGTAGCCACTTTTTATGTTCACTCATCACGTTTAAACGACAACTCAGATTTTTATAAAATTTTGTACACATATTTATAGGTCAGCAGAGAGTGCAATAGGATACTTTATTTTAACCCATTAACAACCAATGTTACTATATGGAAACATATGCGTCTCGAATTTTCATTAAATACTGCATAATATTTCAAAAGTTTTAGTGCCAGTTTTTTAAAAAAAGTAAAATTAGCATGCAATAATAACTTATTTCTGCTCAATGGCATACATAGTTTTCACCAAAATGTTGCTTCAAGTCTAAAAATGTCTGTTTTTTATGGTTTTCTTTCGGCCCTAATGGATTAAATTGCACTTCGGTTAAACGAGAACAAAATCAATAAACGCTTTTAAATTTCCTTCAATTTGATACCAAAATCATGTATGTAGTTTGAAAACTGTGAAAAATTTTAGTACCAGATCTTTTTAGTATTAATTATAAGCTGAGAATGAGAGAAAAACGACTTGAAATTCACACTTTTAGCTTTGAAGGCAAATATTTCAGTCAGTTTGCAATGGATTTCAATAATTTTTTTTGAAAAATGTTGTTTGTTAAAATATCCTTCAAACATAAGTTGAAATTTTTACTAAACCAAAGTATTAATATTTTTAAAAATTTTTTTAAAAAATGTTCAAAAATTTTTAGTTTAAGCCAAAAAATTGGATAAAAGTTGTTTTTGTTGTAAAAAAAATTAAATCCAAAATTTAGGTTTTCGATTTCCTATCAGATGATATAACGATCTTAAGGTTAATAATTTGTAGTATTACTTAAACAATAAAAAATCGTTTTGGTAGCGATAACTATCAATTTTTGAATGAAAACTTTTTGAAAACCCGGCGAAGCGGCGGGCTTAAGCTAGTAATACATAAAATTATATTACTACTATGCAGTTTTAGACTGCGGAGACTACAGTCTCCGTATATGGTAATTATGCTATTACATAAAATTTTTAAAATATCATAATAAATTCGAATTATTTATTGAACTAATTTTATAAATATTACATATTAAAACTAGTAAGGATGGAGCTTCGGCAGGGTACCGAAGCTAAAATACCCCCCGCGGCCATATTGAAGTATATTCGAAGTCTTTACCCACGGCAAAAACGATGACATTCAGTTTTATATATTAACGAAAGTTTTCCTATATTGATGACGTCACTTTGTATGGGAGGTAGGCGTGGTTTTCATTCGATTTTGCCATATATCATAGAGATGGTTCATATTATATATCAAAGCTAATGTGCAAAATTTCAAGACATTTCATTAACTTTTGTGGATTTTTAAAAGATTTTACATTTAAAATAAAGCCAATTTGTATGGGAGGTAGGCGTGGTTCTCATTCGATCTTGCAAAATATTATAGTGATGGTCTATATTATATATCAAAGCCTGTATGCAAAATTTCAAGACATTTCTTTAATTTGAGCAGATTTTGAAGAGATTTAACTTTTAAAATAAAACCACTATGTATGGGAGGTAGGCGTGTTTTTCATCAGATTTTTCCAAATTTCATAGCAAGGATTTAGATTTAAAATCAAAGCATACGTGCGTTCTTTAATTTTTATGGATTTTAAAAACATTTTGCGGTTAAAATAAAGTCACTTTGTATGGGAGGTAGGCGTGGTTTTCATCCGATTTAGCCCATTTTCGAACTTAATCTTTTTTTTTAAAAATAAACTTATATTTTGAATTTCATCGCTATAGCTATAAATTTGCGGCTGTAATCGTGTCGACAGACCGACAGACGGACGGACACACGGAAATCGGCTCAGGAGATGATGTTGATCAAAAATATACATATTTTTCTAAACCTGCCACGTCTCCTTCTTAGCGTTACAAACGGAATGGCAAAGTTAATATACTCCTTACGCAGTACAGGTATAAATATATAAAAGTATAAATATATTTTGTTAAAATTTAAACTTTCAACTAAATTTAAAATATATGTAGTTCTTTACTGCAGAAAAAAGAATAAACTCATATTGTTCCGAAATACCATATTTATTTCAATTTTTTAAACAAAAACAAAAAAAAAAATAATCAAAAACAACAAATTCATCAACAAATATGTTAAACAAAAATTCTACACACACACTTACGATACTGTCAATCTGTTTTCAGGCATGCGTACGCAAAAAATTCGACACTTGTACGTCATATTTAACGTAGAAGAGTATAAAAGCAAGGCACAGTCTTCGTTTGTAATTAGTACCTATATCTTGATAAATTTAAGTAATACAATTTTTTTAAAAAGTTAAAGGAATCAACATGAATATATTTCGTTTAGTGGCTTTTGTACTACTTGCTGGATCTGGAATAGTTTCTTGCCAGGAATTGCATAGAAGTAATTATTACTTTATTAATTTATTTCTGCATTGCTTTTTTTCAAACACTTGAATGTTATTTCTTATACTTATTTTTATCAATAACAGGATTCGTTCGCCAATTACCAATGTTAAGATTAGGTTAAAGTGGCCTTCAGCAGTGATGGATCTATGATTTGCGAGATGATGAGAAAGGGATTAAAGGGCGGAAGGATTAAATTAGCAAAAAAAAAACTAAAATAAAAATAAATGAAAAAATTTAAGCTATACATATGGTTTTTATTTTTAAAAAAAGTATTAGTAAAACTGCAAAAAGGTAACAAAAATTACTTATAGGTACTAAAGATAAATAAGTTTTACAATTATATACTTCAAGACACATCTGTGCAATTTAAATTATATAGGTATTGCACAATTTTTATATATATTTTGGAAATTAACGTGCGCTACTTCAGGTTTATTTGGAATTGCATATTATGTGTTTTTTATGATGCTATATAAATAATTTAATTTTTTTCACCCAGGGATCACCAAGTCCTTTATCATTTACAAGTAGAGGTCAAATGTAATGCTCCCCAACAAGGATTCACCTTGGTGATAATATGGAGATCAAGTTGAGCTCCAGTTCCTTTCTCCAATCTTCTCCAGCGTTAGATCTCCAATGGATCTCAATTTGAGAATAACGTCATTCTCGAAGAAAATGGACGTTTGTTCATAGAGTGTAAATTATTCATAATTTCATAATTTACGCTCTATGACTTGACCTCCAACACATTTATCCAAGCAATGTCCAACCCAGTATTTTTACTGCACAACACAGTATTTTAATTAAATTGCTTAATCGAAACAGCTTTTTCTATTCACAAATAAATATGGGTTTAAGCTAGTACATAATATAAATTAGGAATGTCTGTATGTATGCTTAAAAAATGCTCTTACTCTCCACTTTTTAAAATCAAGTCGATATGAAATATGCAGTAAACAATTCATAAAATTTATATAGGCGTGAAGTATTGGTAAGTTGTATTTCAGGACATTAGCTTCCACAGCTCTTTCTTTCATTTTTTCGACATTATTCATTTCAGAAACCGAAGCATGGCATATGTTGCATGACATTGATGATGTACCAGTTAATGCATTAGATACCTAAATAAAATGGATTGTCCTTAATTCGTTGATACCGAATTTAAAACCTTAATTTGCAATCATTTCACAGAAAATGTGAACTGATCCTCTAGACGATAAAGAATAACACAGGTTTACACGGTTTTGGACCAGAGAAGCCGAAAGAGGTTTCATATGTATTCAGAACTACTTCTTCAAAACTACAGATAGTAACGAATTTTAGTAAAATCTTGTTTAAAATCTTTAAAAGTTATTTAAAATCGGCTTATAAATTAAAAATATGGTCCAATTGCCAAAAAAAAAACTTTTTCACATTTATGCCTATACCTCTAAAACTTGACCCTAAAGAAAAGAACAGACTGCGGATTTGAATTCAAAACGCAAAAATAAATACATATCTACTTTTGTTTTCTCTGATCCAAAAGTTAATCCTTATTTGTTAGCCTGAGTTATTCTCTTTATATTACCACACCTTTCCATCAATCATGCTTAGGTGAACTTCGAAAGATACTGAGTAGTTATCGTTTTGATAAGGTTGCAGCTCAGCGATTTGTGCGTCAATATATAATTTCTCTGCTCTTGATATTTCTTCAGTTTCGTGTAACCATTGTAATCTTATTGGCCTGCAAAAGCGCGGTGAAGATGTCGACATATTTACACATACAATTTTTTTGGAAACTTTTTCAACCAGTTGTAATGGTGCAATCGATGTTAGGAATATATTTTCATCGCCTACATTTTCTTCGGACCATTTTTGCTTAAATGTGGAATGCCCTGAGCTTCCATCGAAGCCATACTTGCACACGAGCTGTAATTCAATTTTTTTTTCTAACTGGAAGTCTGTCGTACTTATTATTTCTATTATTATTAGCGGGATAGTTTTGAGCATTCAAACAACCCAACACGTGCGGCCATGATGCAATTATCATAACGGTAGTAGTAAAAGTTCCCTAGGCGTGTATACAGAGAGAACGGAAAAGTAGAAAAAAAAAAAATTTAAAATATTCAAGCAATTGACAACCTATGTTTATGGGAAAATAGCCTGCTGTAACTACTATCTTGATAATTTTATTATGTGTGCGTCAACATAATTTCTTCAACGATTTCAAGCAGAGCTGAAAAAAATTTCAAAACCAAAGCATGCTTGATTGTTGATGAGGATGAAGTTAAATGGTGTTGATTGAATAAAAAGCAAAAAAATATCAAAAGGCTCAGCCTACTTAATGAAAAGATTTTTAAGCAAACATAACGATATGATTATTTTTGAAGACGACAATAATTATGATGATGAGATATTTTTCACCCTCATTGGTACAGGTAGAGGCAAAGATGAACAATAATAATAAACTTCAAACTCATCAAATTGATCTATGTCCGATGACATAGATATGTGTCCCGAGAAATTTTTGCATATTTTGCATATTGCATACAAAATGCATATGCATATTTTAATGCATATGCAAATTAAAAAATTGCATATAGTTTGCATATGTTAAATATATGCATGTCCATTTAATAGCAAATGTATGTACAAATGTGTTACATGCTCGATGAGTTGAACTTGTTTTTGTCCATTACTGCTTTGTCCATTTAATTGAAAGTATTTTTGATATCATGGTGGTATTCGCTCTTTTGTGTATTTATGAATACACTAGTGTACTTCTGTCAAAAAATTACACTAAATACACATGCAACAACAAATACCATAGCTTTTGAAGTTACACTTTATGTGTTTCTTTACAACATCAAAAGATGATTGTAATGTAGTTGTATGTGTTAATTGTATCATTTTGACATTACTTGCCAGCATTCTTGGCACCATTTCTTCGTCACATCATATCGTTTTCTAATTAGAACTGTTTAAAATCCATCTGTAATGGAATCTGTAATGGAAAATGTTAAAATAAGGAAAAAACGTTCAATTGCCACCAGTGTAGCCAATAGTAGATACACTGCTGTGGAAGAAGTCACTCACTCTTTCCCTTGTATTTATCGGTACAATTACAATCAGTACATCTAATACACGAAAGAGCGAATACCACTATTGTTGTTATCTCATTTAAAAAATAAGTGTAAGAAACGTGTTTCAGTCGTAACCTTTACCCTGTAACGAGGTTTTTTTCTGTTACGTTCGCTGTAGCGTGGTGTCCAATGTGTCATGCTTTCCCTAGGGACCTTGTACAGAAATTCCAAGGAGTTGTTAGTAAATGCAATTTATTTTGGCTTGGTTGTAATTGTTTTATTATTTGAACATATCACAAACGTGTTCTTTGAATTTTAGGTACTTTCTAGATTATTTTTGGCCTTTCATTGAAAACATAATTACTTGTCTGGGGAAATTCAACCCTTTTTGAATTTTGAATTATTTTATTGTTTGAACACATCACAAATGTATTTTTCGAATTTAAGGTACCTTTTGGACTATTTTTATTGTGCCTTTGCTTGAAAATATAACAAACGGTCCGTCCCTTTTTGAATTTTATTGCCTGGTTTATGGTTGACGTAGAAAAGGAGTATAAAAGTGGCTTCAGTTTCGTAAACCGAATCATACAAAGTTTACACAGTGAGCAAAAAATATCGTGTGCTAAATTTTATACTGAATTACATAAAGAAAATACAATGGCAGATAGAAATTTAGATATTGCTTAAAGGGTGGTACGTCGTAGTACACGCTACCAGCAAATGAGTGAAATGCAGTGGATGGGAGATTTGCAGAATTCATGAGTGAGGAGGATGAAGTTGATGTTCCTGCATTTGATCTTGAAGGTGCGGAAGATGACTTGACATATCAACCAAATCTTCATGTTGATGATTCTGATGCCGAAAGTGAAGCAGATGTAGAGATCAATGAAGATATTAGTGATGACGACGATGATGAAAAGGAAGCAACTGATGCTCCGCAAACAAGTGACAATTACTTCATTTTCAAAGATGGCACCAAATGGAGTAAAAATGCACCACCGACTTCACAAGGAGGAAACCGAGACTAGCACGAACCACACATGATCCCTTTACCATTTTTCGCTCGATATTCACCGAAGACATGGCGTACATCATAATACGCGAAACAAATCGAAAAAGCCGTGAAGTGACAGCTGCATGGAATTTGGGCAAATCCAACGAACACAAAAGAATGAAAAACAATCACTTTGAAGGAGTTCGATGCCTTTTTGGCTATTATTTTGTATGCTGGACTCACCAAATCGAATAGTGAACCTGCTTCAGAACTATGGGGCCCAACGCGCAGTCCAATATACAAAGCTGCATTATCGTATGATCGCTTCAGATGCATGCTACAATGTCTTAGATTCGACAATGGAAATACGCGAAAGCAGCGACTAATCAGGAGCAAAACTGCGCCTATTGATAATATTTGGCAAATGTTACAGTCTAACTTGGCAGCAGCTTACACTCCGCATGATGCACTGACCGTTGATGAGCAGTTACTCCCATACAGAGGCCGCACCCGCTTCACACAATACATTCCGTCGAAGCCTGCCAAGTATGGTATAAAGGTATGGTGGTTGTGCGACTAAAAATCATTTTATCCTGTCAAAGGAATAATTTACTCTGGTAAATTGCCTGACCAAACACGAGAGGTCAATCAAGGCCAGAATGTTGTACTTCAACTTGCGCAGAGTTATTTGGATGCAGGTCGCACAATTTATGCTGACAATTTCTTCTCCACTTTGGAATTGGTGCGTATTTTGATCAGGAAGAAAACTGCATTTGTTGGAACAGTGCGCTCGAATAAGACATTTGTGCCACAGGAAATCCAAAAAAATCGTATGCGTCCTGTCAACAGCACATTGTTCGGCTTCAATGAAGGCGATGTAGCGCTGTGTTCCTATGTGCCCAAGAAGAACAAAGCGGTCATTTTGGTGTCCACACAACATTATACTTGCGGTGTGGAGATGCAATCTAAGAATCAGAAATCGTTTGCTATTTTGGACTACAACGCCAACAAATCAGGCGTTGATACAATGAACCAGATGCTTGGCACGTACATACAAGCGCTCAACAAACCGCTGGCCACTGGCCATATTTTATAATATGGTGTATATAATATGGTGTGGCGGCCGTGGCGTAGGGAGTAGAGTGTGTGACTCTTAAGCAAGAGACCCCAGGTTCGAATCCTCCATCCGACAAAGAAAGTTTTTTCAATTGAATTAATTTTCCTGTTCGGCCGTCACCTCTCTGCGGCTAATGGCAAGCCTCAGAGAGTAAAAACTGCCATGAAAAGCTTCTTGAGAACATAAGCCGTTCGGAGTCGGCGTAAAACATGTAGGTCCAGTTCTCGATCATTTGTGTGCAAACATTTCACAGCACACATAACACAATTGATCATTAGAAGCTCGATCAAAGTCATTTCAAGGGCTGAAATGGCCATTTCGTTTTTTTTTTTTCGTTGTATATAATATGGTGGTATAATATTTTATGTAACGAAATGCAGCCAATTCGAAGTAGTAACAGACGACGGTCATTCCTGATGATGCTGACAAAACAACTGTCAGTACCAAACATAGAGGAACGAGCGCTCAACAACCAAGGATATATCCAAGGATACGGAACGTAATGGAAGCATTTGGTGTAAAGGTGAGAAAAATCTATTCTTATGTTCAAAAGCAGAATAACTACATATTTTAGTTCTTTTTCCTTTTTGTTCTTTTTAGATATTATCAAGACCTACAGAAGCAGCTGCACCGCCATTTGCACCTAGAAGAAACAGGCCTTCATGTCGCCTAAGACTAAAAAACTAAGCCTATTGCAATTCCTGCAGCAATCCAGTTTGTGCAGAGCATTCTTCACTAATGCATCGATGCAACACCTGCACAGAAAATTTTTTGGACGAGGGACAATCTACTCAACATAGTTATTTAAGCTTTTTTCATATAAAACTCCAAAAAATTCAGTGTTAGTATAAAAAAAAAGTTCTGGAATTCATTTAAAATTGGTAATTAATAAATAATTATAACAAAACAAAAAAATAAATTGAAAAAAAAAATTTTTCATACAAAATTCAATACAAATACAAATAGGTCCCTGGGGACATTGTACTGCATATAAGGGCAACGGATGACTCACCCATCGGAGGGTTAACCCTCCGTGTGGCTAGTATAACGATATCGTCACTCAACTTTTTACGATAGAGCTGTATCTCAGACATGTGCAATGGGTGACATTGGTATCTCCTCCTAAAAAAACTTTGAACCTTTGTATGAACACCTTCCAAGCCGCGTCAGTTCTGGTTTAGCCATTTGTCCGTACTGTGAGTGCAAAGTTGGACCGACTACGAAATCGTTACAGTAGTCACAGGACGTGATTTTTTTACTATTTTTAGTAAGTAAAAAATGTTGTTATTTTCTTAAGTATCGACCCGTTCGAGTATCGATATTAGATACACGAACGGATCGCTCGTTCGGCATCTCCGACGAGTTCGCCTCCATTGCAGAAAATCAATCACTTATTGATTGCCAAAAGTATTAACATCGTTTGTAAGCGCAGCTGAAAGTACTAAAAAAGCATCAATCTTGCATCTTTCAAACTCGTCACCAATGGAAGAGCAAAAGTTAATGTAAGTTGTTAAGACATTGTTCCGTCGTTTAGAAGCAGCTTAAACAAGAAAAGAATTTAAGAAACATTTTATAATTTTTGAAGCGAAGCTTTTTACTCCTCGTTCTGAGATTTGCTTAGAGTGAAATCTGAAAAATTTTCGACAGATTTTTTCTTGGAATTTTGATGGTTTCTTTGTTGCTAGCGCTTATTACAACAAGAAAATTTAATACTTTAATATTAAATACTAAAAATATGTTTTGGTTCCCGTGGGGAACCCGTCGAACCCGTGCCCTCTTTAATGATAGCACAGCACACTGCTCTCTAGGCCACAAAGACTTGCGAGAAACAGTTGTTAATTTAATCTTAGTTATAACAGAAGCTATGCTGCAGTAGATCGTCACCATCTATCAATAGATAGAGGATTGTGTATTTGCTATGCTACAAAAATTTGCTTTTATTTGCCACAAGGTGTCTCCAGCATAGGTGTGCTTGTATTTTGAATGCGTTTGTGGTGTTGTTGGCATAGAGTATGAATTATTATCTACAGATTGCATCAACTCTGCTAAATCTCTGGCATGTGTTAACAGAGGTTAACAGATTTTTGTTTTCTTCATGTTTTTAAGTGAAATAACTCTGTTGACACTGTAAGCAGAGTTGATGCAATCTCTAGATAATAATTTACACTCTATGTTTTAAGCGTCAAAAAAATTAACAATGGAATTAACAAACGCATGCATGAAATCGGCAAGGTATCTAAAATGTTTGTTAAATTTTGTTTCGTGTGCGTTCTTTAATATATATTTTTGAAGCGAAGTTTTTTACTCCTCGTTCTGTGATTTGCTTGGAGTGAAATCTCAAAAATTTTCGACAGATTTTTCGCTACGCAGTACGCTGAAGGAAAAAATTTGTTCAGTGCAACCAAGTTCACAACCATGTGTGGAGAGTTAAAATGGAGAGTCGCTGGCATTATATGCCCGTATATGTAATTGGCGTGGAAATTTGACATTCAACAATAAAAAATAAACAGTAAATATGTTTTCTGTATATATGTAATAAATTTTATGTTATTTTAAATTTTTGAATTTAAAAGTTAATATATTAAAAAGAAAAAATTATTAAGCTATAAAATCTATGTAACTGCGAAAAAGCTTCGCTTCTCTCGTGTGTCCAACGACGCACCTGTGTTTTTTTTTCCAACAGTATGCTTGCTATAAAATATGTCGGCAACAGAAGGAGAAGATTATGTAGATGGCTTGGAAGATATACTCATCGAAGGGCCCATAAGACGCACGTCTCAACGCACCACCCGTCTTTGAGGAGTCTGACGACGAGGAAGACGACGACTATCAGCCTTACCAGGATGAAAGTCACTCCTCCGAAACAGAAGAAGATGCTGACGAGAGTGATTTAGAAAAATCATTAGGCATCGAATCTGAAGAAGATAGCGATTTTGAGCAACCACCAGCAAAAAGAGGCCTGGGACGTTCAAATGGAAATGCTACTGCAAACCAGAGTGTACGTAGAAGTGCTGGTCAGAAAAAGTCAACTATTATTGGAAGGGGCTCCAAAGGTTCGTTTAATTTTCTTATTCAATAAGTATATTGTTAAATTTTATAAATATTAATATAAATATAATAAAAATAATATCGCATTTAAAAAATATTTATAATATTTTATATATATAATAAAAAATAACAGTTTTATGCAGGTTTGCCAAAATATAAATGGTACCTTGATGAGCCAGAATCTCGGGGAAGAACATTATTCCGGCATTATATCCCAAAACCTCTTAGTTTTGCAAAAAATGTTACAACTCCATTACAAGCTTGATCCTTATATTTTCCTGATGAGCTACTCAAAGCAGATGTTGACAATACAACTTTACAAATACGCCTAAAAAGAGAAGAGATGACAGAATCCGCAAGAAAATTCGGCAGGTATAGAGATACAGATGTCGTTGAAATAAAAGCTTTCATTATGTTGCTGTATCTGTTGGGTGTTAAAAAGCAAAACCACAGCTGAGTAGATGAATTATGGAATTCTGTTTTTGGAGAATCATTGTGTAAGGCAACTATGAGGGAGGCCAGGTTTATTTTTTTGCAAGTGAACCTTCGATTTGATGATAAGCGAACCCGGAGCGAAAGACAGAAGGTTCACGGCTTAGATCCAATAAAAGATATTTGGGGCATGTTCATAATGAATTTTAAAGCCTCTTATGAACCTTCCACTTACGTTACTATAGATGAACAACTTTTATTGTTCAGGGGTCCTTTCAAAGCCCGAGTATACATACCAAACAAATCGGTCAAATATGGCATTAAGATCGTCTCCTGCAATGATGTTCAAAATGGGTATATGATTGATGCAGAACCTTACGTCGGAAAGGGGCCAGGTTCCTTAGACAATTCTGCACGGCATTATCTTACCAAGTTGACTGAGCACATCCATAATACCAGTCGCAATGTCACGTGTGACAATTGGTTTACCCAGATTAGTACTGTGGAGGAGCTGAAGTCTAACTATGGGTTGGTACTCTGAGGAACAATAAGCCAGAGATCCCGATATCATATACTTATAAGGCCAAACCTGACACTGATCGGTTTGCTTATAATAATGGGATAATTCTTGTTTCAGACGCACCTAACAAAAAAAAAGTTATTTTAGCTGTAACCAGTTTTCACCAAACTGGAAGAATGTTATCACAAGAACCATCGTTGCCTCCAAAACCGGAAATCATATTGTTTTATAATAAAACAAAGTATGGAGTAGATACGTCTGATCAAATGTGTGGAAACTATTCTGCCGCTAGAATAAGTAGCAGATGGCCAATGAGACTTTTTTATGGAATGCTTGATCAAGGTGGAGTTAATTCCAATATTATCTTCAATTTCAACCCAGACATTGACAGTATGGTAAGAAAAGACTTTTAGATGGAACTTGGGCTAGACCTAATATGACCTTATTGAGTGGCTCGTTTAAAAGTCCCAACATTACAAATCACAACTAAGGAATTGATCAGGTGCATACTGAAAACACCTTTAAAACGTGAGGACAGGCCAATTCGCTTTGAAGACCAGAAAAGGCATTTATGCAGTTGCTGCCCTCCAACTAAAAAATATGAGAACAGTTTACTGCTGCTCTATTTGTGAAAGAGCAGCATGTGATGATCACCGAGTGCATATTTGTTTCAAATGCATAATTTAAAATATTTTTAATTTTTGTATAAAATATTTGTTATTTTGAATAACTACATTTTTTGTAAAAATAATAAATAGAAAAAAAAATTTAAGAACAATAACAAAAATTATATTAACCGTATAAAAAGACTTTTTTTTTAAATTTTTCACAAAAAAAAATTTAATTTTTTTACAGTCCAAAATTGTATTCGACCAACTTTTTTTTCAAATTTTTTTTTGTTTTTTTATAAAAAAAAACTTCATCTCCAAATAACTTTTTTGAACATTAAATGCCCCTAGAAGTGTGTTTATCCAATAAAATCTTGAATTTCTTAAAATTTTTTTACTCGCAAAAAAGCACATTTTCAGGTTGCAAAATAATGATGGTTTTTGGAACGGGACCAAATCTGGGTAGGTTTTTTTTTTAAAGACATATATATATTAGGGTGGGGCGATTATTATGGAAGGAAAAAAATCTTAATGGGCGCTTCGCGTTTCTGATTCTTGGGATTGTAATGAGCAAAAAAGTCCACTAGACCATACGTCTATGGTGTAAATCGAGCTTCCAGATTTTGACTTGCAGTTTTTTCTCAGACTTTAGTCACGTTTTTTTGGATATTTTGGCGTATAACAGCCAAACCATTAAGATTTTCGATCCAATACTAACACAAAAATTGTAGCCAAGACAATAGTTAAGAACTCTCTAGTACATCGCAAAAACATTTGAACGCTCCTTCAGGCAGTTTTGACCTTGTGAAAGTGCAAATTTTTCGTGAAAATATTGATAAATTACCATTTTCAGGTATTCATAGCGCAAAATCATAAAATCGTTCTATTTCTTATTTTTATTATATTTTTTTATTTTATTCTATTTATTTTATTTCTTTTTCTTTATTCTTCTATTGTTTTCAGTTCATTTGACGCATTTTTGTTAGTTTATTGTAAACGATCACAGCATCAAATACACATAAAATTATATACGCATTTTAAAATATCTGCCGCAAATGTAAGATGTATATGTAGAAATAATTGTTTCGTGTATAAACTGTGCAGTGCTAATAAAAAACATTTATTTAATTTAAGATATAAAAAATATGGATAATCCAGTGGATTCTGATAATACAGAGAATGTGGAGATGGAGACGCAACCAGAATCATCAGCGTCATCATCAAATCTAGAACATATGCCTTCGCAAAACGTATTGGCATTCAGTTTAGAGGATGAATTAGACGATATTTCGGTTCCAACTACGAGCGACATTGTGAAACATTATTTTTTCTTGACCGCTCGTTGCAAAAACGCAAATAAAATGTTTTCATACGGCACATTCGCCCCACACGTTTGCGACAAATTGATACAATTTGGAACAAATTAAATATTGAGGTTATTGAAAAAAAAATATTATTAAGAAATTGGGCAGATTATTGAAAAATTACCGTGAAGCTTGTAAGAGACAAACAAAAAATTATGCTAAATTCAGAGAATTTGTTGACAGCACAACGAAAATATTTTACATCGGAAAATGTAAATGCCAGCTCAAAACAGCTCGATGTAATTGTGGCAAAACTTCTGACCGACTCCATAAATTCATGTTGGATCAGCATAACGAACGCAGACTTACAATACCTGAATATTTGCCAGTCGAAACAGAAATATCGAAATATTTAATAATATATTATCAAATTTTTATTAGATTACAAGTTTATATGTATTTAACCATGTTATCATCAAATATTATTAACTTTAGGCTTCACTTACATTTTATTTCAAAAAGAAATATGTTTTTATTTACGACATTGAGCTGCAAGACAGACGTGGTAAACACACTTTAAAACTGATAGACTGCCTCAAAACCCTGTGAAACGATTAAAAATTCTTTATTATTTAAGATATTCAAATTACAAACTGGTAGTGTTTAGCAAACATTGGACAATTTGGACTTTGTGCGGAAATTGATGCATTGCTTAACCATTCAGCCAACACCTCATCACTTCAGTAGTAGTAGTAAACCCGCCGCTTCGCCGGGTTTTCAAAAAGTTTCATTCAAAAATTGATAGTGGGTAGGCTTGATTTTTCGCTACCAAAACGATTTTTTATTGTTTAAGTAATACTACAAATTATTAACCTTAAGATTGTTATATCATCTGATAGGAAATCGAAAACCTAAATTTTGGATTTAATTTTTTTTACAACAAAAAAACTTTTATCCAATTTTTTGGCTTAAACTAAAAATTTTTGAACATTTTTTAAAAAAATTTTTAAAAATATTAATACTTTGGCTTAGTAAAAATTTCAACTTATGTTTGAAGGATATTTTAACAAACAACATTTTTCAAAAAAATTATTGAAATCCATTGCAAACTGACTGAAATATTTGCCTTCAAAGCTAAAAGTGTGAATTTCAAGTCGTTTTTCTCTCATTCTCAGCTTATAATTAATACTAAAAAGATCTGGTACTAAAATTTTTCACAGTTTTCAAACTACATACATGATTTTGGTATCAAATTGAAGGAAATTTAAAAGCGTTTATTGATTTTGTTCTCGTTTAACCGAAGTGCAATTTAATCCATTAGGGCCGAAAGAAAACCATAAAAAACAGACATTTTTAGACTTGAAGCAACATTTTGGTGAAAACTATGTATGCCATTGAGCAGAAATAAGTTATTATTGCATGCTAATTTTACTTTTTTTAAAAAACTGGCACTAAAACTTTTGAAATATTATGCAGTATTTAATGAAAATTCGAGACGCATATGTTTCCATATAGTAACATTGGTTGTTAATGGGTTAATATAAAGTATCCTATAGCACTCTCTGCTGACCTATAAATACGTGTACAAAATTTTATAAAAATCTGAGTTGTCGTTTAAACGTGATGAGTGAACATAAAAAGTGGTTACAGATTTATTAATAGTATAGAATATAGATAGTATAGATATATACACAGCCAAATAAATTATCTCTTTGATGCAAAGAAATTTAAAATTTTTGTTCTTTTATATTCATCTTCAGTAAGTGAAATATTAACTAGTTTTCAATTGAATTATTTTAAAGTAGTAAAAAATAATTAAAATTTAACTAATTTAACAAGTAGTTGAAAATATATGCATATGAAAGTCAATTGACTTATTTAGCGGACATCACCATACAAAATATGTTAGTTCGTTCTATGAAAAAAAGTCAGAATTTCAACTAGTTGTGGTTGACAAAAAACTACTTTTTCAACTACTTTTAAATTAGTTGATTTTCCTACAGGGTATCTAGTTAGACCAATACATTGGTTTATCTGTTTACTTCATTACAACGAATTGCCGTTCCGACATCTGTACAACGCTGTAGAAAAATCGGCCACTACTGGACCGACAAAAAGCACTGGATCGTTAGCTCAAAGGATAAAAATTTCCAATCCATTACAAGTAAATATCCTAACTTTATGTACTTCTTTCTCTATACGATATAGTTTTGTAATTTTTTTATTGAAATAATCTAAACATTTTTCAGATTTTCGGAAATTTTCAACTTATTCCACTTGAACACATTCCTTCAATGAGTACAGATGCTGAAAATCAACTTTCTACGGACGTTAAATATCTATACCAAATTGCCCAAGCCGTTTCAAATGGTAGTTGCTCAATTAATCTTGCAAACATTAAACCTGGACCGGTCGGACATTCGAGGTGGATAACAAAAGCTAGTAGATTGCTCCGTGTGTATATTGCGACAGAAAACCCATCACAAAATTTACCATTTAAATTTTCGCAAGGTACATCATGAAAGTGTATATTCCCATGTATTTCAACGTCAATACTACAATTCGGCTGTATACGGTAGTGCTCTGCTTGGAAAATTCATCCAGTGGACGCAATATTTACCAGACAACTTACGTAACATCGTAAATCCCGTAATACAGAATAATTCCTAATTCGTAAATTGGCACTCAAAAAAATATTGTATATTCGCGACAACGTTTGCGATTTAACTGAGCTTCGCGAATATCTAAAATCAAACATCAATTTTGATTGTACGGATTACGTTCACACGATCGATTTAGAGGACAAAGCACTGATATTTGAACCGCCATTTACCAGGAAAATTCCGTATGAGCATTTACAACAATACCTCGAATGTGTAGATGATGAAGATCCACCATTTCCAGACCTACTAATACCTTGTCATATTCAAGGTACGGAGCGTCATGTCCAGCTACTAGCTAGTATTGCTAAGCGCTCAATCGACAAAAACCGTGAAGGTATAATGGCATCTGTATCTGAAGGCCGAAAGAAAGCGCCTTGTATGAAATCTCGAAAAGATTTTAATGCAATCTTTGAATGAAAAATACACTGTATAGGAGTTTTTGATGTGAAATCGTTTAAAACAATAATTGCTTTCTTTTTGACTCATACCTTGTCTCTACCAATACAATTACTTTGTACTTTAAATGAATTTCTCATAATTTTCAAAATAAATATTAAAAAAAAAAAAAAAAACTATTTTTGAATAAAAAAGTGGAAAAAAATAAGAAATAGAACATTTTTATGATTTTTCGCTATGAACAACTGAAAATGGTAATTTATCAATATTTTCACGAAAAATTTGCACTTTCACAAGGCCAAAACTGCCTGAAGGAGCGTTCCAATGCTTTTGCGATGTACTTGAGAGTTCTTAACTATTGTCTTGGCTACAATTTTTGTGTTAGTATTGGATCGAAAATCTCAATGGTTTGGCTGTTATAGGCTAAAATATCAAAAAAAACGTGGTTGTAGCCCGAGACAATAGCTACAACTTTCAAAATTTCAAATAGTTTACGAAATATGAGCCCAAGAATATTTGCAAATTTTCCAAAAAAATAAAGTCTGAGAAAAAACTGCAAGTCAAAATCTGGAGGCTCGATTTTCACCGTGGACGTGTAGACTTTTTTGCTCAGTACAATCCCAAGAATCAGAAACGCGAAGCGCCCATTAACATGTTCAAATCGCCCCACCCTAATATATATGAAGCTTTGATCCCTAGAATATTTTTCCTTAATATTAATTAGGGCCGGAGATGTGAATTTTTGGACTAAAAATTTAAATATGCTCGTTTTCGGCTGTTCCGAAAATTTTAGCGCAAAACTGAGTGGACATTTTTTTTTCTTTAATTTAAATGTTTATCTAAAACCTTAAAAAAAAATTGGCAAAAATTATTTTTGAAGGGGTCACATGGCTTTGACGATATCGTTAAATATACTAAAATACAAATACTAACTAGCCACACGGAGGGTTAAAGCGATTTTTGCTATCAATTTAATCAATTAATTTGAGGAAAATAAATGAAAAACTTAAAATAGTGTGCTTGGTTATTTTTAAAACAATTATTGTATTTAATTTTACATCAAATGCTTCCGTTGGCAGTCCTGATGACTTTTAAATTTATATTGTTTTTATTCCATACATTTACTAAACAAAGACAATATGTCGATATATCATTGATCTGGATTCAAAGTAGTATGTCACCACTTTGCACAAAGTTCCTCGTCTTAGAAAATCTTATTTGGTGGGTCCTGCAATCAATATAAATAATTATATGAAATAACTTTCTAGTATTTCAAAATTGTACTTTAAACAATATTACCTTGATTATTATTATTATTTGATGGAACTGGTGGTTGATTGACCCGGAGACGGCATTCAACCATTCCAGATCCAACAAATAGTACAACAGCTAAATAAATTATTCCAAATAAATTCATGTTGATTGCGATTTTTTCAAAAAACTTGTTTTTCTTAGTTAAGCGTAGAATGTGGCTTGCTTTTATACTCTCCTTTATTGAGCGTGGCTGACTTTTATTTACTTTTAGCTGTCGTATATTTGTATTCATAAAACTGCTACTCGTATAAAGTCTGTAAACGCTTAGCAAAAAACGATAAAAGTAATTTCGAATAATAATTGAATAAGTATGGGTTCTATTCTTTACCTGTGTAAAGTAAGCATCTTAATACCCCAACGCGTACTACGTAAGGAGTATATTAACTTTGTCATTCCGTTTGTAACGCCAAGAAGTAGGCGTGGCAGGTATAGAAAAATATATACATTTTCGATCAGCATCATCTCCTGAGTCGATTTCCGCGTGTCCGTCTGTCCGTATGTCCGTCTGTCGACACGATTACAGCCGCAATTTTAAAGCTATCGCGATGAAATTCAAAATATAAATTTATTTTTAAAAAAGGAAGACCAAGTTTGAAAATGGATGAAAACTACGCCTACCTCCCATGCAAACTGACTTTATATTAACCGTAAAATGTCTTTAAAATCCACAAAAATGAAAGAAATGCCTTGAAATTTGGCATGTAAGCTTTGATATTTAGTATAAGCCATCTGTATGATATATGGCAAAATCGGATGAAAACCATGCCCACTTCCCATACAAAGTGGCTTTATTTTAAACGTAAAATCTCTTAAAAATCCACAAAAATATATAGAATGTCTTGAAATTTTGCACATTAGCTTTGATATATAATATGAACCATTTCTATGATATATGGCAAAATCGGATCAAATCCACGCCTACCTCCCATACAAAGTGAAGTCATCAAAATAGGAAAACTTTCGTTAATATATAAAACTGAATGTCATCGTGTATGTCGTGGCTAAAGACTTCGGATATACTTCAATGTGGTGGCGGGGGAGGGGGGGTGTCATATTTTAGCTTCGGTACCCTGCCGAAAATCCATCCTTACTAGTTTTTTCAGTATTCGACGAATATTAAATGTTCGTTCTATGCACTCACCTATTATTTAGAACAGCTGTAAATTGATTGATTTGAACTTTATTGCTAGTTATTTAATACATAGAAGCATTTAATAGTGACATTAATGAAAGTCTGTTTCTTCAATTACACTGCGTTACACACATTCTGTCCTTTGAACCAAATATAACTTTTCAAAAAGGGGGTAAAATAAAAGTACACGTGTATAGTCGTTTTTGATGTTCATGTTAGGATTTTTGTTGCGTTTTAGGTTCTGCTATATACATTTGTTGGGAAAACAAATTGAATGAGTTGTTGGAATTTGATGAAACTTCATTTTTAAAAGTGTTCTGGTACGCTGTTTCCAAAATTCATATGGGGTTTTTTATACCGGTTCCGGTTGGTTAAAAAACCGATTTTTTTTTATTGATGTCATTTTGCTGGTACCTTAATTCTTTAGGTGGTGATTTCAGAAATTAATTTAATATTTTTGTACCAATTATGGTTCTTTATTTATATATTTTTCATAAGTTTTTTTCTCAATATTCAAAATTCACAACAGGTACGAGTATTCATGTTAAAAAAATCGTGGCAAATCAATGCCTTATATGTTTTCTATATATTTCCACTTTGACGCAGACAAAAAATTAGAAATATTAAATCAAAGTAAATCAAATTGAATTTAGTTCAGGCTATTTTCATACTGTTAGATCTTAATTGTAAAAAATTAATGAAAAAAATAAAAAAAGTAACCGGTGCAAAATAAAAAAATGCATTTCTAAAATCAAAGCATTATGTATTTATGTATTAAGAAAATAACTCAACAAAAAATAAAATTGGTTAGTTACCCGAAAATGTAATTTCTATGACATACATAGTATGTCTTAAAAATATTGTCGGTGCTTTAGTGACAATATTCTGTTTGGATTATAATTGGATTAACTTTTTAGGCATCAATGGCTGCAGTCTATCCGAAAGAGTGCTCACGTAGCGAAGTAGCGTAAATCAATACATTCTGCAGAGTGGGTTTTTTTTTCCAAAACAGACTTACGCTGTTATTGCTTATCGTATACTTAACTACTTGGGTTTTTCTGTTTGTGCTACTTTTTTGTTTTGTAAACAATTTTGTTTGATATTTTTTTGAAGAATAAATATTAAAATGTTGTTTTGATACTTGAAGCCAGCTGTTGGAAAGTTTCTTAAAACAAGAGTTTGGTTTTCAAAAGTCAAATTAATGAATTCAAATTGAAGGTCATATTGAAGTGAATTTATATTTATACCCCAACGCGTACTGCGTAAGGGGAATATTAACTTTGTTATTCCGTTTGTAACGCCAACAAGGAGGCGTGGCAGGTATAGAAAAATATATATTTCTTTGATCAGCATCACCTTCTGAGTCGATTTCCGTGTGACCGTCTGTCTGTCCGTCTGTCGACACAATTACAGCCGCAATTTTAAAACTATCGCGATGAAATTTAAAATCTATATATATATAAAATTGTAAAAAAAAAATCTGTACATGAAATATTTTTTGAAATTCTTTTTGCGATGGACATTTTGAACGACGCTGAGTCCAAAAATCGCAATTTTAAAATGTTTGTCTGTCTGTCTGTCTGTCTGTCTGTCTGTCTGTCTGTTAGAGCATCTCGCGAAAACCACTGGGTGGATTTAAATGAAACTTGGCATCTAGGTTCCTTATACCCCCAGTCAATATATAGGCTACTTTTTATTCAGTACAAAAGGTTGGACCCGGTAGGGGGCGCTGCGGTCGGGCTTCAGGCATTCTGTTTTTTTATCTTATCTCCGAAACCGTTCATCAGATGTTTATGAAAATTGTGTGTATAAAGGTTTTCGGATACGGTAAGTTTTTATGACTTATCTACTCAGTTCTATCTTGAACACCAGAGGGCGCTGTGTACAGATATTTTAAAAAACTTCTAAGCTGTTTATCAGATTTTCATGAAAATTGGTATATAGGGGTCTTCTAATATGGTGACCGTTTTGTACTTATCTTTTTTGTACTATATCAAACACAAGAGGGCGCTGTAGTACAAATCTCTTAAGAAATCGTAAAAAAGTAGAAAGCCGCTTATCCGATATGGATGGTACATTTTATTAAAAGATTTTCGTGTATGGCAACTGTTTTATCGATAGATAAGTATATAGAAAAAAGGAGTTGCCAGATTGGCGCGAACATACCGGCCGCCTTGAACGGCTAGGCTTAGTTCAAAACTAAATCAAATATTTTAATATTAAATATTGCAAATCAATTCTTAACGAAATTAAAAATTATAGTTAATTCAAGTTAATTAATTTTACATTTCATTAAACGATAAACAACAATTTAAGCAAATACATCAATTTTCGTTGGCAAAAGAGTTAGCTTAACAACAGGACGCAGAAGTTCTCCTTCATGAGTTTTCAACCTTACGACTCGGACCTTTCCATCCGGTCCAGGGTGACACTGAATGATGCGTCCAAGCTTCCATTTAGTCGGTGGAAAGCGCTCATCATGAATTACTACGATGTCGTCAGCTTGGAGATTATGAGATGGGCGGAACCATTTCGTTCGCTGTTGAAGACTGACTAAATACTCGTTTCGCCAACGCTTCCAAAAGTGTTGCCTCATAGCGACTATCATATTCCAACGTTGACCAAGTGTGCCATAAAAGTCTTGAACGTCAGCTTCTGGCAGCGACTTTAGAGGCTCTCCTGTGATGAAATGTCCAGGAGTTAAGGTTTCAGAATCAAAGGTGTTCGTTGTATTCGAGCAAATAGGCCGAGAATTGACGCAGGCCTCAACTTCGGTGAGCAGAGTATTGAACTCTTCATACGATAGCAGTGTATCAGCAAGTAAGCGCTTTAAATGGTACTTAACACTCTTCATACCAGTTTCTCAATATCCGCCCATGTGGGGTGCACTCGGCGGGTTGAAATGCCACGTTATCTGCGAGTCCTCGAAATAACGACGAATATGTTGATCACTCATCAATTGATCGAATGTATTGCGGAGCTCCCTTTCGGCACCTACAAAATTAGTGCCGTTGTCGGAGTAAACGTGTTGGCAGTATCCCCTACGGTTGATAAAACGTTTAAAAGCATTTAAGAAGGCGGCTGTCGACAAATCTCCAACAAGCTCCAAGTGCATAGCGCCTGTGCTCATGCACACCAAGGAGCAAATATAACCCTTTGTTGATTTGGCTCCTCTGCCAGGTGAAAACTTAAGAAGAAAATGACCGGCGAAGTCGACTGCGCTACGCAGAAAGCAACGTGTACTCGTAACGCGGCTTAGAGGTCCGCCATCATCTGCTGCAAGGGTTGGCGATTTATTCGTTTGCATTTAACACAATTGCGATAGAATTTGCGAACAATATTGCGAGAACCTGGGACCCAAAAGCTACGTTGCAATACAGATTGCATTATGTGTGGCCCAGCGTGTAGCGTGAATGCATGGATTTAAGATAATATGACCTTTACGAGCGGGGAATCCTTAGGCAGTATTATGGGATGCTTCGCTGCGACAGCAATGTTACCATTTCGTATACGGTCTGCCACACAAAGAATTCCATTAGCATCTAGAAACGGCTGTAGTTGCAGCACACTGCTTCTTAGCGATATAGGTTTGTTTAATCTGCAAAGAGAAATTTCATTCGAAAAGGCGGTGCTTTGAACATACTTTACCAGAGCCATCTCGGCTTCGCAAATTTCAGAGATTGTGAGTGGCCCGATTTTTCGATATTGAGAAGCATATCTCAAATTGTAGTGGAAACGTCGAATGTATGCAGTTATTCTCTTTAGCTTAGAATAAGAAGAATACTTGGTGAGATACTCCCAGCATTTTCCAGTACATGCAGTGTGTGCCGTCATGACTTTCCTTTTTAGCTCCAGGTTAGTTGTATGCTTCAATGAAACGCTGGTTTGCCAATCGCCTTCACCAGTCAGCAACCATCGCGGACCATGCCACCATAACTGATGGTCAAGAAGTTGGGAGGGTGAAACGCCTCTAGACGCACAATCAGCAGGGTTGTGCTCTGAGCGAATATGTCTCAAACATGCAGGCGGCAGAACTTCCTGGACATCAGCGACGCGGTTTGCAACATAAGTAGACCAACGGCTTGGATGGCCATGCAACCAAGATAATGTGACTGTAGAGTCCGTTCATGCGTACAACGAACTTGGACTGAATTTGAAGCTATCCAAAATTTGTCTTACAATTTTGGCACCTAGGTGAGCGGCACATAGTTCCAAGCGGGGTAACGTAGTAGATTTAAGCGGTGCGACCTTTGCTCGTGCGGCGACTTAAACTACTTCAACACTTCCATCTTCGTGAATAGATCTTGAGTATACGGCAGCAGCATAGGCACGCTCGGATGCGTCCGTGAAGACATGAAATTCTGCGTTAGCGGCGGTTTGATTGGTCCCGATCCAACGTCTAAGTTTGAGTGATGAGAGCTTTGGCAGCTCCAAGCGGTGTGTGGACCAATCCTTTAGTATACTTGCGGGTACTGGCTCATCCCAATCTATATCAGCTTTCCAAATCTGTTGCAACCATATTTTCGAGTGGATGGTGCATGGGGCGATCAAGCCCAATGGGTCAAATAAAATGCTAGCATCAGAAAGGAAAATCCTTTTTGTTATCGAAACATATATTTCTTTCAGGCGCACAGCGATCGTTAAAAAATCTCCTTCAGTGTTCCAAAGAATACCCAAAGTTCGTACCTCAAATTCATCAGCTAAAAGATGCGATATTTCTTTGGAGTTGTGCGGTATCTTGCTTACGACCTCCTTACAGTTCGTAGCCCATTTACGGAGTGGAAGAACTTTTAGATTTTCGATGGACCAGGAACCGGTGAGCATGTCATCCATATAAAAATCGCGGATGATGACTTCTGCGGCTTCCTTCTGAATTGCAGTCGCGTCAATGGCGGTTTGTTGAAGCGACTTAACAGCCAGATGAGAGGCAGCTGCCACACCATAAGTAACGCGCAGCATTCTAAAATCCTGTATTGGCTCCGACGGGTTCTTGTGCCAGACAATGCGTTGATAATCGACATCGCTTTTGTCGACGTGTACCTGGCCGATATAGAGAAAATGTATCGCCAGTCATTGTGTAGCGGTGGGTTCTAAAACGTACCAGTATGCTGAAAAGATCTGGCTGCAGCTGAGGGCCTACCATTAAGGCATCGTTTAGTGAGTAACCTGATGACGTTTTCATCGATGCGTTGAATACTACCCTTAATTTAGTGGTAGTACTCGTGTCCTTTAAAACTGCGTGATGCGGCATATAGTAGCAATCTCTCGGAATATCTTGGGTCGGCTCCATATGACCCATGGATAGAAGCTCTTGCATGAACTCAGAATAACGTATGCGCAAATTTTGATTAACAGCAAATTTCTTTTCTAAACGATATAAACAACGTATAGCATTACTTCTTGACTCACCTATTGGCACGGAACCTCTGAGTGGAAGTCGAACTACAAAGCGGCCGTCGACGGATCTTGAGTGTGTCTCATTGAAATGTTGTTCACAAAATGTCTCCTCAGTTGTGAGATGTTTTCTTTTCGGTAGCTCCTCTTGCTCCCAAAATTTACTAACAGCACGCATCAGTAGCCTCACAGTGCATTGCTGAAACGGTGGTGGCAACACTTTGCATAGATGGGGCATTACCGAAAAGTACCCATCCAAAAACGGTTTGCTGCGCCATAGGTGTACCAGGGGGGCCTTTACGCAAGCCTAGCTAGAGAAATTTATCCATTTCGCCCATTTCAATTAGCAAATCGATCTGTGCAGGTTTTGTATAACATGGATCTGCTAGTGAGAGATCTTGCAGGTGTGTCCAGGCCATATCACGTACGTTAACAGTTGGTAAGTTGTTTGTAATCTTTGATAATATTAAAGCCTTAATTTCAAAGTTGCAATTTAATGCTCGTGATGACAAACACAGCGAAGCTTCGCCTTTTGCGACACCTCCTTGCATCGATGCAATGCCTGTCACGCGTACTAATGATGGTTTTCGTTTTAAGCGAAGCCGTTGCATGCACGATTCTGTAATAAACAAAGCATGTGAGCCGTTGTCGAACAACACTCGAGCGGGTTGCCACCGCCCGGCATTATCTCAGCAGTATGGCCTTATCAGTATCTGCATAATGCGAAGTAGTTTCAGCGGTGGTGACTGCAGTATTAATTTAATTCTTATGTGCGGGAGAGCTAAAAAAGGTATCAGAAGCGGTTGATGATCTTGCGGTAGCGGTATAAACAGATGACGAAGGTGAGATTTTGTAAAGATCAACAGAGCATGCGGGTGCGTCCCACAGTGGTTCCAAATCGAAAAAAGACGACCAAAACCTCAAGGAGTGGTCTGATTTTCATGAAATTAAGTATATATAGGTTTTTGGGGTCGCTGATCACGAATCTGAAGTCAAAAATTTAAAATTCAAAATGGCGGCCATGAACAAGCTAACTTCTTTAATAATTGTTTAATTCAGCTCAAAACTGGTATTCGGGGGTTTTTGGGGTCGGTGATCACGAATCTGAAGTCCAAAATTTTAAATTTAAAATAAATAACAAAATTTTTTATATTTTATACAAAGTATATTTAACACATTTTTATGTACACTAATTTTCCAATAACGCTAAAACTTCTTCAGGTAAATGTTTTGTTTTAATTGTTGGCAAATTTCCTGATGACGATATTTTTGGATCTGAATAAAGCAGCCATCTGTTAAACACGTCTTCATTGGTAGTAATTCGGGACATTTTTCTTGCGTTATTTAGTCGAAACTTTTTTGCTACCTTATGGGTCGCTTCTAAAACTTCCTCAGACAGCTGACCTAGAGGAAGCAAGGAATTTTTCACCACAGCTGGGGCATGGATCAATACCTTGTGGACACTTGGTGGCATGTGATACAAGCCATATAACTCAACGTAAAGTTTTGCTGTATCGATACAGTAGTTATCAAATTCTGCTACCTTTATGTGTCTGCAACTTGATATAGTTTTCAAAACTACAGAAAACCTTCTTAAGTTTTCTTCACTTATACCTACATATGAATTAATTTTTATAAGTATTAAGTTCATAAAGAAAAGCTTATTATTTAGTTAAACTAACTAAACTAAACTTTAGTTAAAATGACTATTCCCGTCATTTGAGGAACCAAATCCTGGCTTAGGAAAATCTATACGAAGGCCAGTTTCTTTTAAGAAGCGAGTTTGAATTACATTTTTGCGAGTTTGCATTTGAATCTTTGTTCCATCTTTCTGGCTTACCTAATAAAAGTATAAAATGCATATCTATCTATACTATTAATAAAACTGTAGCCACTTTTTATGTTCACTCATCACGTTTAAACGACAACTCAGATTTTTATAAAATTTTGTACACATATTTATAGGTCAGCAGAGAGTGCAATAGGATACTTTATTTTAACCCATTAACAACCAATGTTACTATATGGAAACATATGCGTCTCGAATTTTCATTAAATACTGCATAATATTTCAAAAGTTTACGTGCCAGTTTTTTAAAAAAAGTAAAATTAGCATGCAATAATAACTTATTTCTGCTCAATGGCATACATAGTTTTCACCAAAATGTTGCTTCAAGTCTAAAAATGTCTGTTTTTTATGGTTTTCTTTCGGCCCTAATGGATTAAATTGCACTTCGGTTAAACGAGAACAAAATCAATAAACGCTTTTAAATTTCCTTCAATTTGATACCAAAATCATGTATGTAGTTTGAAAACTGTGAAAAATTTTAGTACCAGATCTTTTTAGTATTAATTATAAGCTGAGAATGAGAGAAAAACGACTTGAAATTCACACTTTTAGCTTTGAAGGCAAATATTTCAGTCAGTTTGCAATGGATTTCAATAATTTTTTTTGAAAAATGTTGTTTGTTAAAATATCCTTCAAACATAAGTTGAAATTTTTACTAAACCAAAGTATTAATATTTTTAAAAATTTTTTTAAAAAATGTTCAAAAATTTTTAGTTTAAGCCAAAAAATTGGATAAAAGTTGTTTTTGTTGTAAAAAAAATTAAATCCAAAATTTAGGTTTTCGATTTCCTATCAGATGATATAACAATCTTAAGGTTAATAATTTGTAGTATTACTTAAACAATAAAAAATCGTTTTGGTAGCGATAACTATCAATTTTTGAATGAAAACTTTTTAAAAACCCGGCGAAGCGGCGGGCTTAAGCTAGTAATACATAAAATTATATTACTACTATGCAGTTTTAGACTGCGGAGACTACAGTCTCCGTATATGGTAATTATGCTATTACATAAAATTTTTAAAATATCATAATAAATTCGAATTATTTATTGAACTAATTTTATAAATATTACATATTAAAACTAGTAAGGATGGAGCTTCGGCAGGGTACCGAAGCTAAAATACCCCCCGCGGCCATATTGAAGTATATTCGAAGTCTTTACCCACGGCAAAAACGATGACATTCAGTTTTATATATTAACGAAAGTTTTCCTATATTGATGACGTCACTTTGTATGGGAGGTAGGCGTGGTTTTCATTCGATTTTGCCATATATCATAGAGATGGTTCATATTATATATCAAAGCTAATGTGCAAAATTTCAAGACATTTCATTAACTTTTGTGGATTTTTAAAAGATTTTACATTTAAAATAAAGCCAATTTGTATGGGAGGTAGGCGTGGTTCTCATTCGATCTTGCAAAATATTATAGTGATGGTCTATATTATATATCAAAGCCTGTATGCAAAATTTCAAGACATTTCTTTAATTTGAGCAGATTTTGAAGAGATTTAACTTTTAAAATAAAACCACTATGTATGGGAGGTAGGCGTGTTTTTCATCAGATTTTTCCAAATTTCATAGCAAGGATTTAGATTTAAAATCAAAGCATACGTGCGTTCTTTAATTTTTATGGATTTTAAAAACATTTTGCGGTTAAAATAAAGTCACTTTGTATGGGAGGTAGGCGTGGTTTTCATCCGATTTAGCCCATTTTCGAACTTAATCTTTTTTTTTAAAAATAAACTTATATTTTGAATTTCATCGCTATAGCTATAAATTTGCGGCTGTAATCGTGTCGACAGACCGACAGACGGACGGACACACGGAAATCGGCTCAGGAGATGATGTTGATCAAAAATATACATATTTTTCTAAACCTGCCACGTCTCCTTCTTAGCGTTACAAACGGAATGGCAAAGTTAATATACTCCTTACGCAGTACAGGTATAAATATATAAAAGTATAAATATATTTTGTTAAAATTTAAACTTTCAACTAAATTTAAAATATATGTAGTTCTTTACTGCAGAAAAAAGAATAAACTCATATTGTTCCGAAATACCATATTTATTTCAATTTTTTAAACAAAAACAAAAAAAAAATAATCAAAAACAACAAATTCATCAACAAATATGTTAAACAAAAATTCTACACACACACTTACGATACTGTCAATCTGTTTTCAGGCATGCGTACGCAAAAAATTCGACACTTGTACGTCATATTTAACGTAGAAGAGTATAAAAGCAAGGCACAGTCTTCGTTTGTAATTAGTACCTATATCTTGATAAATTTAAGTAATACAATTTTTTTAAAAAGTTAAAGGAATCAACATGAATATATTTCGTTTAGTGGCTTTTGTACTACTTGCTGGATCTGGAATAGTTTCTTGCCAGGAATTGCATAGAAGTAATTATTACTTTATTAATTTATTTCTGCATTGCTTTTTTTCAAACACTTGAATGTTATTTCTTATACTTATTTTTATCAATAACAGGATTCGTTCGCCAATTACCAATGTTAAGATTAGGTTAAAGTGGCCTTCAGCAGTGATGGATCTATGATTTGCGAGATGATGAGAAAGGGATTAAAGGGCGGAAGGATTAAATTAGCAAAAAAAAAACTAAAATAAAAATAAATGAAAAAATTTAAGCTATACATATGGTTTTTATTTTTAAAAAAAGTATTAGTAAAACTGCAAAAAGGTAACAAAAATTACTTATAGGTACTAAAGATAAATAAGTTTTACAATTATATACTTCAAGACACATCTGTGCAATTTAAATTATATAGGTATTGCACAATTTTTATATATATTTTGGAAATTAACGTGCGCTACTTCAGGTTTATTTGGAATTGCATATTAAATGTTTTTTATGATGCTATATAAATAATTTAATTTTTTTCACCCAGGGATCACCAAGTCCTTTATCATTTACAAGTAGAGGTCAAATGTAATGCTCCCCAACAAGGATTCACCTTGGTGATAATATGGAGATCAAGTTGAGCTCCAGTTCCTTTCTCCAATCTTCTCCAGCGTTAGATCTCCAATGGATCTCAATTTGAGAATAACGCCATTCTCGAAGAAAATGGACGTTTGTTCATAGAGTGTAAATTATTCATAATTTCATAATTTACGCTCTATGACTTGACCTCCAACACATTTATCCAAGCAATGTCCAACCCAGTATTTTTACTGTACAAAACAGTATTTTAATTAAATTGCTTAGTCGAAACAGCTTTTTCTATTCACAAATAAATATGGGTTTAAGCTAGTACATAATATAAATTAGGAATGTCTGTATGTATGCTTAAAAAATGCTCTTACTCTCCACTTTTTAAAATCAAGTCGATATGAAATATGCAGTAAACAATTCATAAAATTTATATAGGCGTGAAGTATTGGTAAGTTGTATTTCAGGACATTAGCTTCCACAGCTCTTTCTTTCATTTTTTCGACATTATTCATTTCAGAAACCGAAGCATGGCATATGTTGCATGACATTGATGATGTACCAGTTAATGCATTAGATACCTAAATAAAATGGATTGTCCTTAATTCGTTGATACCGAATTTAAAACCTTAATTTGCAATCATTTCACAGAAAATGTGAACTGATCCTCTAGACGATAAAGAATAACACAGGTTTACACGGTTTTGGACCAGAGAAGCCGAAAGAGGTTTCATATGTATTCAGAACTACTTCTTCAAAACTACAGATAGTAACGAATTTTAGTAAAATCTTGTTTAAAATCTTTAAAAGTTATTTAAAATCGGCTTATAAATTAAAAATATGGTCCAATTGCCAAAAAAAAAACTTCACATTTATGCCTATACCTCTAAAACTTGACCCTAAAGAAAAGAACAGACTGCGGATTTGAATTCAAAACGCAAAAATAAATACATATCTACTTTTGTTTTCTCTGATCCAAAAGTTAATCCTTATTTGTTAGCCTGAGTTATTCTCTTTATATTACCACACCTTTCCATCAATCATGCTTAGGTGAACTTCGAAAGATACTGAGTAGTTATCGTTTTGATAAGGTTGCAGCTCAGCGATTTGTGCGTCAATATATAATTTCTCTGCTCTTGATATTTCTTCAGTTTCGTGTAACCATTGTAATCTTATTGGCCTGCAAAAGCGCGGTGAAGATGTCGACATATTTACCCATACAATTTTTTTGGAAACTTTTTCAACCAGTTGTAATGGTGCAATCGATGTTAAGAATATATTTTCATCGCCTACATTTTCTTCGGACCATTTTTGCTTAAATGTGGAATGCCCTGAGCTTCCATCGAAGCCATACTTGCACACGAGCTGTAATTAAATTTTTTTTTCTAACTGGAAGTCTGTCGTACATATTATTTCTAAAATTCTGGAACACGTGTGGTCAAGCAATGATTGTAACGGTATTTCACATTTGATTTCCGATATTGACACATTCGGTGGATAGGCACGCTTTTTTGCAAGAATAACATCTTTATAAGATGGGTACAAATCGTGGTTTCGAATGAGGGCTCCATTTCGCAATTTATTGTACGTACATTTTGTTAAATTTTCCGTGACAATTAAAAACAATGCCTCATCCGGAGTATATTTTTCTGGGATACTAATTTTTTGTGATGTTTTCCAAGTATTTAAAATATTACATGCCCTTTGTGGTGAATTAACTGTTATTTCCGTTAAAAGCTTTGCACCAGATTCGTTGCCCATCGATCGTAACGACATTGAGGTTGCTAAAGATAATTCATTAGGTTCTATCGTTTTCCGAAGAATCTCGGTCTTTCGACGCTTACTTCGAATGCTGCATTCATTAAATGTTTTTTTTGGCCTTCCACCTACATGAATAAAATTACTTTCTATTACCAAAAGTAATTACCATTAAGGCGGTCTTCTCATTCAAAACCCGTTTTTTGGACCCTTTTTAAAAAAATTCTTATTTGAAAACGCAAAGAATAATTGACAACTTTTTTTATTTATTGTATTACAAAAGGTTCAAAGTAAATAAAAAAATTTTTTTTGCCTCGATACGTGGGCTGTTCAAAAAGTAATGAGACTTCAAAGTTGGTGGTGAAAAAAAAGGTGTCGTCATGGCGGCCACGATTCCGGGTCTCCGGAGCGTCTGAAATGAAAAAAAAACGGGGTTATAATCAGTATAGATGTAATTCTCGGGTGAACCTCAAGCTTAATTTTGTGATTTTTTTTGACAAAATGGCGGCCATTCAAAAAAAAATTTCAATTTCGGTTTTTTTTTTTTTTAGTTTAGTGTAAAAAAAAAATAGTAAAAAATTTTTTAAAATTATGGTCGAGGTTCACCCGAGAATGGTGACAATTATACGTCGATTCCACTTTGTTTCATGAAAATCGGTTCAGTTGAACTGGAGATATCATGGCCGCCAGTTCGAAAAACGTGGGTTCGAGATAAACGCGTTTAAAGTTTGAAGTAATCTTTTTGGGGGAAAAAAAAAAAAATCAAAAATGTTTAAATGCAGTTTTAAAGAGCTGACAATTTTTACTGACAAATATTAGTCGGCGATGCCAGCTCCATACAGGCCACCTTCCTCTTTTTCGTAGAAACTGCTTTCTGCTGCCCTCTCTGCTCTGCGAGCCGTTCTGCCAGCTTTTGATGATGCCGCAGCTCGAGTCTCTGATCGGTTCAATCTGTCTTCATTGCGAGATAGTGCGTACTCGTATGCGTTTTTGCCAATCGCAATACCCATCAAACCCATAATTTTAAGTATGGGTATAAAACCGTCGTTGAAGAGGCACGTTGCAATGAAATTGGCCACTTCGATGTGTGCCGACAGCGCTTCGTAAGCTGGTTTTATTACCTCCATCACCTTCTTGTCCATCAGACCTTGCTTCACACAAAAGGCTGTATCTTCTAAAGTATTTCGAATTTCTAAAAATCCTTTTAGGGGCATATTCACAACTACCCAAGCTATAAATAAGTGCAAAAAAAAAAGTTGAAAAAAAGTTGCTCAATGAGAAGACCCCCTTAAGGATTTATTTTAACTTTGAACCAAGAATTTCATTGCAATTTTCTACGTTTCTGTTGTATGGTCGCGCCAGTCTGGCAACTCCTTTTTTTCTATATACTTATCTATCTATAGTTAATAAAGTTCTGTAGTTTTAAACACACGTGTTTTTTCTTAGATCGCAATTTATAGACAACCCGCCCGCAAAAATCGAAAATAAGTTCAAATCCGCTAATAAGAAAAACCACCAACATTTTTGGTCCTTCGAGCCGGATAATCGGTTCCGTAATTTAATTTAATTTAATTAATTAATTTAAAAAATCGCAAAGTCCCCACTATTCAATATCTGTGCAAGTTAATATTTAAAGTTATGCGAGTCCCGTGAACAGAACGCAAAGTGTTAGTGCATAATCGCATAGCTCGAGATTTTATAATTTATTTGTTATACTCGCAAAGTTACCGCAGGCACGCACATAACCTCAAACCAGCTTTGAGACTCCCGCGAACAAAGTGCTAAGTGCTTATACATAGTCGTGCACGTTCTCTTATATACTTAATAATCGCCGCTATATAGATTGAACAACCGCTGTAACTTAAAATTCTCACTTTGACACTCACGCATATGTGAACATAGCCACTGCAAATTGATATGCACTTATTTGACAGCTCAATTGCTATTTTCTTTAATTTGTTTTCTTCGCTCGTCGACACTCACGCATACTAACACAGTTACTCTGAAACTTTATCCGCGTTTATTTGACAGTTCTATTGTTTACTTTGACTGATTTGCTTGTAATTCGCTTAAATGACAAATTTTGTAAAAGTTCGCGATTCGGCTTGTAATGCAATAAAAAGATATTTACAAGCAAGCCAGAACGATAAAGATTCATTAGATCGTGAAATTATTCAAAGCCACCTGTTGCTGCTTAACGAGCAGTGGAAACGCTTTGGTCAGGCCCAGGAATCTGTTGAGATTTCCTGTGGTGCGGATACAATCGCAGTCGAAAAAGAAGCTCGACTTCAAGCAGAGTCATGGTATTTGGTAGCCTTGGCTAATTTCAATCGTCGTTTGAACGCAATGGAGCAACCACAACTTTCAACAACACGCACGCCGAGCAAAGATAAAATTCGCCTACCACAAATTGAGCTTCCAGATTTTTCCGGCGATCCTACTGAGTGGTTAGCGTTTCGTGACATGTTCAAGACGCTTGTTCACGGGAACATGGCACGGGAACGTGACATGTTCAAGGGAGAAGCCTTGCAGGTCGTCAAAAATGTTCAACTAAGTGATGCAAACTACACAGAGGCATGGGAAATATTGAACTCACGCTTCCAGGTAATGAGAGTTATTGTCGACCATCATCTCATGGCAATATTTTCAGTAAAAAAGGCAATAAGCGATTCCGCGCACGACATAAAGCATGTTTTGGATCCCGTTTTACAAAACACACGCGCTCTAAAGGCTCTGGGTCGTCCAGTGGAGTTTCGGGATGACTGCCTGGTATAGAAAGTATTGGGAGTTGTCGCTGCCCAATGATCAGCTGCCCACATTTGATGAGCTTGTGGCATTTTTACAGACTCGTTGCCGTTCACTTGAAATGCTTTCAAGCGATAGCGTTACAGCACCAAGTGTCAACAAAAATGCGCATAAAAAATCAACAAACGTTTTTCACACAGTTGAAAGCCATCAACCGCCTGTCATACCTAAAACTGTTAATAACACTACTGAATCAAGTAACTGCCTGTGCTGCAATAAAGGGCACAGAATATATGCTTGCACAGTCTTCCTTAAATTGGACTCCAGTGCTAGGGCCCTGGAAGGGAAATGGAAGGGAAATTGGAATTGCCTTAGTACTGGTCATCTCGCAACAAAGTGTCGTAGCTTATCAAATTGCCACATTTGTCATTTACGACACCACACGCTTCTTCACCGTTTTTCCACCGCACCTGCTGAGCAAACAAATTCCAACACAACTTCAATAGTCTCACAGCCTCATGTTCATCATGCCGCCGCTTTTAATGATCACAACACCACTCTCGCCCGTACCGTCAATGCTGACACCGCCGACGTCCCTGGGAGGGACGCACATTGGTTCCAAACATGAAAAAGGCGGCCAAAACCTAATTTTTAAAGATGTTTGAAAAACATATTTTACTTCAAATACCTATTAAAGATAGATGAATGAAAAAAACTGCGATGTCAATTTTTTTTTAAAAATTTTCTTTTCATTTTTAGCGCCTTGAAAGTTTGGCAAAAATTTTACAAAAAAAATAGTAAAATTTTGACCCAAATTCAAACATTTTTTGTATTATCTGTACAAGTAATTTAAGTTGTTTTATATTTTCATATATTGAATCGAAGCATATGCAATTAGAATAAACTTAAAACTTTGAAAAAATTTCATGCCTAATATTTTAAAAAAATTATTGAAAATTTATATTTTTTGAAAAATTTGGATCAGTGAAAATGGAAAAAACGAAAGTGTTCGCCGCGTTACGCCCCTATAGAAAGGTATTGGTTACTTTGTGGGATATCTTATAATACTAATAGAAGAAAAACATTTTGCCCAAACGTGCCCCAATCGGAAAGTTTTGAATAAAACTAAATTGGTTTCGAAAAAAAAAATTTTTTTTGTGAAATCCATTTATTTTAATATACATTTTTTTGTATTGTTATTAAGAATTCTAAATAAGGTTATCTTTAAGTGTATATTTCTATTAAAATGTGATAATGACAACAGGTTTCGAAAAAAATAGTATGTTAATGATTATTTTTATCCCTGATTGATATACAAATTACATTAGGCGCCAAAATACAAAAAATTTTCTGAGATCCATATCCCACTATACTTTTCTTATGGACTTTGGCCTGCTAAACACGAATATTGCAATAAAGAAATGTTCTATGGATAGGTTTCTGAGATATGATTTTTTAAACATTTTTCCCGTTTTTCAAAGAGATAGTGTCATAAATATCTACCTATCTCGAGAACGCATTGACAAATTTCAAAAACTGAAACACCAAATTAAAGATAATTAAATTACCTAGTTTTGCATAGTTTTTAAAAGGTCATATCTCAGAAACCTATCCACAGAAAAAGGTTTCTATTGCGATATTCGTGTTTAGAAGGCCGAAAACCATAAGAAAAGTATAGTGGCATGTGGATCTCAAAAATGGTGGCGCCTAGTGTTATCAAAGTTATTATCAAAGTTATCTGAGGAAGCTTTTCTTTAAACGTAAATTTTTTGTGTGCGATCGGTTGCGTTTTATCGCGTGTTGTGTTGAAAAAACCGTCGTGTTAATAAAATGTTTGCAAAAATTAAAAGAATGCATATGCATAACGAAATTTTAAACACCGATAACATGCAAAAAAAAAATATAAAACAGAAAATCGTTAATATTGTGGCAAAAAAATTAAAATATGAAAATAACAGTGACATAAAAAAACAAATTTTGTTTGATTTAAATAAATTTTTTTTTCACAAATATTTCGAAAGATGGAACCAGAGTAAAAGAGAGAACCCCCGTTTTATGGATCAAAATAAAGAGTGGTTAAATTCTTGTATGGAGTTTCATTATGAAGAAGTTTCATCTTCGACTTTGAAAGGTAGTAATATTTTCAGCCAGTTACGGGTTATATTGAGTAAGGGTATATTCAGTAAGGGTTATATTCAGTAAGAATAATGAGAAAAATAAGAATAAGAATTTGTGATAAAAATAAAATTAAAATTTGCCATCTTAGATTTTATATGAAATTATATACAGGGTGTCCCAGCTTTAGTGAACCACCCGTTGGGGGGTGATTCCCCGTGATGAAACGAGTAAAAAATTGTATGGGATACCCTGTATTTGAGCTCTTGGTCAGATTGCTTAGAGTAGTTAATTTTTAAATTAAGGGGGTCTTCTCATTGAGCAACTTTTTTTTCGACTTTTTTTTTTGCATTTATTTATAGCTTGGGTAGTTGTGAATATGCCCCTAAAAGGATTTTTAGGGGCAGAGTTTCAATTCGAAATACTTTAGAAGATACAGCCTTTTTTGTGAAGCAAGGTCTTCGTCAAAATGAGCTATTTTTTTTTCGACTCATTTTCGAACGAAGCGGCATAAAGTAACCACCGAATTCCGTTGAAAATGTTTATTGTTAGGTAAAAACGTGTTTGCACACATACTCATACAAACATACGAATACACATTTCTGCTTATTTTAGGGGTTGAAGCATTTTTTGAGTCCAGGTGTTCAACTGAAAGCATCATTTAGTTCAGTTTGTATCGAGTTGAGCAACAGACGCGTGCGCTTCAGTGAACGGAAAAGTAAATTTTTCATAAATTTATTGTGATTTTTGTAAAATGGATCGGAAAAGTAATAAAAAAAAAAACAACGCCCAAGTGAGCGTCAGAATCGTGCTAAAAAACGCGGGTTTAGAGGAAATCAGCATCTTAGACCAGAGGATTCTGAATATACCAGTACATCGGCCAAGAAATTCAAGAATAACGAAGACGACGAAGTATCAATCAAAAACAATTTGAAGTATTGCATTCTCGAGTTCTGTTCTGTGTTTACCACGTTGTCAGCGTTGGTAATTTGTGCCTCATGCAAGCAAAAAATTGAGTTCTCAGAAGCCTTACCAAATGGAGTTGGATTTAAAATCGCTTTGAATGCGCCTGCCCACGCACAACATATATTCCTTCGTCACCTATGATCGGAAAATCATATGAAATTAATCGACGCTTGGTTGTTGCCATGCGGCTTTTAGGGATTGGGCCAAAAGGTATAACCATGTTTTGTGGCCTCATGGACCTCGGACAAAGTTTGTCCAACAATCTGTACTATACTATCCTACAAAATTTGTACGTTGCTGGAAAAGCCATGTACGAACATGTCATTTCAAAAGCTATTGGAGAAGAAAAAGAGGCTATGATCGAAGCGAATCCAGAGTGCGATCCCACTTTATTTACTGTGTCGGGGGATGGGACTTGGAAGAAGCGTGGCTTTGCTTCCCTTTATGGTGTCACAACTTTGATTGCCAAGCATACCAAAAAAATTGTTGACACTGTCGTAAAATCTCGTCTGTGTAACAGCTGCAAATATTGAGAAGCCAAGAAGGAAGAAGAGCCAGAGGCTTACCAAATTTGGCTTGATACTCATGACGAAGAATGCACCATAAACCATGAAGGAAGCTCTGGGAAAATGGAGGTGGACGCTGTAATAGAGATGTTCTCCAGGTCGTTTGAAACACACGGCATAAAATATGTAAAGTATATCGGCGATGGTGATTCGCAGACCTTCAAAGGTGTATTAGATGTCGACCCCTATGACGGTGACCCTATAGTGGAAAAGAAAGAATGCATTGGGCATGTGCAGAAGCGAATGGGCACGCGACTTCGAAAAATAAAAAAAGAAAATAAGGGCATTGGAGGCAAAGGTGCGGGCAAGCTCACCGATAAATTAATATCCGAGTTGACCACATATTATGGCCTTGCGATCCGCCGTCATCCTGACTCCGTGGAGGATATGAAAAAGTAAATTTGGGCCACTTTTTACCATAAGTGCTCCACCGATGATAAACCGCAACACCAAAATTGCCCCACCGGTGCGTCAAGCTGGTGCGCATGGCAGAAAGCAGCTGCTGAAGGTACGTTAGATAGCTTTCACCACACGTATGCACCTCTCGACAAGAAGGTGATGGAGGTAATAAAACCAGCTTACGAAGCGCTGTCGGCAGATAATTTGCTTGAAAGATGCCTTGGATCTGAAACTCAGAATTCCAATGAGTCCTACAATTCTGTTCTTTGGTCACTTTCGCCCAAACACATCAACTCAGGCGCACGCACCATCGAAGTGGCCAATTTCATTGCAACGTGCCTCTTCAACGACGGTTTTATACCCATACTTAAAATTATGGGTTTGATGGGTATTGCGATTGGCAAAAACGCATACGAATACGCACTATCTCGCAATGAAGACAGATTGAACCGATCAGAGACTCGAGCTGCGGCATCATCAAAAGCTGGCAGAACGGCTCGCAGAGCAGAGAGGGCAGCAGAAAGCAGTTTCTACGAAAAAGAGGAAGGTGGCCTGTATGGAGCTGGCATCGCCGACTAATATTTGTAAGTAAAAACTGTCAGCTCTTTAAAACTGCATTTAAACATTTTTGATTTTTTTTTTCTTTTTCCCAAAAAAATTACTTCAAACTTTAAACGCGTTTATCTCGAACCCACGTTTTTCGAACTGGCGGCCATGATATCTCCAGTTCAACTGAACCGATTTTCATGAAACAAAGTGGAATCGACGCATAATTGTCACCATTCTCGGGTGAACCTCGACCATAGTTTTAAAAAATTTTTTACTATTTTTTTACACTAAACTAAAAAAAAAAAACCGAAATTGAAATTTTTTTTTTGAATGGCCGCCATTTTGTCAAAAAAAATCACAAAACTAAGCTTGAGGTTGACCTGAGAATTACATCTATACTGATTATAACCCCGTTTTTTTTTTCATTTCAGACGCTCCGGAGACCCGGAATCGTGGCCGCCGTGACGACACCTTTTTTTTCACCACCAACTTTGAAGTCTCATTACTTTTTGAACAGCCCACGTATCGAGGCAAAAAAATTTTTTTTATTTACTTTGAACCTTTTGTAATACAATAAATAAAAAAAGTTGTCAATTATTCTTTGCGTTTTCAAATAAGAATTTTTTTAAAAAAGGTCCAAAAAACGGGTTTTGAATGAGAAGACCGCCTTAATGGTAATTACTTTTGGTAATAGAAAGTCTTTTTATTCATGTAGGTGGAAGGCCAAAAAAAACATTTAATGAATGCAGCATTCGAAGTAAGCGCCGAAAGACCGAGATTCTTCGGAAAACGATAGAACCTAATGAATTATCTTTAGCAACCTCAATGTCGTTACGATCGATGGGCAACGAATCTGGTGCAAAGCTTTTAACGGAAATAACAGTTAATTCACCACAAAGGGCAAGTAATATATTAAATACTTGGAAAACATCACAAAAAATTAGTATCCCAGAAAAATATACTCCAGATGAGGCATTGTTTTTAATTGTCACGGAAAATTTAACAAAATGTACGTACAATAAATTGCGAAATGGAGCCCTCATTCGAAACCACGATTTGTACCCATCTTATAAAGATGTTATTCTTGCAAAAAAGCGTGCCTATCCACCGAATGTATCAATATCGGAAATCAAATGTGAAATACCGTTACAATCATTGCTCGACCACACGTGTTCCAGACTTTTAGAAATAATAAGTACGACAGACTTCCAGTTAGAAAAAAAATTGAATTACAGCTCGTGTGCAAGTATGGCTTCGATGGAAGCTCAGGGCATTCCACATTTAAGCAAAAATGGTCCGAAGAAAATGTAGGCGATAAAAATATATTCCTAACATCGATTGCACCATTACAACTGGTTGAAAAAGTTTCCAAAAAAATTGTATGTGTAAATATGTCGACATCTTCACCGCGCTTTTGCAGGCCAATAAGATTACAATGGTTACACGAAACTGAAGAAATATCAAGAGCAGAGAAATTATATATTGACGCACAAATCGCTGAGCTGCAACCTTATCAAAACGATAACTACTCAGTATCTTTCGAAGTTCACCTAAGCATGATTGATGGAAAGGTGTGGTAATATAAAGAGAATAACTCAGGCTAACAAATAAGGATTAACTTTTGGATCAGAGAAAACAAAAGTAGATATGTATTTATTTTTGCGTTTTGAATTCAAATCCGCAGTCTGTTCTTTTCCTTAGGGTCAAGTTTTAGAGGTATAGGCATAAATGTGAAAAAGTTTTTTTTTTGGCAATTGGACCATATTTTTAATTTATAAGCCGATTTTAAATAACTTTTAAAGATTTTAAACAAGATTTTACTAAAATTCGTTACTATCTGTAGTTTTGAAGAAGTAGTTCTGAATACATATGAAACCTCTTTCGGCTTCTCTGGTCCAAAACCGTGTAAACCTGTGTTATTCTTTATCGTCTAGAGGATCAGTTCACATTTTCTGTGAAATGATTGCAAATTAAGGTTTTAAATTCGGTATCAACGAATTAAGGACAATCCATTTTATTTAGGTATCTAATGCATTAACTGGTACATCATCAATGTCATGCAACATATGCCATGCTTCGGTTTCTGAAATGAATAATGTCGAAAAAATGAAAGAAAGAGCTGTGGAAGCTAATGTCCTGAAATACAACTTACCAATACTTCACGCCTATATAAATTTTATGAATTGTTTACTGCATATTTCATATCGACTTGATTTTAAAAAGTGGAGAGTAAGAGCATTTTTTAAGCATACATACAGACATTCCTAATTTATATTATGTACTAGCTTAAACCCATATTTATTTGTGAATAGAAAAAGCTGTTTCGACTAAGCAATTTAATTAAAATACTGTTTTGTACAGTAAAAATACTGGGTTGGACATTGCTTGGATAAATGTGTTGGAGGTCAAGTCATAGAGCGTAAATTATGAAATTATGAATAATTTACACTCTATGAACAAACGTCCATTTTCTTCGAGAATGGCGTTATTCTCAAATTGAGATCCATTGGAGATCTAACGCTGGAGAAGATTGGAGAAAGGAACTGGAGCTCAACTTGATCTCCATATTATCACCAAGGTGAATCCTTGTTGGGGAGCATTACATTTGACCTCTACTTGTAAATGATAAAGGACTTGGTGATCCCTGGGTGAAAAAAATTAAATTATTTATATAGCATCATAAAAAACATTTAATATGCAATTCCAAATAAACCTGAAGTAGCGCACGTTAATTTCCAAAATATATATAAAAATTGTGCAATACCTATATAATTTAAATTGCACAGATGTGTCTTGAAGTATATAATTGTAAAACTTATTTATCTTTAGTACCTATAAGTAATTTTTGTTACCTTTTTGCAGTTTTACTAATACTTTTTTTAAAAATAAAAACCATATGTATAGCTTAAATTTTTTCATTTATTTTTATTTTAGTTTTTTTTTTGCTAATTTAATCCTTCCGCCCTTTAATCCCTTTCTCATCATCTCGCAAATCATAGATCCATCACTGCTGAAGGCCACTTTAACCTAATCTTAATGGTAATTGGCGAACGAATCCTGTTATTGATAAAAATAAGTATAAGAAATAACATTCAAGTGTTTGAAAAAAAGCAATGCAGAAATAAATTAATAAAGTAATAATTACTTCTATGCAATTCCTGGCAAGAAACTATTCCAGATCCAGCAAGTAGTACAAAAGCCACTAAACGAAATATATTCATGTTGATTCCTTTAACTTTTTAAAAAAATTGTATTACTTAAATTTATCAAGATATAGGTACTAATTACAAACGAAGACTGTGCCTTGCTTTTATACTCTTCTACGTTAAATATGACGTACAAGTGTCGAATTTTTTGCGTACGCATGCCTGAAAACAGATTGACAGTATCGTAAGTGTGTGTGTAGAATTTTTGTTTAACATATTTGTTGATGAATTTGTTGTTTTTGATTATTTTTTTTTTGTTTTTGTTTAAAAAATTGAAATAAATATGGTATTTCGGAACAATATGAGTTTATTCTTGTGTCTGCAGTAAAGAACTACATATATTTTAAATTTAGTTGAAAATTTAAATTTTAACAAAATATATTTATACTTTTATATATTTATACCTTTACTGCGTAAGGAGTATATTAACTTTGCCATTCCGTTTGTAACGCTAAGAAGGAGACGTGGCAGGTTTAGAAAAATATGTATATTTTTGATCAAAATCATCTCCTGAGCCGATTTCCGTGTGTCCGTCCGTCTGTCGGTCTGTCGACACGATTACAGCCGCAAATTTATAGCTATAGCGATGAAATTCAAAATATAAGTTTATTTTTAAAAAAAAAGATTAAGTTCGAAAATGGGCTAAATCGGATGAAAACCACGCCTACCTCCCATACAAAGTGACTTTATTTTAACCGCAAAATGTTTTTAAAATCCATAAAAATTAAAGAACGCACGTATGCTTTGATTTTAAATCTAAATCCTTGCTATGAAATTTGGAAAAATCTGATGAAAAACACGCCTACCTCCCCTACATAGTGGTTTTATTTTAAAAGTTAAATCTCTTCAAAATCTGCTCAAATTAAAGAAATGTCTTGCAATTTTGCATACAGGCTTTGATATATAATATAGACCATCACTATAATATTTTGCAAGATCGAATGAGAACCATACAAATTGGCTTTATTTTAAATGTAAAATCTCTTAAAAATCCACAAAAGTTAATGAAATGTTTTGAAATTTTGCACATTAGCTTTGATATATAATATGAACCATCTCTATGATATATGGCAAAATCGAATGAAAACCACGCCTACCTCCCATACAAAGTGACGTCATCAATATAGGAAAACTTTCGTTAATATATAAAACTGAATGTCATCGTTTTTGCCGTGGGTAAAGACTTCGAATATACTTCAATATGGCCGCGGGGGGGTATTTTAGCTTCGGTACCCTGCCGAAGCTCCATCCTTACTAGTTTTAATATGTAATATTTATAAAATTAGTTCAATAAATAATTCGAATTTATTATGATATTTTAAAAATTTTATGTAATAGCATAATTACCATATACGGAGACTGTAGTCTCCGCAGTCTAAAACTGCATAGTAGTAATATAATTTTATGTATTACTAGCTTAAGCCCGCCGCTTCGCCGGGTTTTTAAAAAGTTTTCATTCAAAAATTGATAGTTATCGCTACCAAAACGATTTTTTATTGTTTAAGTAATACTACAAATTATTAACCTTAAGATTGTTATATCATCTGATAGGAAATCGAAAACCTAAATTTTGGATTTAATTTTTTTTACAACAAAAACAACTTTTATCCAATTTTTTGGCTTAAACTAAAAATTTTTGAACATTTTTTAAAAAAATTTTTAAAAATATTAATACTTTGGTTTAGTAAAAATTTCAACTTATGTTTGAAGGATATTTTAACAAACAACATTTTTCAAAAAAAATTATTGAAATCCATTGCAAACTGACTGAAATATTTGCCTTCAAAGCTAAAAGTGTGAATTTCAAGTCGTTTTTCTCTCATTCTCAGCTTATAATTAATACTAAAAAGATCTGGTACTAAAATTTTTCACAGTTTTCAAACTACATACATGATTTTGGTATCAAATTGAAGGAAATTTAAAAGCGTTTATTGATTTTGTTCTCGTTTAACCGAAGTGCAATTTAATCCATTAGGGCCGAAAGAAAACCATAAAAAACAGACATTTTTAGACTTGAAGCAACATTTTGGTGAAAACTATGTATGCCATTGAGCAGAAATAAGTTATTATTGCATGCTAATTTTACTTTTTTTAAAAAACTGGCACTTAAACTTTTGAAATATTATGCAGTATTTAATGAAAATTCGAGACGCATATGTTTCCATATAGTAACATTGGTTGTTAATGGGTTAAAATAAAGTATCCTATTGCACTCTCTGCTGACCTATAAATATGTGTACAAAATTTTATAAAAATCTGAGTTGTCGTTTAAACGTGATGAGTGAACATAAAAAGTGGCTACAGTTTTATTAATAGTATAGATAGATATGCATTTTATACTTTTATTAGGTAAGCCAGAAAGATGGAACAAAGATTCAAATGCAAACTCGCAAAAATGTAATTCAAACTCGCTTCTTAAAAGAAACTGGCCTTCGTATAGATTTTCCTAAGCCAGGATTTGGTTCCTCAAATGACGGGAATAGTCATTTTAACTAAAGTTTAGTTTAGTTAGTTTAACTAAATAATAAGCTTTTCTTTATGAACTTAATACTTATAAAAATTAATTCATATGTAGGTATAAGTGAAGAAAACTTAAGAAGGTTTTCTGTAGTTTTGAAAACTATATCAAGTTGCAGACACATAAAGGTAGCAGAATTTGATAACTACTGTATCGATACAGCAAAACTTTACGTTGAGTTATATGGCTTGTATCACATGCCACCAAGTGTCCACAAGGTATTGATCCATGCCCCAGCTGTGGTGAAAAATTCCTTGCTTCCTCTAGGTCAGCTGTCTGAGGAAGTTTTAGAAGCGACCCATAAGGTAGCAAAAAAGTTTCGACTAAATAACGCAAGAAAAATGTCCCGAATTACTACCAATGAAGACGTGTTTAACAGATGGCTGCTTTATTCAGATCCTAAAATATCGTCATCAGGAACTTTGCCAACAATTAAAACAAAACATTTACCTGAAGAAGTTTTAGCGTTATTGGAAAATTAGTGTGCATAAAAATGTGTTAAATATACTTTGTATAAAATATAAAAAATTTTGTTATTTATTTTAAATTTAAAATTTTGGATTTCGGAAATTTGGAAATTTGGAATTTGGAAAATTTGGATCAATTTCAGATTCGTGATCAGCGACCCCAAAAACCCCCGAATACCAATTTTGAGCTGAATTAAACAATTATTAAAGAAGTTAGCTTGTTCATGGCCACCATTTTGAATTTTAAATTTTTGACTTCAGATTCGTGATCAGCGACCCCAAAAACCTATATACTTAATTTCATGAAAATCAGACCACTCCTTGAGGTTTTGGCCGTCTTTTTTCGATTTGGAACCACTGTGGGACGCACCCGCATGCTCTGTTGATCTTTACAAAATCTCACCTTCGTCATCTGTTTATACCGCTACCGCAAGATTATCAACCGCTTCTGATACCTTTTTTAGCTCTCCCGCACATAAGAATTAGTGACAGGCATTGCATCGATGCAAGGAGGTGTCGCAAAAGGCGAAGCTTCGCTGTGTTTGTCATCACGAGCATTAAATTGCAACTTTGAAATTAAGGCTTTAATATTATCAAAGATTACAAACAACTTACCAACTGTTAACGTACGTGATATGGCCTGGACACACCTGCAAGATCTCTCACTAGCAGATCCATGTTATACAAAACCTCCACAGATCGATTTGCTAATTGAAATGGACGAAATGGATAAATTTCTCCAGCTAGGCTTGCGTAAAGGCCCCCCTGGTACACCTATGGCGCAGCAAACCGTTTTTGGATGGGTACTTTTCGGTAATGTCCCATCTATGCAAAGTGTTGCCACCACCGTTTCAGCAATGCACTGTGAGGCTACTGATGCGTGCTGTTAGTAAATTTTGGGAGCAAGAGGAGCTACCGAAAAGAAAACATCTCACAACTGAGGAGACATTTTGTGAACAACATTTCAATGAGACACACTCAAGATCCGTCGACGGCCGCTTTGTAGTTCGACTTCCACTCAGAGGTTCCGTGCCAATAGGTGAGTCAAGAAGTAATGCTATACGTTATTTATATCGTTTAGAAAAGAAATTTGCTGTTAATCAGAATTTGCGCATACGTTATTCTGAGTTCATGTAAGAGCTTCTATCCATGGGTCATATGGAGCCGACCCAAGATATTCCGAGAGATTGCTACTATATGCCGCATCACGCAGTTTTAAAGGACACGAGTACTACCACTAAATTAAGGGTAGTACTCAACGCATCGATGAAAACGTCATCAGGTTACTCACTAAACGATGCCTTAATGGTAGGCCCTCAGCTGCAGCCAGATCTTTTCAGCATACTGGTACGTTTTAGAACCCACCGCTACACAATGACTGGCGATACATTTTCTCTATATCGGCCAGGTACACGTCGACAAAAGCGATGTCGATTATCAACGCATTGTCTGGCACAAGAACCCGTCGGAGCCAATACAGGATTTTAGAATGCTGCGCGTTACTTATGGTGTGGCAGCTGCCTCTCATCTGGCTGTTAAGTCGCTTCAACAAACCGCCATTGACGCGACTGCAATTCAGAAGGAAGCCGCAGAAGTCATCATCCGCGATTTTTATATGGATGACATGCTCACCGGTTCCTGGTCCATCGAAAATCTAAAAGTTCTTCCACTCCGTAAATGGGCTACGAACTGTAAGGAGGTCGTAAGCAAGATACCGCACAACTCCAAAGAAATATCGCATCTTTTAGCTGATGAATTTGAGGTACGAACTTTGGGTATTCTTTGGAACACTGAAGGAGATTTTTTAACGATCGCTGTGCGCCTGAAAGAAATATATGTTTCGATAACAAAAAGGATTTTCCTTTCTGATGCTAGCATTTTATTTGACCCATTGGGCTTGATCGCCCCATGCACCATCCACTCGAAAATATGGTTGCAACAGATTTGGAAAGCTGATATAGATTGGGATGAGCCAGTACCCGCAAGTATACTAAAGGATTGGTCCACACACCGCTTGGAGGTGCCAAAGCTCTCATCACTCAAACTTAGACGTTGGATCGGGACCAATCAAACCGCCGCTAACGCAGAATTTCATGTCTTCACGGACGCATCCGAGCGTGCCTATGCTGCTGCCGTATACTCAAGATCTATTCACGAAGATGGAAGTGTTGAAGTAGTTTAAGTCGCCGCACGAGCAAAGGTCGCACCGCTTAAATCTACTACGTTACCCCGCTTGGAACTATGTGCCGCTCACCTAGGTGCCAAAATTGTAAGACAAATTTTGGATAGCTTCAAATTCAGTCCAAGTTCGTTGTACGCATGGACGGACTCTACAGTCACATTATCTTGGTTGCAAGGCCATCCAAGCCGTTGGTCTACTTATGTTGCAAACCGCGTCGCTGATGTCCAGGAAGTTCTGCCGCCTGCATGTTTGAGACATATTCGCTCAGAGCACAACCCTGCTGATTGTGCGTCTAGAGGCGTTTCACCCTCCCAACTTCTTGACCATCAGTTATGGTGGCATGGTCCGCGATGGTTGCTGACTGGTGAAGGCGATTGGCAAACCAGCATTTCATTGAAGCATACAACTAACCTGGAGCTAAAAAGGAAAGTCATGGCGGCACACACTGCATGTACTGAAAAATGCTGGGAGTATCTCACCAAGTATTCTTCTTATTCTAAGCTAAAGAGAATAACTGCATACATTCGACGTTTCCACTACAATTTGAGATATGCTTCTCAATATCGAAAAAATCGGGCCACTCACAATCTCTGAAATTTGCGAAGCCGAGATGGCTCTGGTAAAGTATGTTCAAAGCACCGCCTTTTCGAATGAAATTTCTCTTTGCAGATTAAACAAACCTATATCGCTAAGAAGCAGTGTGCTGCAACTACAGCCGTTTCTAGATGCTAATGGAATTCTTTGTGTGGCAGACCGTATACGAAATGGTAACATTGCTGTCGCAGCGAAGCATCCCATAATACTGCCTAAGGATTCCCCGCTCGTAAAGGTCATATTATCTTAAATCCATGCATTCACGCTACACGCTGGGCCACACATAATGCAATCTGTATTGCAACGTAGCTTTTGGGTCCCAGGTTCTCGCAATATTGTTCGCAAATTCTATCGCAATTGTGTTAAATGCAAACGAATAAATCGCCAACCCTTGCAGCAGATGATGGCGGACCTCTAAGCCGCGTTACGAGTACACGTTGCTTTCTGCGTAGCGCAGTCGACTTTGCCGGTCATTTTCTTCTTAAGTTTTCACCTGGCAGAGGAGCCAAATCAACAAAGGGTTATATTTGCTCCTTGGTGTGCATGAGCACAGGCGCTATGCACTTGGAGCTTGTTGGAGATTTGTCGACAGCCGCCTTCTTAAATGCTTTTAAACGTTTTATCAACCGTAGGGGATACTGCCAACACGTTTACTCCGACAACGGCACTAATTTTGTAGGTGCCGAAAGGGAGCTCCGCAATACATTCGATCAATTGATGAGTGATCAACATATTCGTCGTTATTTCGAGGACTCGCAGATAACGTGGCATTTCAACCCGCCGAGTGCACCCCACATGGGCGGATATTGAGAAACTGGTATGAAGAGTGTTAAGTACCATTTAAAGCGCGTACTTGCTGATACACTGCTATCGTATGAAGAGTTCAATACTCTGCTCACCGAAGTTGAGGCCTGCGTCAATTCTCGGCCTATTTGCTCGAATACAACGAACACCTTTGATTCTGAAACCTTAACTCCTGGACATTTCATCACAGGAGAGCCTCTAAAGTCGCTGTCAGAAGCTGACGTTCAAGACTTTTATGGCACACTTGGTCAACGTTGGAATATGATAGTCGCTATGAGGCAACACTTTTGGAAGCGTTGGCGAAACGAGTATTTAGTCAGTCTTCAACAGCGAACGAAATGGTTCCGCCCATCTCATAATCTCCAAGCTGACGACATCGTAGTAATTCATGATGAGCGCTTTCCACCGACTAAATGGAAGCTTGGACGCATCATTCAGTGTCACCCTGGACCGGATGGAAAGGTCCGAGTCGTAAGGTTGAAAACTCATGAAGGAGAACTTCTGCGTCCTCTTGTTAAGCTAACTCTTTTGCCAACGAAAAATGATGTATTTGCTTAAATTGTTGTTTATCGTATAATGAAATGTAAAATTAATTAACTTGAATTAACTATAATTTTTAATTTCGTTAAGAATTGATTTGCAATATTTAATATTAAAATATTTGATTTAGTTTTGAACTAAGCCTAGCCGTTCAAGGCGGCCGGTATGTTCGCGCCAATCTGGCAACTCCTTTTTTCTATATACTTATCTATCGATAAAACAGTTGCCATACACGAAAATCTTTTAATAAAATGTACCATCCAAATCGGATAAGCGGCTTCTACTTTTTTACGATTTCTTAAGAGATTTGTACTACAGCGCCCTCTTGTGTTTGATATAGTACAAAAAAGATAATTACAAAACAGTCACCATATTAGAAGACCCCTATATACCAATTTTCATGAAAGTCTGAAAAACAGCTTAGAAGTTTTTTAAAATATTTGTACACAGCGCCCTCTGGTGTTCAAGATATAACTGAGTCGATAAGTCATAAAAACTCACCGTATCCGAAAACCTCTGTATACAAATTTTCATGCAAATCGGATGAAAGGTTTCGGAGATAAACTATAAAAACAAAATGCCATAAGCACGATCGCAGCGCCACCTACCAGGTCCAATTGTAAATCTAAACCATCCAGGAATCCACTCAAGCACACAAAAAATTTCATCAAAATCTGTGCAGCCGTTAAGGAACAGTCTAATAGCATACACACGTACAAAATGGACAACAGCGCCCTCTAGTTTCGAGAAAGAGCAAAAAAGATAGAACCAGAATCCTTGCCGTACTCGAAAATCCCTATTTACAAATTTTCATCCAAAATTGAGCAAAATGAGCAGTTTTAGAGTTTTTCCCGATTTCCTCATATTTGTACCAAAGCGCCCTCTGGTTTTCAAGATAGCCCAAAAAGATAAGTCCAAAACACTCACCGTATCAGAAAACTCCTATTTTCCAATTTTCATGCAATTCGATGCACGGCATAGGAGTTTTTCGAGGTTTTCAAAATATTTGTACTACAGTGCCCTCTGGTGTTCGAGAAAGAAAAGAGTAGATAAGTCAAAAAAACTCGGCGTGTCCGAGAACCTCTACATAAAAAATTTCATGCAAATCGGATGAACGGTTTTAGACTTTTTTGACGTTTTTTAAAATATTTGAACTACAGCGTCCTCTGGTGCTCAAGATAGAACAGCGTAGATAAATTATAAAAACTTGCCGTATCCGAAAACCTTTATACACAAATTTTCATAAACATCGGATGAACGGTTTCGGAGATAAGATAAAAAAAAAGGATGTAATTGTGTCGACAGACGGACAGACAGACGGTCACACGGAAATCGACTCAGAAGGTGATGCTGATCAAAGAAATATATATTTTTCTATACCTGCCACGCCTCCTTGTTGGCGTTACAAACGGAATAACAAAGTTAATATACCCCTTACGCAGTACGCGTTGGGGTATAAATATAAATTCACTTCAATATGACCTTCAATTTGAATTCATCAATTTGACTTTTAAAAACCAAACTCTTGTTTTAAGAAACTTTCCAACAGCTGGCTTCAAGTATCAAAACAACATTTTAATATTTATTCTTCAAATAAATATCAAACAAAATTGTTTACAAGACAAAAAAGTAGCACAAACAGAAAAACCCAAGTAGTTAAGTATACGATAAGCAATAGCAGCGTAAGTGACCTTCAATTTGAATTCATCAATTTGACTTTTGAAAACCAAACTCTTGTTTTAAGAAACTTTCCAACAGCTGGCTTCAAGTATCAAAACAACATTTTAATATTTATTCTTCAAATAAATATCAAACAAAATTGTTTACAAAACAAAAAAGTAGCACAAACAGAAAAACCCAAGTAGTTAAGTATACGATAAGCAATAACAGCGTAAGTCTGTTTTGGAAAAAAAAACCCACTCTGCAGAATGTATTGATTTACGCTACTTCGCTACGTGAGCACTCTTTCGGATAGAATGCAGACATTGATGCCTAAAAAGTTAATCCAATTATAATCCTAACAGAATATTGTCACTAAAGCACCGACAATATTTTTAAGACATACTATGTATGTCATAGAAATTACATTTTCGGGTAACTACCAATTTTATTTTTTGTTGAGTTATTTTCTTAATACATAAATACATAATGCTTTGATTTTAGAAATGCATTTTTTTATTTTGCACCGGTTACTTTTTTTATTTTTTTCATTAATTTTTTACAATTAAGATCTAACAGTATGAAAATAGCCTGTTATGAACTAAATTCAATTTGATTTACTTTGATTTAATATTTCTAATTTTTTGTCTGCGTCAAAGTGGAAATATATAGAAAACATATAAGGCATTGATTTGCCACGATTTTTTTAACATGAATACTCGTACCTGTTGTGAATTTTGAATATTGAGAAAAAAACTTATGAAAAATATATAAATAAAGAACCATAATTGGTACAAAAATATTAAATTAATTTCTGAAATCACCACCTAAAGAATTAAGGTACCAGCAAAATGACATCAATAAAAAAAAATCGGTTTTTTAACCAACCGGAACCGGTATAAAAAACCCCATATGAATTTTGGAAACAGCGTACCAGAACACTTTTAAAAATGAAGTTTCATCGAATTCCAACAACTCGTTCAATTTGTTTTCCCAACAAATGTATATAGCAGAGCCTAAAACGCAACAAAAATCCTAACATGAACATCAAAAACGACTATACACGTGTATTTTTATTTAACCCCCTTTTTGAAAAGTTATATTTGGTTCAAAGGACAGAATGTATGTAACGCAGTGTAATTGAAGAAACAGACTTTCATTAATGTCACTATTAAATACTTCTATGTATTAAATAACTAGCAATAAAATTAAAATCAATCAATTTACAGCTGTTCTAAATAATAGGTGAGTGCATAGAACGAACATTTAATATTCGTCGAATACTGAAAAAACTAGTAAGGATGGATTTTCGGCAGGGTACCGAAGCTAAAATATGACACCCCCCCCTCCCCCGCCACCACATTGAAGTATATCCGAAGTCTTTAGCCACGACATACACGATGACATTCAGTTTTATATATTAACGAAAGTTTTCCTATTTTGATGACTTCACTTTGTATGGGAGGTAGGCGTGGATTTGATCCGATTTTGCCATATATCATAGAAATGGTTCATATTATATATCAAAGCTAATGTGCAAAATTTCAAGACATTCTATACATTTTTGTGGATTTTTAAGAGATTTTACGTTTAAAATAAAGCCACTTTGTATGGGAAGTGGGCATGGTTTTCATCCGATTTTGCCATATATCATACAGATGGCTTATACTAAATATCAAAGCTTACATGCCAAATTTCAAGGCATTTCTTTCATTTTTGTGGATTTTAAAGACGTTTTACGGTTAATATAAAGTCAGTTTGCATGGGAGGTAGGCGTAGTTTTCATCCATTTTCGAACTTGGTCTTCCTTTTTTAAAAATAAATTTATATTTTGAATTTCATCGCGATAGCTTTAAAATTGCGGCTGTAATCGTGTCGACAGACGGACATACGGACAGACGAACACGCGGAAATCGACTCAGGAGATGATGCTGATCGAAAATGTATATATTTTTCTATACCTGCCACGCCTACTTCTTGGCGTTACAAACGGAATGAAAAAGTTAATATACTCCTTACGCAGTACGCGTTGGGGTATTAAGATGCTTACTTTACACAGGTAAAGAATAGAACCCATACTTATTCAATTATTATTCGAAATTACTTTTATCGTTTTTTGCTAAGCGTTTACAGACTTTATACGAGTAGCAGTTTTATGAATACAAATATACGACAGCTAAAAGTAAATAAAAGTCAGCCACGCTCAATAAAGGAGAGTATAAAAGCAAGCCACATTCTACGCTTAACTAAGAAAAACAAGTTTTTTGAAAAAATCGTAATCAACATGAATTTATTTGGAATAATTTATTTAGCTGTTGTACTATTTGTTGGATCTGGAATGGTTGAATGCCGTCTCCGGGTCAATCAACCACCAGTTCCATCAAATAATAATAATAATCAAGGTAATATTGTTTAAAGTACAATTTTGAAATACTAGAAAGTTATTTCATATAATTATTTATATTGATTGCAGGACCCACCAAATAAGATTTTCTAAGACGAGGAACTTTGTGCAAAGTGGTGACATACTACTTTGAATCCAGATCAATGATATATCGACATATTGTCTTTGTTTAGTAAATGTATGGAATAAAAACAATATAAATTTAAAAGAAACCGGTGTGCAGTCATCAGGACTGCCAACGGAAGCATTTGATGTAAAATTAAATACAATAATTGTTTTAAAAATAAACAAGCACACAATTTTAAGTTTTTCATTTATTTTCCTCAAATTAATTGATTAAATTGATAGCAAAAATCGCTTTAACCCTCCGTGTGGCTAGTTAGTATTTGTATTTTAGTATATTTAACGATATCGTCAAAGCCATGTGACCCCTTCAAAAATAATTTTTGCCAATTTTTTTTTAAGGTTTTAGATAAACATTTAAATTAAAGAAAAAAAAATGTCCACTCAGTTTTGCGCTAAAATTTTCGGAACAGCCGAAAACGAGCATATTTAAATTTTTAGTCCAAAAATTCACATCTCCGGCCCCAATTAATATTAAGGAAAAATATTCTAGGGATCAAAGCTTCATATATATTAGGGTGGGGCGATTTGAACATTTTAATGGGCGCTTCGCGTTTCTGATTCTTGGGATTGTAATGAGCAAAAAAGTCTACACGTCCACGGTGAAAATCGAGCCTCCAGATTTTGACTTGCAGTTTTTTCTCAGACTTTATTTTTTTGGAAAATTTGCAAATTTTCTTGGGCTCATATTTCGTAAACTATTTGAAATTTTGAAAGTTGTAGCTATTGTCTCGGGCTACAACCACGTTTTTTTTGATATTTTAGCCTATAACAGCCAAACCATTGAGATTTTCGATCCAATACTAACACAAAAATTGTAGCCAAGACAATAGTTAAGAACTCTCAAGTACATCGCAAAAGCATTGGAACGCTCCTTCAGGCAGTTTTGGCCTTGTGAAAGTGCAAATTTTTCGTGAAAATATTGATAAATTACCATTTTCAGTTGTTCATAGCGCAAAATCCTAAAAATGTTCTATTTCTTATTTTTTTCCACTTTTTTATCCAAAAATATGTTTTTTTTTTTTTGTTTTTTTTTAATATTTATTTTGAAAATTATGAGAAATTCATTAAAAGTACAAAGTAATTGTATTGGTAGACACAACGTATGAGTCAAAAAGAAAGCAATTATTGTTTTCAACGATTTCACATCAAAAACTCCAATACAGTGTATTTTTCATTCAAAGATTGCCTTCAAAATCTTTTCGAGATTCCATACAAGGCGCTTTCTTTCGGCCTTAAGATACAGATGCCATTATACCTTCACGGTGTTTGTCGATTGAGCGCTTAGCAACACTAGCTAGTAGCTGGACATGACGCTCCGTACCTTGAATATGACAAGGTATTAGTAGGTCTGGAAATGGTGGATCTTCATCATCTACACATTCGAGGTATTGTTGTAAATGCTCATACGGAATTTTCCTGGTAAATGGCGGTTCAAATAACAGTGCTTTGTCCTCTTAATCGATCATGTGAACGTAATCCGTACAATCAAAATTGATGTTTGGTTTTACATATTCGCGAAGCTCAGTTAAATCGCAAACGTTGTCGCGAATATACAATATTTTTTTGAGTGCCAATTTACGAATTAGGAATTATTCTGTATTACGGGATTTACGATGTTACGTAAGTTGTCTGGTAAATATTGCGTCCACTGGATGAATTTTCCAAGCAGAGCACTACCGTATACAGCCGAATTGTAGTATTGACGTTGAAATACATGGGAATATACACTTTCATGATGTACCTTGCGAAAATTTAAATGGTAAATTTTGTGATGGGTTTTCTGTCGCAATATACACACGGAGCAATCTACTAGCTTTTGTTATCCATCTCGAATGTCCGACCGGTCCAGGTTTAATGTTTGCAAGATTAATTGAGCAAATACCATTTGAAACGGCTTGGGCAATTTGGTATAGATATTTAACGTCCGTGGAAAGTTGATTTTCAGCATCTGTACTCATTGGAGGAATGTGTTCAAGTGGAATAAGCTGAAAATTTCCGAAAATCTGAAAAATGTTTAGATTATTTCAATAAAAAAATTACAAAACTATATCGTATAGAGAAAGAAGTACATAAAGTTAGGATATTTACTTGTAATGGATTGGAAATTTTTATCCTTTGAGCTAACGATCCAGTGCTTTTTGTCGGTCCAGTAGTGGCCGATTTTTCTACAGCGTTGTACAGATGTCGGAACGGCAATTCGTTGTAATGAAGTAAACAGATAAACCAATGTATTGGTCTAACTAGATACCCTGTAGGAAAATCAACTAATTTAAAAGTAGTTGAAAAAGTAGTTTTTTGTAAACCACAACTAGTTGAAATTCTGACTATTTTTCATAGAACGAACTAACATATTTTGTATGGTGATATCCGCTAAATAAGTCAATTGACTTTCATATGCATATATTTTCAACTACTTGTTAAATTAGTTAAATTTTAATTATTTTTTACTACTTTAAAATAAATCAATTGAAAACTAGTTAATATTTCACTTACTGAAGATGAATATAAAAGCACAAAAATTTTAAATTTCTTTACATCAAAGAGATAATTTATTTGGCTGTATAAATATTAAAAATATATTCATAAATTCATTACGTGAATGCAGTTTGCGGAAGCAGTTTCCAAAAACGGGCACGCTACCGCCACACAAGACAGTATTTTGATGATTCATTTCAAAATATGAGGTAAACCATCAATCATGGTCGATGGACACACCGATATTTTGCTTAGTGCTTATTTTAAGTGTCAATCGCAATGAAGTGATGGAGCAGACTCGACGCTACGTAGGGAAAGGCGGGCGTCTTTACTACTGAAGTGATGAGGTGTTGGCTGAATGGTTAAGCAATGCATCAATTTCCGCACAAAGTCCAAATTGTCCAATGTTTGCTAAACACTACCAGTTTGTAATTTGAATATCTTAAATAATAAAGAATTTTTAATCGTTTCACAGGGTTTTGAGGCAGTCTATCAGTTTTAAAGTGTGTTTACCACGTCTTTCTTGCAGCTCAATGTCGTAAATAAAAACATATTTCTTTTTGAAATAAAATGTAAGTGAAGCCTAAAGTTAATAATATTTGATGATAACATGGTTAAATACATATAAACTTGTAATCTAATAAAAATTTGATAATATATTATTAAATATTTCGATATTTCTGTTTCGACTGGCAAATATTCAGGTATTGTAAGTCTGCGTTCGTTATGCTGATCCAACATGAATTTATGGAGTCGGTCAGAAGTTTTGCCACAATTACATCGAGCTGTTTTGAGCTGGCATTTACATTTTCCGATGTAAAATATTTTCGTTGTGCTGTCAACAAATTCTCTGAATTTAGCATCATTTTTTGTTTGTCTCTTACAAGCTTCACGGTAATTTTTCAATAATCTGCCCAATTCTTAATAATATTTTTTTTTTCAATAACCTCAAATTTGTATCAATTTGTCGCAAACGTGTGGGGTGAATGTGCCATATGAAAACATTTTATTTTACAAGAATAAAACACGAACAATATTATACAAGAAAAAATAATGTTTCAAAATGTCGCTCGTAGTTGTAAGCGAAATATCGTCTAATTCAGCCTCTAAACTGAATGCCAATACGTTTTGCGAAGGCATATGTTCTAGATTTGATGATGACGCTGATGATTCTGGTTGCGTCTCCATCTCCACATTCTCTGTATTATCAGAATCCACTGGATTATCCATATTTTTTATATCTTAAATTAAATAAATGTTTTTTATTAGCACTGCACAGTTTATACACGAAACAATTATTTCTACATATACATCTTACATTTGCGGCAGATATTTTAAAATGCGTATATAATTTTATGTGTATTTGATGCTGTGATCGTTTACAATAAACTAACAAAAATGCGTCAAATGAACTGAAAACAATAGAAGAATAAAGAAAAAGAAATAAAATAAATAGAATAAAATAAAAAAATATAATAAAAATAAGAAATAGAACGATTTTATGATTTTGCGCTATGAATACCTGAAAATGGTAATTTATCAATATCTTCACGAAAAATTTGCACTTTCACAAGGCCAAAACTGCCTGAAGGAGAGTTACAATGCTTTTGCGATGTACTAGAGAGTTCTTAACTATTGTCTTGGCTACAATTTTTGTGTTAGTATTGGATCGAAAATCTCAATGGTTTGGCTGTTATACGCCAAAATATCCAAAAAAACGTGACTAAAGTCTGAGAAAAAACTGCAAGTCAAAATCTGGAAGCTCGATTTACACCATAGACGTATGGTCTAGTGGACTTTTTTGCTCATTACAATCCCAAGAATCAGAAACGCGAAGCGCCCATTAAGATTTTTTTTCCTTCCATAATAATCGCCCCATCCTAATATATATGTTTTCAAAAAAAAAACCTTCCCAGATTTGGTCCCGTTCCAAAAACCATCATTATTTTGCAACCTGAAAATGTGCTTTTTTGCGAGTAAAAAAATTTTAAGAAATTCAAGATTTTATTGGATAAACACACTTCTAGGGGCATTTAATGTTCAAAAAAGTTATTTGGAGATGAAGTTTTTTTTTATAAAAAAACAAAAAAAATTTGAAAAAAAAGTTTAAGGTTGTTGGTCGAATACAATTTTGGACTGTAAAAAAATTAAATTTTTTTTTGTGAAAAATTTAAAAAAAAAGTCTTTTTATACGGTTAATATAATTTTTGTTATTGTTCTTAAATTTTTTTTTCTATTTATTATTTTTACAAAAAATGTAGTTATTCAAAATAACAAATATTTTATACAAAAATTAAAAATATTTTAAATTCTGCATTTGAAACAAATATGCACTCGGTGATCATCACATGCAGCTCTTTCACAAATAGAGCAGCAGTAAACTGTTCTCTTTTTTTTTTAGTTGGAGGGCGGCAGCTGCATAAATGCCTTTTCTGGTCTTCAAAGCGAATTGGCCTGTCCTCACGTTTTAAAGGCGTTTTCAGTATGCACCTGATCAATTCCTTAGTTGTGATTTGTAATGTTGGGACTTTTAAACGAGCCACTCAATAAGGTCGTATTAGGTCTAGCCCAAGTTCCATCTAAAAGTCTTTTCTTACCATACTGTCAATGTCTGGGTTGAAATTGAAGATAATATTGGAATTAACTCCACCTTGATCAAGCATTCCATAAAAAAGTCTCATTGGCCATCTGCTACTTATTCTAGCGGCAGAATAGTTTCCACACATTTGATCAGACGTATCTACTCCATACTTTGTTTTATTATAAAACAATTTGATTTCCGGTTTTGGAGGCAACGATGGTTCTTGTGATAACATTCTTCCAGTTTTGTGAAAACTGGTTACAGCTAAAATAACTTTTTTTTTGTTAGGTGCGTATGAAACAAGAATTATCCCATTATTATAAGCAAACCGATCAGTGTCAGGTTTGGCCTTATGAGTATATGATATCGGGATCTCTGGCTTATTGTTCCTCAGAGTACCAACCCATAGTTAGACTTCAGCTCCTCCACAGTACTAATCTGGGTAATCCAATTGTCACACGTGACATTGCGACTGGTATTATGGATGTGCTCAGTCAACTTGGTAAGATAATGCCGTGCAGAATTGTCTAAGGAACCTGGCCCCTTTCCGACTCGGGCTTTGAAAGGACCCCTGAACAATAAAAGTTGTTCATCTATAGTAACGTAAGTGGAAGGTTCATAAGAGGCTTTACAATTCATTATGAACATGCCCCAAATATCTTTTATTGGATCTAAGCCGTGAACCTTCTGTCTTTCGCTCCGGGTTCGCTTATCATCAAATCGAAGGTTCACTTGCAAAAAAATAAACCTGGCCTCCCTCATAGTTGCCTTACACAATGATTCTCCAAAAACAGAATTCCATAATTCATCTACTCAGCTGTGGTTTTGCTTTTTAACACCCAACAGATACAGCAACATAATGAAAGCTTTTATTTCAACGACATCTGTATCTCTATACCTGCCGAATTTTCTTGCGGATTCTGTCATCTCTTCTCTTTTTAGGCGTATTTGTAAATTTGTATTGTCAACATCTGCTTTGAGTAGCTCATCAGGAAAATATAAGGACCAAGCTTGTAATGGAGTTGTAACATTTTTTGCAAAACTAAGAGGTTTTGGGATATAATGCCGGAATAATGTTCTTCCCCGAAATTCTGGCTCATCAAGGTACCATTTATTTTTTGGCAAACCTGCATAAAACTGTTATTTTTTATTATATATATAAAATATTATAAATATTTTTTAAATGCGATATTATTTTTATTATATTTATATTAATATTTATAAAATTTAACAATATACTTATTGAATAAAAAAATTAAACGAACCTTTGGAGCCCCTTCCAAGAATAGTTGACTTTTTCTGACCAGCACTTCTACGTACGCTCTGGTTTGCAGTAGCATTTCCATTTGAACGTCCCAGGCCTCTTTTTGCTGGTGGTTGCTCAAAATCGCTATCTTCTTCAGATTCGATGCCTAATGATTTTTCTAAATCACTCTCGTCAGCATCTTCTTCTGTTTCGGAGGAGTGACTTTCATCCTGGTAAGGCTGATAGTCGTCGTCTTCCTCGTCGTCAGACTCCTCAAGGACGGGTGGTGCGTCAAGACGTGCGTCTTATGGGCCCTTCGATGAGTATATCTTCCAAGGCATCTACATAATCTTCTCCTTCTGTTGCCGACATATTTTATAGCAAGCATACTGTTGGAAAAAGAAAGTATAAAATGTTTCTTTAATTCTTTTCTTGTTTAAGCTGCTTCTAAACGACGGAACAATGTCTTAACAACTTACATTAACTTTTGCTCTTCCATTGGTGACGAGTTTGAAAGATGCAAGATAGATGCTTTTTTAGTACTTCAGCTGCGCTTAAAAACGATGTTAATACTTTTGGCAATCAATAAGTGATTGATTTTCTGCAATGGAGGCGAACTCGTCGGAGATGCCGAACGAGCGATCCGTTCGTGTATCTAATATCGATACTCGAACGGGTCGATACTTAAGAAAATAACAACATTTTTTACTTACTAAAAATAGTAAAAAAATCACGTCCTGTGACTACTGTAACGATTTCGTAGTCGGTCCAACTTTGCACTCACAGTACGGACAAATGGCTAAACCAGAACTGACGCGGCTTGGAAGGTGTTCATACAAAGGTTCAAAGTTTTTTTAGGAGGAGATACCAATGTCACCCATTGCACATGTCTGAGATACAGCTCTATCGTAAAAAGTTGAGTGACGATATCGTTATACTAGCCACACGGAGGGTTAACCCTCCGATGGGTGAGTCATCCGTTGCCCTTATATGCAGTACAATGTCCCCAGGGACCTATTTGTATTTGTATTTGTATTGAATTTTGTATGAACAATTTTTTTTTTCAATTTATTTTTTTGTTTTGTTATAATTATTTATTAATTACCAATTTTAAATGAATTCCAGAACTTTTTTTTTTATACTAACACTGAATTTTTTGGAGTTTTATATGAAAAAAGCTTAAATAACTATGTTGAGTAGATTGTCCCTCGTCCAAAAAATTTACTGTGCAGGTGTTGCATCGATGCATTAGTGAAGAATGCTCTGCACAACCTGGATTGCTGCAGGAATTGCAATAGGCTTAGTTTTTTAGTCTTAGGCGACATGAAGGCCTGTTTCTTCTAGGTGCAAATGGCGGTGCAGCTGCTTCTGTAGGTCTTGATAATATCTAAAAAGAACAAAAAGGAAAATGAACAAAAATATGTAGTTATTCTGCTTTTGAACATAAGAATAGATTTTTCTCACCTTTACATCAAATGCTTCCATTACGTTCCGTATCCTTGGATATATCCTTGGTTGTTGAGCGCTCGTTCCTCTATGTTTGGTACTGACAGTTGTTTTGTCAGCATCATCAGGAATGACCGTCGTCTGTCACTACTTCGAATTGGCTGCATTTCGTTACATAAAATATTATACCACCATATTATATACAACGAAAAAAAAAAAAAAAAAACGAAATGGCCATTTCAGCCCTTGAAATGACTTTGATCGAGCTTCTAATGATCAATTGTGTTGTGTGTGCTGTGAAATGTTTGCACACAAATGATCGAGAACTGGACCTACATGTTTTACGCCGACTCCGAACGGCTTATGTTCTCAAGAAGCTTTTCATGGCAGTTCTTACTCTCTGAGGCTTGCCATTAGCCGCAGAGAGGTGACGGCCGAACAGAAAAATTAATTCAATTGAAAAAACTTTCTTTGTCGGATGGAGGATTCGAACCTGGGTTCTCTGGTGTAAGAGTCACACACTCTACCCCCTACGCCACGGCCGCCACACCATATTATATACACCATATTATAAAATATGGCCAGTGGCCAGCGGTTTGTTGAGCGCTTGTATGTACGTGACAAGCATTGTATCAACGTCTTTTCTATCAACGCCTGATTTGTTGGCGTTGTAGTCCAAAATAGCAAACGGTTTCTGATTCTTTGATTGCATCTCCACACCGCAAGTATAATGTTGTATGGACACCAAAATTACCGCTTTGTTCTTCTTGGGCACATATGAACACAGCGCTACATCGGCTTCGTTGAAGCCGAACAATGTGCTGTTGAGAGGACGCATACGATTTTTTTGGATTTCCTGTGTCACAAATGTCTTATTCGAGCGCACTGTTCCAACAAATGCAGTTTTCTTCCTGATCAAAATACGCACCAATTCCAAAGTGGAGAAGAAATTGTCAATTTACCAGAGTAAATTATTCCTTTGACAGGATAAAATGATTTTTAGTCGCACAACCACCATACCTTTATACCATACTTGGCAGGATTCGACGGAATGTATTGTGTGAAGCGAGTGCGGCCTCTGTATGGGAATAACTGCTCATCAACGGTCAGTCCATCATGCGGAGTGTAAGCTGCTGCCAAGTTAGACTGTAACATTTGCCAAATATCATCAATAGCCGCAGTTTTGCTCCTGATTAGTCGCTGCTTTCGCGTATTTCCATTGTCGATTCTAAGACATTGTAGCATGCATCTGAAGCGATCATACGATAATGCAGCTTTGTATATTGGACTGCGCGTTGGGCCCCATAGTTCTGAAGCAGGTTCACTATTCGATTTGGTGAGTCCAGCATACAAAATAATAGCCAAAAAGGCATCGAACTCCTTCAAAGTGATTGTTTTTCATTCTTTTGTGTTCGTTGGATTTGCCCAAATTCCATGCAGCTGTCACTTCACGGCTTTTTCGATTTGTTTCGCGTATTATGATGTACGCCATGTCTTCGGTGAATATCGAGCGAAAAATGGTAAAGGAATCATGTGTGGTTCGTGCTGGTCCCGGTTTCCTCCTTGTGAAGTCGACCACGTTATGAGCACGAGTGCGGAAAGTCGGTGGTGCATTTTTACTCCATTTGGTGCCATCTTTGAAAATGAAGTAATTGTCACTTGTTTGCGGAGCATCAGTTGCTTCCTTTTCATCATCGTCGTCATCACTAATTTCTTCATTGATCTCTACATCTCCTTCACTTTCGGCATCAGAATCATCAACATGAAGATTTGGTTGATATGTCAAGTCATCTTCGACACCTTCAAGATCAAATGCAGGAACATCAACTTCATCCTCCTCACTCATGAATTCTGCAAATCTCCCATCCACTGCATTTTACTCATTTGCTGGTAGCGTGTACTACGACGTACCACCCTTTAAGCAATATCTAAATTTCTATCTGCCATTGTATTTTCTTTATGTAATTCAGTATAAAATTTAGCACACGATATTTTCTGCTCACTGTGTAAACTTTGTATGATTCGGTTTACGAAACTGAAGCCACTTTTATACTCTTTTTCTACGTCAACCATAAACCAGGCAATAAAATTCAAAAAGGGACGGACCGTTTGTTATATTTTCAAGCAAAGGCACAATAAAAATAGTCCAAAAGGTACCTTAAATTCGAAAAATACATTTGTGATGTGTTCAAACAATAAAATAATTCAAAATTCAAAAAGGGTTGAATTTCCCCAGACAGGTAATTATGTTTTCAAGGAAAGGCGAAAAATAATCTAGAAAGTACCTAAAATTCAAAGAACACGTTTGTGATATGTTGAAATAATAAAACAATTACAACCAAGCCAAAATAAATTGCATTTACTAACAACTCCTTGGAATTTCAGTACAAGGTCCCTAGGGAAAGCAAGACACATTGGACACCACGCTACAGCGAACGTAACAGAAAAAAACCTCGTTACAGGGTAAAGGTTACGACTGAAACACGTTTCTTACACTTATTTGTTAAATGAGATAACAACAATGATATCAAAAATACTTTCAATTAAATGGACAAAGCAGTAATGGACAAAAACAAGTTCAACTCATCGAGCATGTAACACATTTGTACATACATTTGCTATTAAATGGACTTGCATATATTTAACATATGCAAACTATATGCAATTTTTTAATTTGCATATGCATTAAAATATGCATATGCATTTTGTATGCAATATGCAAAATATGCAAAAATTTCTCGGGACACATATCTATGTCATCGGATTTCGGATCATTCAATACAAATATGCAATTTCATATTCGCCGCTGTCTATTTATAGCACAGCAATGGGCGTAGTCAGTGGGGAGCCAGCGGGCCTCGGCTCCACCCTAAATCTTTGATCCAATATTTTTTACTCTCCGTATGTAATAAAGTGATTTACTTTTTCTGTATCATATCATAATTTTATTAAGATCAATTTGATGAGTTTGAAGTTTATTATTATTGTTCATCTTTGCCTCAACCTGTACCAATGAGGGTGAAAAATATCTCATCATCATAATTATTGTCGTCTTCAAAAATAATCATATCGTTATGTTTGCTTAAAAATCTTTTCATTAAGTAGGCTGAGCCTTTTGATATTTTTTTGCTTTTTATTCAATCAACACCATTTAACTTCATCCTCATCAACAATCAAGCATGCTTTGGTTTTGAAATTTTTTTCAGCTCTGCTTGAAATCGTTGAAGAAATTATGTTGACGCACACATAATAAAATTATCAAGATAGTAGTTACAGCAGGCTATTTTCCCATAAACATAGGTTGTCAATTGCTTGAATATTTAAAATTTTTTTTTTTTCTACTTTTCCGTTCTCTCTGTATACACGCCGAGGGAACTTTCACTACTACCGTTATGATAATTGCATCATGGCCGCACGTGTTGGGTTGTTTGAATGCTCAAAAAAACTATCCCGCTACTTGTTGAATGACATGTTGATCTATTTCTATTTTCAACACTTAACATTTTTGACTATTTTCGACAAGCTTTGTTCGCCAAGCGAACTGTCACACTACTTTGATAATTGTATCATGGTTTGACATGCTGGATAACATGTTACAAGATCATTTGACAGGAGCTATTGATTTTTGAATATCGTATTAGATTTTAATTTTTTTTTTTCAATTTTCATTTTGATGAAGTTACAGAAATCGGTTGCCTTTTTTGTTGTTTTAGAAAATTTTCATTTCAATTTGAAAAATTTTTTATAAAACAATTAATTCTTGTTTTAAAATAAAATATTATTCGGGTTTTACAAATCATTTTAAATACCACCTTAATAAAATGAATATACGCAAGTTTTTTTGCGGTAATAGCTTTTATAACTATGAACATACATTTTTACATCATTGTTTATCAGGTTTGGGTATATTTTACAGTCATTATGTTAAAATTTTTAAATGAAAGGATCACATAAAAAGTTTTGTTATATACATTTCAATATAGTCACGTGAAGCCTACAAGCCGAAGGATTTATTTTTGACATGATTTTATGTGGCATGATTTTTATAACAGCTGTGTTTTTTCTAAGCGAGTTGTAAAAAACGAGTGTAAGTTTTTTGGATTCATAATTTACACATTTTTTTTAACTCTACAACTATAATCGGCGGCAATACATAATCGGCTATTACTACCTCAATTCACACATTGTGTATAAAGGGTGTGCCAATAGTGGGCTACACGAAAAAACAGTGCATTGAAATCTTAAATTCCAAGTCGATGGTGCAAGCGCTACGATCGATTCACCAATAATGGGGTCGCAATTACCACATTTGTGAAACAACTGTGCGCAACATTTTGAATAAATTTTATCAAACTGGGTCCGTACTTGATTTTCCGATAAGTAATTGGTGTTCAGAGTGCGGACATCACGCAATGCTGAGAATATTACTGCTGAGTCTCCATCGTTCGCAACAATCATTTGTGTGAAAACATTTCACATCACACACAACACAATTGGTCATAAGAAGCTCGGTCAAAGTCCTTTCAAGGGCTGAAATGGCCATTTCGTTTTTTTTTTTTTAATTCACTCGTATGCAATCTGTTGTGTAAATTCAATTACCGCAATAGTCAGGCGTGCACACAGGGGAATTTTGAGGGTTAAACCATCCAAAATGAAAGATTAAAAATAAAAAGTTTTTTAAGTTAATTCAGTGCCAGATTAAGACTACTTGATGCCCTAAGCAATCCAAGCCTGTGGGCCCTCCTATCAACTTGTAAACTAATATCGGTCTGTAAAAATTTTTTAACGAATTTTTTACAAGATTGAACTTACGTACCTTAAAAAATGTACGAAAGACGGAAGAGATACGTGGAGTTGGTATTACTTTTAAGCCCAAAGCATACATTTTTTATTTATTAAAATGATACTTGCGACTTTTATGTGCATTAAATTCGCGGGCAATAATTTTTAAGACTTTTTCAGCCTATCTGTCCGCATATATAATATTCATAAAGCATCGGGCTTTTCCTGCAGCATCGCCGTTCTTTTTTCATTTTTTACTATTTCCAATTTCGAAAAAGATCGTTCCGCTGTGCAGTTTGATAACATCAGGCATAAAAATATACGCAGGACTGTGTCCAGATAAAGAAACGCTGATTAAATTTTATCATAGTGTATTATTTTGTACAACTGTGCGTAAGTTTTATGTGAACTTGTGCGAAGCAAATCACTTATTTTATTTATATAGATATTATTTGTTATATGAATGAAACTGCTGCATTTCGATCTCTAAATTTCTACAATGCTGAATGAGAATTTGTCTGCTATTTCTTTATACTAGGTCTCTGCAAAAATCGTGAATCGTGAATTTTGAATTTCCGCGGGTTAAGTATATTCGACTTAAATTTTTTTTTGACGTAGGATTACGTTTTACGGCCCAGTTTGTATGGGGGTATTTTCATAAATTTTTTCAAGGCCATGCAACGTTTTTTGGGGGACACTTTAGGGCCTTATACAGCCTTTAATATTCATCGTACAAAGATAAAATTTATGCAAAAATATCGGTTATTTTGTGCATAAAAATAATAGCTATTTTTGGATTTTGTCACTTCTTTAAAAAAGCCACAAAAGATAGCAAAAGAGAAGAAGAAAAATTCACATTTTTGTATTAAATTTTGCATTGAAAAATGCATTGATGATTCAGTTGCTGCTGACGTTCCTATGTTTGTTGCTTTAGTTCGTGTCGAAATCTCGAAAGCAACATCGTGTTGTTTCTTGAATAGAATCGTTTTGAATGAATTTCTCAGAAGAATTTCTTGCGCTGATAAGAAGCATTCAGTCTGCTGGCAAACTCCAATCAGTGAGGTTAGTGCTTTGTCCGCCTAATGCCTGAGAAAATAGGACGTTGCAATATGAAGAAGCGGTGCATAGTTCATTATATTAGTTTATATTTGGTATTTAATAAACGCAGCGCTACTACCTATAAACCATTATATTAATCAAGAATTGTTTTACGAATATTGTTCAGTAACTGCTTGTGTTGTTGTAATTAATACGTGTGTATGAAATATTTGCATACATATGTATATTTCCTTAGTTTTTGTGGTTTGTTATTGTTTTTGTTAATCTTCAAAAAAATTAATACAAAAAATAACATATAAATAAAAAAAACAAAAAAATTAATACAAAAAATAACACATAAATAATACAAAAAATTACATATTACATATATGGAGACTGGAGGCTGGCATGGTAGTTATGCTATTAAAAACTTTATTTATTTTTAAAATATCATTATAAATTCAAATTATTTATTCAACTTATTTTATAAATATTTCATATTAAAAATACATTTTGATTGTTAAAATTTAAGTTTTCAACTTAACTTAAAATACGTATAAGTTCTTTACTGTAGGAAAAATAGTAAACTCATATTATTCCGATATATTTATTTTATTTTTTAAACAAAAGATTGCATTATATTTATTTTTAACCAACATAAAAATGAACAAGAACAACAAATTCATCAACAAATATATCAAACAAAAATTCTACGCCAACATTTACGATACTATCGAAACTGTCTTTTTTTTTCATAGAATTTTTTTTTTTTATTTTTTAGAGTATGTATAATTTTTTAATATTGCTGTACGTCTACAATAAATAACATAGATAAACACAAGCCATTAAGTCATAAGCAAAATCTGTATTGTAATCAATAACTTGAAGTCTTGAAACAAACACAAATCATTAAGTCATAAGCAAGATCAGTAATGTAATCAAGACCTTGAAGTGCCGAGCATATGTGAGTGGAATGTAATGGGCCAAGTATTTTGTGAAGGAAATTAATTAAAAGAAATGGCTAACTACTCATATTTCAAAAATTTGGGCTAAGCGCAAACAGGCACTTACGTTTTCAACAAATAGCTGTAGGTCAAAATATTGACACACTTGCTGCATTGCATTTTCTTAGGATAAATATTGAAGTAGAACAACTGTAGAAGAAATAATTTCTCAATTGATATTTCTTAATAAATGAGAAGCATTCAGATATTAGCTTGAGCAAAACATGCATTGAGACTTTTCACAATGAAATTTTAAAAAAATATAATTTGAGAATTTGAGAAATTTTATGAAAATGTAAGTCTGCAGAAATAAGAATCAGAATGTTAAATGAGTTGTTGAAAATATAATTAGAGTATTATTTGAGAAAGAGGAAGAATGTTAGAATCGAATGATGGAATTGTAAAATTATTATGAAAACCTTTGACGAACAAAAAATATATTACTTACTTACTTACTTACTTAGGTGGCCGTAACAACCCGTGTCCGGGTTTCGGCCGACCTCATCAGCTCTCGCCAAGCGCCTCTGCTTTGCGTGCGCCTTCTCCAATCGGATGCACCAAGTGCGGTTAGGGCTTCCTCAGCCTGGTCCATCCATCGGAGGCATGGTCTCCCTCGTCGTCGTTGACCAGCGACCCTCGCCTCAAGCACCTTTTTCGCTGGAGCTTCGTCGTCCATACGATGGACATGACCCAGCCAGCGTAGTCACTGCATAGTTATACGCCGAACATCATCAATGTCTTCGTAGAGCTCATACAGCTCGTGGTTCATTCGGATGCGATAGTCATCGCCGACTCGAACAGGACCGAAGATTTTGCGAAGAACGTTTCTCTCGAACACCCCCAGCGCAGCTGTGTCAGTTTGCGAAACTACCCATGCCTCAGCGCCATAAAGCAGCACAGGTAGAATGAGCGTCTTGTAGAGTGTTAGTTTTGTCGATCGAGAGAGAGCTCCGGAACTTAGTTGCTTACTGAGCCCGTAGTAGCACCTAATAGCAATTATTGTTCTTCGCTTTATCTCCAGGCTGATTTCGTTGTTGGTATTAATGGCGGTTCCAAGGTATACGAACTGCTTGACTACTTCAAAGTTATAGCTGCCGGATGAAACGTGTCAGTCTAAACGCCGCGCTCCCTTGTTAAATACATACATGTACAAAAAATATATACATATATTAAAAAAAAGACATTTGACGGACTTGTGTCAAGCTTCAACTGAGCATTCGTTGCTTTTTATTTTTTTCAGTGTGGCTCGTTTAAAGGCCAACATTTTTTTGTTAGAATTTTTTACTTCAAGCAAAAATATTTGTAAAACATTTGCTGCATTCTGCTGAAAAGCGGAACGCTCACTTTATTTTGACAGATCCCAAAGCGAATATTAAATTTATTAATTATTAAATTGCTTAATACTGCTTTTAATTAAAACTATTTGTTTGACGTGTGCACACAGAACATAATAAAAGTAAATTTAAGAGAAAAAGCATTTATTGGTGAACAGCTGTTTGTCGTATGACGTTTTGGAAAAAAAGCCCACTCAGCAGAAAGTATTAATTTACGCTACTTCGTTACCTCAGCACTCTTTCGAATAGAATGCAGCCATTGATGCCTAAAAAGTTAATCCAAATATAATCCTAATAGAATATTGTCATCAAAGCAAAGACAATATTTTTGAGACATTCATATGCATATTTAACGCTTAGTGTGCACTTGAAGTTCATAGAAATAACATTTTTGGGTAACTAATACAAACGATACCAAGAAAAGGTGTTTAACAATTGCACAACTTATTAAAAAAACTAGTAAGGAATGGAGCTTCGGCAGGGTACCGCAGCTAAAATATCCCCCCGCGGCTGAATTAAAGTATATTCGAAGTCTTTAGACGTCTGTAAAATGTTTATGTATAATCTGCAAAAATATTTGTGTGATACGCTTAATTTAATTTTACCCTTAGCTGCCACATAGAGTAATTTGTAAACAAAGTAAAATGCCGCACCCACTTTTCTAGTATAAAGACTCCACATTTTTCCGGAGAATATATGTATGGGTTGGATAAACAACGTGGGTGGAACTTGGGTACATACAGACACGATGTCATTCAGTTTTATATATTTACGATAGTTTTTCAATTTTGATGACGTCACTTTGTATTGATGGTAGGCGTGGTTTTCATCTGATTTTGCCAAATATCAAAGAGTGGCTTATGTTAAATATCAAAGTTTGTATGCAAAATATCAAGACATTTCTGTAATTGTGCAGATTTTAAGCGATTTAATGTTTTCAATAAAGCCACTTTGTTTGGGAGGTAGGCGTGGTTTTCATCCGATTTTGCCAAATATAATAGTCATAGTCTTTATTTTATATAAAAGCCTACGTGCAAAATTCCAAGACATTTCTGCAATTTGAGCAGATTTTTAGGGGATTTCACGGCTAATATAAAGCTACTTTGTATGGGAGCGTGGTTTTTATCCGATATTTCCAAATTTCATTGTCAGGATTTATATTAAAGACCAAAGCTTATATGCAAAATTTCAAGGCATCTCATTAATGTTTATGGATTCTGAAGAGATTTTACGGTTAAAATAAAGTCATTTTGTATGGGAGGTATGCGGGGTTTTTATCCGATTTGGCTCGTTCTCGAACTTGATCTTCCATTTTTTAAAAAAGCTTATATTTTGAATTTCATTACGATAGCTTTAAAATTACGGCTGTAATCGTATCGACAGGCGGACAGATATAAAGACGGACAGACAAGCGGACACACGGAAATTGACTCAGGAGGTGATGCTGATCAAAAATATATATACTTTTCTATACCTGCCACGCCTCCTTATTGGCGTTGCAAACGGAATGACAAAAATAATATACCCCTTACGCAGTACGCGTTTGGGTATAAAAATATTTCAACGAAAGTCTTTTTTTTTTAAGTTTAAAGCGTATCTACGTTAAAACGTAGATATATTAAACCTATTTAAATATTTTTTTTACGACATAACATAAATTCTATACGTCGGCCAATTAAATATAACATAATCAGCGCGAATAGTTTTTCGTAGTTTTTCTTCCTTCCTACGTCTCTTTTCAAAAATAAACTGTTTGTTGAAATCGGGAAAAAATTCATTTTTGGCAACAATTTTTCAATTTTAATGCAGAAAAAAAAACGAAATGGCCATTTCAGCCCTTGAAAGTACTTTGACCGAGCGTCTTATGAACAATTGTGTTGTGTGTGTTATGAAATGTTTGAAAACAAATGATCGAGCACTGGACGTACATGTTTTATGTTTTGTGCCTACTACGAACGGCTTATGTTCTCAAGAAGCTTTTCATGGCAGTGTTTACTCTCTGAGGTTTGCCATTGTTTGCAGAGAGGTAACGGCCGAACAAAACTCAATGGAAAAATTTTGTGTGTTAGATGGGGGATTCGAGCCTGGGTTCTCTGGCGTATGAGCAAAACACTCTACACACTACGCCACGGCCGCCACAATGCAGAAATTTCGTTTTTAAATTAATTGTTTATGGTGTAATTATGGTGTGCTTTAAGTGCATTTTTTGTGCTAGTTTTCTAAAAGAACTCTACCATGGTACTGAAATATATAATAAGGTTAATAAATCTTAAATTTTAGGTTTCCTGTTGGGAAAGATGCCAAAAAAACTTATATAATAAAATTTTTCTACACTTTTGCCATAAAAATCGACTGAACAAATTGGTAGTTCTCCCAAGCATAGTCTAAGATATATAAAAAATGTTGACAGATTTTTATTTCTTACCAACACAATTATAATTTAAATAGCAAACATTTTTCAGAAAAAAAATTAGATAGAAAAATGATCGTCTTTTTTCACTATCTTCTTAACATAAAACTTACAAAAACTTCTTCTTCAGAAAAAACATTTAACAAAATTTTGCAGATCTTACAAACATGCATACGAAATTGCACCGCCTCTTTTAAAGTATTGTTATAACATGAAATGCGAATTGCGAAAGAATTTGCTAAAAATTGTTCATATTGACATAAACCCAGGTTGATTTGATAAATTTTTGTCAATATACGTCTAACAAAGGTTTTTTGTTGATTTTTTTTTTTTGAGTGAACGTGGAGTTATAACAACTATTTTCGATGATTGCCTTAGAATAAACATTCACATTTCAGTTCAGCAAAGAAAAAAATTTTTTGAAGCTGCTACACTCGTTGAAGGTGTTTCAAATGCCTTTGATATGCCTTTAAAAAAGGCATATAGTGCCGAAAAGGCATTCCTTTTCGGTTTGTGATCCGTTCGTTTTATTAGGAGCGTTTTTTTAATGATAAACAAATTACAGCAGTATTTAAAATAAAATTAAGTTTTAGTAAAATTTTAAATTTTGAAAACTGAATTAAAAATGTTTTTGTGACATATTCCACGACCGACCTCGCCATCCCCCCATGTCACACTTAGTTACAAATTTTCGACCCTTCCTCCCGTTAAAAATGTTACGTAATTTATGAACAGCCCCTAAGCAAGTTCCTCTGAGAAACTCATTGAAACACAATCTGTACTCAGTGCAACTCAAACATTCTCTAATGCATCATATGGCTTTCTTGATCCTCTTCTTCCTTCTATAGCAAAGCAAACAAAAAACCTTTTCGATGTAAGTAGTAACGGCCGCTTTGTCATGTCGCGCCTAAGAGACCGAAGATTACATGACAACGTACACCTATACCTCGCATACTTGCACAGTAAAACAGATTCAATTTGCATTGACGGCTTATCGAAGACAAGTGTCATTGTTTTGATTGAGCAAGAAGGCCTTTCAACGAATCCATCAGAACTTAAGAAAATCTTTATTCGATATCACGAAAGATTTAACATCTCGCCAACTGATGTTCAAAAATACCTGTCTGCGTTCACCTCACACACGAGTTCAAAACGGCTTTGGCACCTTCAAAGATCACGCTCCAACTTCAAAAGCTATTTTTGCTCCTAACTCCTATTCTAAAAAAATCTCGGATTCTCCAGCTCAACTTAGCCCATCATTTAGTTAAGAATTCACTGTCGTAATTGTGGTGGTATGAGAGGAAAGTTAAATAAACTGTTCGTTGAAGCTAAATCATGTCATTTCAATATCTTGGTTTTTACTGAAACATGGATGAATGACGACTTCAAAAATGAGGAAGTTCTTGACAGCGATTTTTCAGTCTACTGAAATGATCGAAATTACTCTCAAGCAGGTGTTCTTATCGCAAACCACAATTCCCTGTCAAGTGTGCTAGTTGGAACCACCTCTCACAAGCTATTCGAACACCTCATAGTCAGAATCTGTTTAAGTAAAAACATTGTTGTTATTTACATTACCCCGAGCTGAAATGAAAGCACTTATACGAACTTTGTATTGCAGTTTCATCAATAACCACGGCCCTAAATGAAGAAGATAAAATTAAAATTTTTGGTGACTTTAACCGTCCTAACATTTCCTTTGTCATTGATGAAAATGATAACTATCTTCTTCCAGTTAACATCTCTAATTCGATTGACTATGTATTTGTCAGCACGTTCTACAGCAACGATCTTCAACAAGTTACTCTAATTCCAAACCTGAATGGCAGTTGGTTAGATTTACACTTCACAAATTCCTATGATGAAGTGAAGGTTGGTCCAACCATTGAAGCACAACACTTATTCACTTACTCGTATACTCTTCACCACACTGCCTTCATACTAGAGTTGTCAAATACTTAACCCAATACCTTTTACCCAATCCTCAAATAAGTCAATTGCGTATGACTTTCTAAATGCGGATTACGATAGCATAGTTAACAATTTTGTGATTGTCTATCAACCACGGACTTGGTGCGATTCTCCTTTCTATCAGCGCATTCTAAACATTATGGACAGACATGTACCAAAAATAAAGAAAAGAGATAAACTTTCGGAGCCAGCGTAACAAGCATTACAAAGCCAGTAAAATTGACCGTAATGTATGATAGATAAGGAAATAAAGGCAAGATACACTCAGCTATTCAAAAAGTTTACTATCAAGTCAGAATTAGCTTATTAATTTAACACCAACCAAATTGGAGAGGAAATTCTTGAAGATCCTTAAAAATTCTTTGACTTTGTAAATGTTGAGCGAAAGTCTGCTGGTTACCCTACGACCACGTTTAAAGGAAAAGTCAGTTCTTCCAATCCTGAAGTGATATGTAACCTGTTTGCAGATCATTTTTAGGATGTATTTAGCGTACAGTCATCCCAAAATCAAGTTATGATGCCCTGTCCAATTTCATAATTCTTGGTTGATAACATCCTCTTTACGCAAAAAGAAATTCTAAAACCTATAAAAGAATTTGATTCAAGAAAATATCCTGATTCAGACCACCTTCCGTCATGCTTTCTTATTAACATTGTGTAGACCAACTTCTCATCTCTTTATATACTCTTTTGAATAGATCCTTGCATCTTGGTATTATTCCGTCTTATTGGAAGTCATCCCATATTATACATATTTGCAAAAATGGCGATAAAAGTCGTGGCGACTTAAATGGCCTTTAAGTCGTATAACTTTTCAAAAAGGGGGTAAAACAAAAATACACGTGTATAGTCGTTTTTGATGTTCATGTTAGGATTTTTGTTGCGTTTTAGGTTCTGCTATATACATTTGTTGGGAAAACAAATTGAATGAGTTGTTGGAATTTGATGAAACTTCATTTTTAAAAGTGTTCTGGTACGCTGTTTCCAAAATTCATATGGGGTTTTTTATACCGGTTCCGGTTGGTTAAAAAACCGATTTTTTTTTATTGATGTCATTTTGCTGGTACCTTAATTCTTTAGGTACTTTAATTCTTTAGGTGGTGATTTCAGAAATTAATTTAATATTTTTGTACCAATTATGGTTCTTTATTTATATATTTTTCATAAGTTTTTTTCTCAGTATTCAAAATTCACAACAGGTACGAGTATTCATGTTAAAAAAATCGTGGCAAAGCAATGCTTTATATGTTTTCTATATATTTCCACTTTGACGCAGACGAAAAATTTGAAATATTAAATCAAAGTAAATCAAATTGAATTTAGTTCATAACAGGCTATTTTCATACTGTTAGATCTTAATTGTAAAAAATTAATGAAAAAAATAAAAAAAGTAACCGGTGCAAAATAAAAAAATGCATTTCTAAAATCAAAGCATTATGTATTTATGTATTAAGAAAATAACTCAACAAAAAATAAAATTGGTTAGTTACCCGAAAATGTAATTTCTATGACATACATAGTATGTCTTAAAAATATTGTCGGTGCTTTAGTGACAATATTCTGTTTGGATTATAATTGGATTAACTTTTTAGGCATCAATGGCTGCAGTCTATCCGAAAGAGTGCTCACGTAGCGAAGTAGCGTAAATCAATACATTCTGCAGAGTGGGTTTTTTTTTCCAAAACAGACTTACGCTGTTATTGCTTATCGTATACTTAACTACTTGGGTTTTTCTGTTTGTGCTACTTTTTTGTTTTGTAAACAATTTTGTTTGATATTTATTTGAAGAATAAATATTAAAATGTTGTTTTGATACTTGAAGCCAGCTGTTGGAAAGTTTCCTAAAACAAGAGTTTGGTTTTCAAAAGTCAAATTGATGAATTCAAATTGAAGGTCATATTGAAGTGAATTTATATTTGTACCCCAACGCGTACTGCGTAAGGGGTATATTAACTTTGTTATTCCGTTTGTAACGCCAACAAGGAGGCGTGGCAGGTATAGAAAAATATATATTTCTTTGATCAGCATCACCTTCTGAGTCGATTTCCGTGTGACCGTCTGTCTGTCCGTCTGTCGACACAATTACATCCTTTTTTTTTTATCTTATCTCCGAAACCGTTCATCCGATGTTTATGAAAATTTGTGTATAAAGGTTTTCGGATACGGCAAGTTTTTATAATTTATCTACGCTGTTCTATCTTGAGCACCAGAGGACGCTGTAGTTCAAATATTTTAAAAAACGTCAAAAAAGTCTAAAACCGTTCATCCGATTTGCATGAAATTTTTTATGTAGAGGTTCTCGGACACGACGAGTTTTTTTGACTTATCTACTCTTTTCTTTCTCGAACACCAGAGGGCACTGTAGTACAAATATTTTGAAAACCTCGAAAAACTCCTATGCCGTGCATCGAATTGCATGAAAATTGGAAAATAGGAGTTTTCTGATACGGTGAGTGTTTTGGACTTATCTTTTTGGGCTATCTTGAAAACCAGAGGGCGCTTTGGTACAAATATGAGGAAATCGGGAAAAACTCTAAAACTGCTCATTTTGCTCAATTTTGGATGAAAATTTGTAAATAGGGATTTTCGAGTACGGCAAGGATTCTGGTTCTATCTTTTTTGCTCTTTCTCGAAACTAGAGGGCGCTGTTGTCCATTTTGTACGTGTGTATGCTATTAGACTGTTCCTTAACGGCTGCACAGATTTTGATGAAATTTTTTGTGTGCTTGAGTGGATTCCTGGATGGTTTAGATTTACAATTGGACCTGGTAGGTGGCGCTGCGATCGTGCTTATGGCATTTTGTTTTTATAGTTTATCTCCGAAACCTTTCATCCGATTTGCATGAAAATTTGTATACAGAGGTTTTCGGATACGGTGAGTTTTTATGACTTATCGACTCAGTTATATCTTGAACACCAGAGGGCGCTGTGTACAGATATTTTAAAAAACTTCTAAGCTGTTTTTCAGACTTTCATGAAAATTGGTATATAGGGGTCTTCTAATATGGTGACTGTTTTGTAATTATCTTTTTTGTACTATATCAAACACATGAGGGCGCTGTAGTACAAATCTCTTAAGAAATCGTAAAAAAGTAGAAGCCGCTTATCCGATTTGGATGGTACATTTTATTAAAAGATTTTCGTGTATGGCAACTGTTTTATCGATAGATAAGTATATAGAAAAAAGGAGTTGCCAGATTGGCGCGAACATACCGGCCGCCTTGAACGGCTAGGCTTAGTTCAAAACTAAATCAAATATTTTAATATTAAATATTGCAAATCAATTCTTAACGAAATTAAAAATTATAGTTAATTCAAGTTAATTAATTTTACATTTCATTAAACGATAAACAACAATTTAAGCAAATACATCATTTTTCGTTGGCAAAAGAGTTAGCTTAACAAGAGGACGCAGAAGTTCTCCTTCATGAGTTTTCAACCTTACGACTCGGACCTTTCCATCCGGTCCAGGGTGACACTGAATGATGCGTCCAAGCTTCCATTTAGTCGGTGGAAAGCGCTCATCATGAATTACTACGATGTCGTCAGCTTGGAGATTATGAGATGAGCGGAACTATTTCGTTCGCTGTTGAAGACTGACTAAATACTCGTTTCGCCAACGCTTCCAAAAGTGTTGCCCATAGCGACTATCATATTCCAACGTTGACCACGTGTGCCATAAAATTCTTGAACGTCAGCTTCTGGCAGCGACTTTAGAGGCTCTCCTGTGATGAAATGTCCAGGAGTTAAGGTTTCAGAATCAAAGGTGTTCGTTGTATTCGAGCAAATAGGCCGAGAATTGACGCAGGCCTCAACTTCGGTGAGCAGAGTATTGAACTCTTCATACGATAGCAGTGTATCAGCAAGTACGCGCTTTAAATGGTACTTAACACTCTTCATACCAGTTTCTCAATATCCGCCCATGTGGGGTGCACTCGGCGGGTTGAAATGCCACGTTATCTGCGAGTCCTCGAAATAACGACGAATATGTTGATCACTCATCAATTGATCGAATGTATTGCGGAGCTCCCTTTCGGCACCTACAAAATTAGTGCCGTTGTCGGAGTAAACGTGTCGGCAGTATCCCCTACGGTTGATAAAACGTTTAAAAGCATTTAAGAAGGCGGCTGTCAACAAATCTCCAACAAGCTCCAAGTGCATAGCGCCTGTGCTCATGCACACCAAGGAGCAAATATAACCCTTTGTTGATTTGGCTCCTCTGCCAGGTGAAAACTTAAGAAGAAAATGACCGGCGAAGTCGACTGCGCTACGCAGAAAGCAACGTGTACTCGTAACGCGGCTTAGAGGTCCGCCATCATCTGCTGCAAGGGTTGGCGATTTATTCGTTTGCATTTAACACAATTGCGATAGAATTTGCGAACAATATTGCGAGAACCTGGGACCCAAAAGCTACGTTGCAATACAGATTGCATTATGTGTGGCCCAGCGTGTAGCGTGAATGCATGGATTTAAGATAATATGACCTTTACGAGCGGGGAATCCTTAGGCAGTATTATGGGATGCTTCGCTGCGACAGCAATGTTAGCATTTCGTATACGGTCTGCCACACGAAGAATTCCATTAGCATCTAGAAACGGCTGTAGTTGCAGCATACTGCTTCTTAGCGATATAGGTTTGTTTAATCTGCAAAGAGAAATTTCATTCGAAAAGGCGGTGCTTTGAACATACTTTACCAGAGCCATCTCGGCTTCGCAAATTTCAGAGATTGTGAGTGGCCCGATTTTTCGATATTGAGAAGCATATCTCAAATTGTAGTGGAAACGTCGAATGTATGCAGTTATTCTCTTTAGCTTAGAATAAGAAGAATACTTGGTGAGATACTCCCAGCATTTTTCAGTACATGCAGTGTGTGCCGTCATGACTTTCCTTTTTAACTCCAGGTTAGTTGTATGCTTCAATGAAATGCTGGTTTGCCAATCGCCTTCACCAGTCAGCAACCATCGCGGACCATGCCACCATAACTGATGGTCAAGAAGTTGGGAGGGTGAAACGCCTCTAGACGCACAATCAGCAGGGTTGTGCTCTGAGCGAATATGTCTCAAACATGCAGGCGGCAGAACTTCCTGGACATCAGCGACGCGGTTTGCAACATAAGTAGACCAACGGCTTGGATGGCCTTGCAACCAAGATAATGTGACTGTAGAGTCCGTTCATGCGTACAACGAACTTGGACTGAATTTGAAGCTATCCAAAATTTGTCTTACAATTTTGGCACCTAGGTGAGCGGCACATAGTTCCAAGCGGGGTAACGTAGTAGATTTAAGCGGTGCGACCTTTGCTCGTGCGGCGACTAAAACTACTTGAACACTTCTATCTTCGTGAATAGATCTTGAGTATACGGCAGCAGCATAGGCACGCTCGGATGCGTCAAAGAAGACATGAAATTCTGCGTTAGCGGCAGTTTGATTGGTCCCGATCCAACGTCTAAGTTTAAGTGATGAGAGCTTTGGCACCTCCAAGCGGTGTGTGGACCAATCCTTTAGTATACTTGCGGGTACTGGCTCATCCCAATCTATATCAGCTTTCCAAATCTGTTGCAACCATATTTTTGAGTGGATGGTGCATGGGGCGATCAAGCCCAATGGGTCAAATAAAATGCTAGCATCAGAAAGGAAAATCCTTTTTGTTATCGAAACATATATTTCTTTCAGGCGCACAGCGATCGTTAAAAAATCTCCTTCAGTGTTCCAAAGAATACCCAAAGTTCGTACCTCAAATTCATCAGCTAAAAGATGCGATATTTCTTTGGAGTTGTGCGGTATCTTGCTTACGACCTCCTTACAGTTCGTAGCCCATTTACGGAGTGGAAGAACTTTTAGATTTTCGATGGACCAGGAACCGGTGAGCATGTCATCCATATAAAAATCGCGGATGATGACTTCTGCGGCTTCCTTCTGAATTGCAGTCGCGTCAATGGCGGTTTGTTGAAGCGACTTAACAGCCAGATGAGAGGCAGCTGCCACACCATAAGTAACGCGCAGCATTCTAAAATCCTGTATTGGCTCCGACGGGTTCTTGTGCCAGACAATGCGTTGATAATCGACATCGCTTTTGTCGACGTGTACCTGGCCGATATAGAGAAAATGTATCGCCAGTCATTGTGTAGCGGTGGGTTCTAAAACGTACCAGTATGCTGAAAAGATCTGGCTGCAGCTGAGGGCCTACCATTAAGGCATCGTTTAGTGAGTAACCTGATGACGTTTTCATCGATGCGTTGAATACTACCCTTAATTTAGTGGTAGTACTCGTGTCCTTTAAAACTGCGTGATGCGGCATATAGTAGCAATCTCTCGGAATATCTTGGGTCGGCTCCATATGACCCATGGATAGAAGCTCTTGCATGAACTCAGAATAACGTATGCGCAAATTTTGATTAACAGCAAATTTCTTTTCTAAACGATATAAACAACGTATAGCATTACTTCTTGACTCACCTATTGGCACGGAACCTCTGAGTGGAAGTCGAACTACAAAGCGGCCGTCGACGGATCTTGAGTGTGTCTCATTGAAATGTTGTTCACAAAATGTCTCCTCAGTTGTGAGATGTTTTCTTTTCGGTAGCTCCTCTTGCTCCCAAAATTTACTAACAGCACGCATCAGTAGCCTCACAGTGCATTGCTGAAACGGTGGTGGCAACACTTTGCATAGATGGGGCATTACCGAAAAGTACCCATCCAAAAACGGTTTGCTGCGCCATAGGTGTACCAGGGGGGCCTTTACGCAAGCCTAGCTAGAGAAATTTATCCATTTCGCCCATTTCAATTAGCAAATCGATCTGTGCAGGTTTTGTATAACATGGATCTGCTAGTGAGAGATCTTGCAGGTGTGTCCAGGCCATATCACGTACGTTAACAGTTGGTAAGTTGTTTGTAATCTTTGATAATATTAAAGCCTTAATTTCAAAGTTGCAATTTAATGCTCGTGATGACAAACACAGCGAAGCTTCGCCTTTTGCGACACCTCCTTGCATCGATGCAATGCCTGTCACGCGTACTAATGATGGTTTTTGTTTTAAGCGAAGCCGTTGCATGCACGATTCTGTAATAAACAAAGCATGTGAGCCGTTGTCGAACAACACTCGAGCGGGTTGCCACCGCCCGGCATTATCTCGAACGTAAATAACAGCAGTTGCCAGCAGTATGGCCTTATCAGTATCTGCATAATGCGAAGTAGTTTCAGCGGTGGTGACTGCAGTATTAATTTAATTCTTATGTGCGGGAGAGCTAAAAAAGGTATCAGAAGCGGTTGATGATCTTGCGGTAGCGGTATAAACAGATGACGAAGGTGAGATTTTGTGAAGATCAACAGAGCATGCGGGTGCGTCCCACAGTGGTTCCAAATCGAAAAAAGACGGCCAAAACCTCAAGGAGTGGTCTGATTTTCATGCAATTAAGTATATATAGGTTTTTGGGGTCGCTGATCACGAATCTGAAGTCAAAAATTTAAAATTCAAAATGGTGGCCATGAACAAGCTAACTTCTTTAATAATTGTTTAATTCAGCTCAAAATTGGTATTCGGGGGTTTTTGGGGTCGCTGATCACGAATCTGAAGTCCAAAATTTTAAATTCAAAATGGCGGCCATGAACAAGCTAACTTCTTTAATAATTGTTTAATTCAGCTCAAAATTGGTATTCGGGGGTTTTTGGGGTCGCTGATCACGAATCTGAAGTCCAAAATTTTAAATTTAAAATAAATAACAAAATTTTTTATATTTTATACAAAGTATATTTAACACATTTTTATGTACACTAATTTTCCAATAACGCTAAAACTTCTTCAGGTAAATGTTTTGTTTTAATTGTTGGCAAATTTCCTGATGACGATATTTTAGGATCTGAATAAAGCAGCCATCTGTTAAACACGTCTTCATTGGTAGTAATTCGGGACATTTTTCTTGCGTTATTTAGTCGAAACTTTTTTGCTTCCTTATGGGTCGCTTCTAAAACTTCCTCAGACAGCTGACCTAGTGGAAGCAAGGAATTTTTCACCACAGCTGGGGCATGGATCAATACCTTGTGGACACTTGGTGGCATGTGATACCAGCCATATAACTCAACGTAAAGTTTTGCTGTATCGATACAGTAGTTATCAAATTCTGCTACCTTTATGTGTCTGCAACTTGATATAGTTTTCAAAACTACAGGAAAACCTTCTTAAGTTTTCTTCACTTATACCTACATATGAATTAATTTTTATAAGTATTAAGTTCATAAAGAAAAGCTTATTATTTAGTTAAACTAACCAGTTATATCTGCTGTAAGTGAAATATTGTCAAAAAACCTTCTTGCTGTATTCCCGTCATTTGAGGAACCTAATCCTGGCTTAGGAAAATCTATACGAAGGCCAGTTTCTTTTAAGAAGCGAGTTTGAATTACATTTTTGCGAGTTTGCATTTGAATCTTTGTTCCATCTTTCTGGCTTACCTAATAAAAGTATAAAATGCATATCTATCTATACTATTAATAAATCTGTAGCCACTTTTTATGTTCACTCATCACGTTTAAACGACAACTCAGATTTTTATAAAATTTTGTACACATATTTATAGGTCAGCAGAGAGTGCAATAGGATACTTTATTTTAACCCATTAACAACCAATGTTACTATATGGAAACATATGCGTCTCGAATTTTCATTAAATACTGCATAATATTTCAAAAGTTTTAGTGCCAGTTTTTTAAAAAAAGTAAAATTAGCATGCAATAATAACTTATTTCTGCTCAATGGCATACATAGTTTTCACCAAAATGTTGCTTCAAGTCTAAAAATGTCTGTTTTTTATGGTTTTCTTTCGGCCCTAATGGATTAAATTGCACTTCGGTTAAACGAGAACAAAATCAATAAACGCTTTTAAATTTCCTTCAATTTGATACCAAAATCATGTATGTAGTTTGAAAACTGTGAAAAATTTTAGTACCAGATCTTTTTAGTATTAATTATAAGCTGAGAATGAGAGAAAAACGACTTGAAATTCACACTTTAAGCTTTGAAGGCAAATATTTCAGTCAGTTTGCAATGGATTTCAATAATTTTTTTTGAAAAATGTTGTTTGTTAAAATATCCTTCAAACATAAGTTGAAATTTTTACTAAACCAAAGTATTAATATTTTTAAAAATTTTTTTAAAAAATGTTCAAAAATTTTTAGTTTAAGCCAAAAAATTGGATAAAAGTTGTTTTTGTTGTAAAAAAAATTAAATCCAAAATTTAGGTTTTCGATTTCCTATCAGATGATATAACAATCTTAAGGTTAATAATTTGTAGTATTACTTAAACAATAAAAAATCGTTTTGGTAGCGAAAAATCAAGCCTACCCACTATCAATTTTTGAATGAAAACTTTTTGAAAACCCGGCGAAGCGGCGGGCTTAAGCTAGTAATACATAAAATTATATTACTACTATGCAGTTTTAGACTGCGGAGACTACAGTCTCCGTATATGGTAATTATGCTATTACATAAAATTTTTAAAATATCATAATAAATTCGAATTATTTATTGAACTAATTTTATAAATATTACATATTAAAACTAGTAAGGATGGAGCTTCGGCAGGGTACCGAAGCTAAAATACCCCCCCGCGGCCATATTGAAGTATATTCGAAGTCTTTACCCACGACAAAAACGATGACATTCAGTTTTATATATTAACGAAAGTTTTCCTATATTGATGACGTCACTTTGTATGGGAGGTAGGCGTGGTTTTCATTCGATTTTGCCATATATCATAGAGATGGTTCATATTATATATCAAAGCTAATGTGCAAAATTTCAAGACATTTCATTAACTTTTGTGGATTTTTAAGAGATTTTACATTTAAAATAAAGCCAATTTGTATGGGAGGTAGGCGTGGTTCTCATTCGATCTTGCAAAATATTATAGTGATGGTCTATATTATATATCAAAGCCTGTATGCAAAATTTCAAGACATTTCTTTAATTTGAGCAGATTTTGAAGAGATTTAACTTTTAAAATAAAACCACTATGTAGGGGAGGTAGGCGTGTTTTTCATCAGATTTTTCCAAATTTCATAGCAAGGATTTAGATTTAAAATCAAAGCATACGTGCGTTCTTTAATTTTTATGGATTTTAAAAACATTTTGCGGTTAAAATAAAGTCACTTTGTATGGGAGGTAGGCGTGGTTTTCATCCGATTTAGCCCATTTTCGAACTTAATCTTTTTTTTTAAAAATAAACTTATATTTTGAATTTCATCGCTATAGCTATAAATTTGCGGCTGTAATCGTGTCGACAGACCGACAGACGGACGGACACACGGAAATCGGCTCAGGAGATGATTTTGATCAAAAATATACATATTTTTCTAAACCTGCCACGTCTCCTTCTTAGCGTTACAAACGGAATGGCAAAGTTAATATACTCCTTACGCAGTAAAGGTATAAATATATAAAAGTATAAATATATTTTGTTAAAATTTAAATTTTCAACTAAATTTAAAATATATGTAGTTCTTTACTGCAGACACAAGAATAAACTCATATTGTTCCGAAATACCATATTTATTTCAATTTTTTAAACAAAAACAAAAAAAAAATAATCAAAAACAACAAATTCATCAACAAATATGTTAAACAAAAATTCTACACACACACTTACGATACTGTCAATCTGTTTTCAGGCATGCGTACGCAAAAAATTCGACACTTGTACGTCATATTTAACGTAGAAGAGTATAAAAGCAAGGCACAGTCTTCGTTTGTAATTAGTACCTATATCTTGATAAATTTAAGTAATACAATTTTTTTAAAAAGTTAAAGGAATCAACATGAATATATTTCGTTTAGTGGCTTTTGTACTACTTGCTGGATCTGGAATAGTTTCTTGCCAGGAATTGCATAGAAGTAATTATTACTTTATTAATTTATTTCTGCATTGCTTTTTTTCAAACACTTGAATGTTATTTCTTATACTTATTTTTATCAATAACAGGATTCGTTCGCCAATTACCATTAAGATTAGGTTAAAGTGGCCTTCAGCAGTGATGGATCTATGATTTGCGAGATGATGAGAAAGGGATTAAAGGGCGGAAGGATTAAATTAGCAAAAAAAAAACTAAAATAAAAATAAATGAAAAAATTTAAGCTATACATATGGTTTTTATTTTTAAAAAAAGTATTAGTAAAACTGCAAAAAGGTAACAAAAATTACTTATAGGTACTAAAGATAAATAAGTTTTACAATTATATACTTCAAGACACATCTGTGCAATTTAAATTATATAGGTATTGCACAATTTTTATATATATTTTGGAAATTAACGTGCGCTACTTCAGGTTTATTTGGAATTGCATATTAAATGTTTTTTATGATGCTATATAAATAATTTAATTTTTTTCACCCAGGGATCACCAAGTCCTTTATCATTTACAAGTAGAGGTCAAATGTAATGCTCCCCAACAAGGATTCACCTTGGTGATAATATGGAGATCAAGTTGAGCTCCAGTTCCTTTCTCCAATCTTCTCCAGCGTTAGATCTCCAATGGATCTCAATTTGAGAATAACGCCATTCTCGAAGAAAATGGACGTTTGTTCATAGAGTGTAAATTATTCATAATTTCATAATTTACGCTCTATGACTTGACCTCCAACACATTTATCCAAGCAATGTCCAACCCAGTATTTTTACTGTACAAAACAGTATTTTAATTAAATTGCTTAGTCGAAACAGCTTTTTCTATTCACAAATAAATATGGGTTTAAGCTAGTACATAATATAAATTAGGAATGTCTGTATGTATGCTTAAAAAATGCTCTTACTCTCCACTTTTTAAAATCAAGTCGATATGAAATATGCAGTAAACAATTCATAAAATTTATATAGGCGTGAAGTATTGGTAAGTTGTATTTCAGGACATTAGCTTCCACAGCTCTTTCTTTCATTTTTTCGACATTATTCATTTCAGAAACCGAAGCATGGCATATGTTGCATGACATTGATGATGTACCAGTTAATGCATTAGATACCTAAATAAAATGGATTGTCCTTAATTCGTTGATACCGAATTTAAAACCTTAATTTGCAATCATTTCACAGAAAATGTGAACTGATCCTCTAGACGATAAAGAATAACACAGGTTTACACGGTTTTGGACCAGAGAAGCCGAAAGAGGTTTCATATGTATTCAGAACTACTTCTTCAAAACTACAGATAGTAACGAATTTTAGTAAAATATTGTTTAAAATCTTTAAAAGTTATTTAAAATCGGCTTATAAATTAAAAATATGGTCCAATTGCCAAAAAAAAAACTTTTTCACATTTATGCCTATACCTCTAAAACTTGACCCTAAAGAAAAGAACAGACTGCGGATTTGAATTCAAAACGCAAAAATAAATACATATCTACTTTTGTTTTCTCTGATCCAAAAGTTAATCCTTATTTGTTAGCCTGAGTTATTCTCTTTATATTACCACACCTTTCCATCAATCATGCTTAGGTGAACTTCGAAAGATACTGAGTAGTTATCGTTTTGATAAGGTTGCAGCTCAGCGATTTGTGCGTCAATATATAATTTCTCTGCTCTTGATATTTCTTCAGTTTCGTGTAACCATTGTAATCTTATTGGCCTGCAAAAGCGCGGTGAAGATGTCGACATATTTACCCATACAATTTTTTTGGAAACTTTTTCAACCAGTTGTAATGGTGCAATCGATGTTAAGAATATATTTTCATCGCCTACATTTTCTTCGGACCATTTTTGCTTAAATGTGGAATGCCCTGAGCTTCCATCGAAGCCATACTTGCACACGAGCTGTTCAATTTTTTTTTCTAACTGGAAGTCTGTCGTACTTATTATTTCTAAAATTCTGGAACACGTGTGGTCGAGCAATGATTGTAACGGTATTTCACATTTGATTTCCGATATTGACACATTCGGTGGATAGGCACGCTTTTTTGCAAGAATAACATCTTTATAAGATGGGTACAAATCGTGGTTTCGAATGAGGGCTCCATTTCGCAATTTATTGTACGTACATTTTGTTAAATTTTCCGTGACAATTAAAAACAATGCCTCATCCGGAGTAAATTTTTTGCTGGGATACTAATTTTTTGTGATGTTTTCCAAGTATTTAAAATATTACTTGCCCTTTGTGGTGAATTAACTGTTATTTCCGTTAAAGGCTTTGCACCAGATTCGTTGCCCATCGATCGTAACGACATTGAGGTTGCTAAAGATAATTCATTAGGTTCTATCGTTTTCCGAAGAATCTCGGTCTTTCGGCGCTTACTTCGAATGCTGCATTCATTAAATGTTTTTTTTGGCCTTCCACCTACATGAATAAAATTACTTTCTATTACCAAAAGTAATTACCATTAAGGCGGTCTTCTCATTCAAAACCCGTTTTTTGGACCTTTTTTAAAAAAATTCTTATTTGAAAACGCAAAGAATAATTGAAAACTTTTTTTATTTATTGTATTACAAAAGGTTCAAAGTAAATAAAAAAATTTTTTTTGCCTCGATACGTGGGCTGTTCAAAAAGTAATGAGACTTCAAAGTTGGTGGTGAAAAAAAAGGTGTCGTCACGGCGGCCACGATTCCGGGTCTCCGGAGCGTCTGAAATGAAAAAAAAACGGGGTTATAATCAGTATAGATGTAATTCTCGGGTGAACCTCAAGCTTAATTTTGTGATTTTTTTTGACAAAATGGCGGCCATTCAAAAAAAAAATTTCAATTTCGGTTTTTTTTTTTAGTTTAGTGTAAAAAAAAAATTGTAAAAAATTTTTTAAAATTATGGTCGAGGTTCACCCGAGAATGGTGACAATTATGCGTCGATTCCACTTTGTTTCATGAAAATCGGTTCAGTTGAACTGGAGATATGATGGCCGCCAGTTCGAAAAACGTGGGTTCGAGATAAACGCGTTTAAAGTTTGAAGTAATTTTTTTGGGGAAAAAAAAAAAAATCAAAAATGTTTAAATGCAGTTTTAAAGTGCTGACAATTTTTACTTACAAATATTAGTCGGCGATGCCAGCTCCATACAGGCCACCTTCCTCGTTTTCGTAGAAACTGCTTTCTGCTGCCCTCTCTGCTCTGCGAGCCGTTCTGCCAGCTTTTGATGATGCCGCAGCTCGAGTCTCTGATCGGTTCAATCTGTCTTCATTGCGAGATCGTGCGTACTCGTATGCGTTTTTGCCAATCGCAATACCCATCAAACCCATAATTTTAAGTATGGGTATAAAACCGTCGTTGAAGAGGCACGTTGCAATGAAATTGGCCACTTCGATGGTGCGTGCGCCTGAGTTGATGTGTTTGGGCGAAAGTGACCAAAGAACAGAATTGTAGGACTCATTTGAATTCTGAGTTTCATATCCAAGGCATCTTTCAAGCAAATTATCTGCCGACAGCGCTTCGTAAGCTGGTTTTATTACCTCCATCACCTTCTTGTCCATCAGACCTTGCTTCACAAAAAGGGCTGTATCTTCTAAAGTATTTCGAATTTCTAAAAATCCTTTTAGGGGCATATTCACAACTACCCAAGCTATAAATAAGTGCAAAAAAAAAGTTGAAAAAAAAAGTTTCTCAATGAGAAGACCCCCTTAAGGATTTATTTTAACTTTGAACCAAGAATTTCATTGCAATTTTCTACGTTTCTGTTGAATGGTCGCGCCAGTCTGGCAACTCCTTTTTTCTATATACTTATCTATCTATAGTTAATAAAGTTCTGTCGTTTTAAGCACACGTGTTTTTTCTTAGATCGCAATTTATAGACAACCCGCCCGCAAAAATCGAAAATAAGTTCAAATCCGCTAATAAGAAAAACCACCAACATTTTTGGTCCTTCGAGCCGGATAATCGGTTCCGTAGTTTAATTTAATTTAATTAATTAATTTGAAAAATCGCAAAGTCCCCACTATTCAATATCTGTGCAAGTTAATATTTAAAGTTATGCGAGTCCCGTGAACAGAACGCAAAGTGTTAGTGCATAATCGCATAGCTCGAGATTTTATAATTTATTTGTTATACTCGCAAAGTTACCGCAGGCACGCACATAACCTCAAACCAGCTTTGAGACTCCCGCGAACAAAGTGCTAAGTGCTTATACATAGTCGTGCACGTTCTCTTATATACTTAATAATCGCCGCTATATAGATTGAACAACCGCTGTAACTTAAAATTCTCACTTTGACACTCACGCATATGTGAACATAGCCACTGCAAATTGATATGCACTTATTTGACAGCTCAATTGCTATTTTCTTTAATTTGTTTTCTTCGCTCGTAGACACTCACGCATACTAACACAGTTACTCTGAAACTTTTTCCGCGTTTATTTGACAGTTCTATTGTTTACTTTGACTGATTTGCTTCTAATTCGCTAAAATGACAAATTTTGTAAAAGTTCGCGATTTGGATTGTAATGCAATAAAAAGATATTTACAAGCAAGCCAGAACGATAAAGATTCATTAGATCGTGAAATTATTCAAAGCCACCTGTTGCTGCTTAACGAGCAGTGGAAACGCTTTGGTCAGGCCCAGGAATCTGTTGAGATTTCCTGTGGTGCGGATACAATCGCAGTCGAAAAAGAAGCTCGACTTCAAGCAGAGTCATGGTATTTGGTAGCCTTGGCTAATTTCAATCGTCGTTTGAACGCAATGGAGCAACCACAACTTTCAACAACACGCACGCCGAGCAAAGATAAAATTCGCCTACCACAAATTGAGCTTCCAGATTTTTCCGGCGATCCTACTGAGTGGTTAGCGTTTCGTGACATGTTCAAGACGCTTGTTCACGGGAACATGGCACGGGAACGTGACATGTTCAAGGGAGAAGCCTTGCAGGTCGTCAAAAATGTTCAACTAAGTGATGCAAACTACACAGAGGCATGGGAAATATTGAACTCACGCTTCCAGGTAATGAGAGTTATTGTCGACCATCATCTCATGGCAATATTTTCAGTAAAAAAGGCAATAAGCGATTCCGCGCACGACATAAAGCATGTTTTGGATCCCGTTTTACAAAACACACGCGCTCTAAAGGCTCTGGGTCGTCCAGTGGAGTTTCGGGATGACTGCCTGGTGCACATCGCAGTGACGAAATTAGCTTATGATACAAGAAAGTATTGGGAGTCGTCGCTGCCCAATGATCAGCTGCCCACATTTGATGAGCTTGTGGCATTTTTACAGACTCGTTGCCGTTCACTTGAAATGCTTTCAAGCGATAGCGTTAGAGCACCAAGTGTCAACAAAAATGCGCATAAAAAATCAACAAACGTTTTTCACACAGTTGAAAGCCATCAACCGCCTGTCATACCTAAAACTGTTAATAACACTACTGAATCAAGTAACTGCCTGTGCTGCAATAAAGGGCACAGAATATATGCTTGCACAGTCTTCCTTAAATTGGACTCCAGTGCTAGGGCCCTGGAAGGGAAATGGAAGGGAAATTGGAATTGCCTTAGTACTGGTCATCTCGCAACAAAGTGTCGTAGCTTATCAAATTGCCACATTTGTCATTTACGACACCACACGCTTCTTCACCGTTTTTCCACCGCACCTGCTGAGCAAACAAATTCCAACACAACTTCAATAGTCTCACAGCCTCATGTTCATCATGCCGCCGCTTTTAATGATCACAACACCACTCTCGCCCGTACCGTCAATGCTGACACCGCCGACGTCACTGGGAGGGACGCACCCGCATGCTCTGTTGATCTTCACAAAATCTCACCTTCGTCATCTGTTTATACCGCTACCGCAAGATCATCAACCGCTACTGATACCTTTTTTAGCTCTCCCGCACATAAGAATTAAATTAATACTGCAGTCACCACCGCTGAAACTACTTCGCATTATGCAGATACTGATAAGGCCATACTGCTGGCAACTGCTGTTATTTACGTTCGAGATAATGCCGGGCGGTGGCAACCCGCTCGAAAAAAAAAACATGCTTAGTCCGGTTCTTCAAAATAATCCATTGCTTATGTAACGATGATCCCCAAAAAATTTCGACTAAAAATATTGCCTGGTATGGTAGTTAAAATAAACAAACGGTCAGAAATAAGAATAAAGAAAAAGTTCTTTTGCATCACAAAATCTTAATTTTTTTTGTTTTAATCTTAACCAAATTGTTTTAACTTTTTTCATATTATTTTCACTAAAATTCAAATGAATTTTTTTCCCATACTTCTTTTAGTCAAATAAATTGTAAAATGTAAAAAATGTGTACATTTTTTTGTAATTTCATTTAATTCAATTCTTCACTTTACACTATATTTTATCTTGAATAGATAATTTATTTGACCAAAAGTAACATGGCAAGACAAAAAAAAAATTTAATGAAAAATAATATAATGTGAAAATAATATACAAAAAAAAAGTTAAAAAATTAATGAAAATCCGCATTACCTCTGATCCGACTGAAAAAATTAAAAACTGATTGGTGCAGATAGCTATTAAGTCTGAGCATTTGTTATTAAGAACATAAGAAAATCGGTCAATGTCCTTTCAAAGGCTGAAATGGCCATTTCGTTTTTGTTTTTTGTTTTTTAATTCAAACTATTCCAGCTCAAGGATGGCTATCGCTACTGTCGAAATATTTGGGGAATCATCATAACATAAAGCGTTATTTTGAGCAACCGACCCAAACACCTTTCTTTTGTGAGGAACCTTAGTATACAAACATACATTTTTTACTGATAGATAGATGACCCAAATGCATTCTTTTACTGTAAATGTAGATTTATATACTTTTAACGGATTTGTGGGCGTGACAAAATTTATATAAAAAGTGACCGTCACTTGCACCCATAGCACCTACATACCAAGTTTGACTATCAAAACGTTCACATCTCAGGAATTAAAATTATTTCTAACCGAAAGCCATGGCAGCAAATGCTTACTTAGTTATAATTGTTAAATTGTAATTAACTATAATACATAAATAAATAAATAAATTAAATAAAATTATTTCTGAAGAGTGGCCACAGATATAGTGCTACCATGCACATATTTTGCAAAGCTGTTGAGAGTAAGCGTATGAACTTAATTACCAAATTTTATTTTCTCATTTAACGATAAGTCTGATTTATAGAAGTTCTATTGATTTGTGAGTAAAAAAGTGGCGGCCGTGGCTAGAGTGTGTGTGGTCCATATGGGAGAGAACGCTGGTTCGAATTCCACCTGACACAGAAAGTTTTTTCAATTGAATTCATTTTTCTGTTTGGCCGTCACCTCTCTGATGACAATGGCAAACCTCAGAGAGTAAAAACTGCCATGAAAAGCTTCTTGAGAACATAAGCCGTTCGGAGTCGGCATAAAACTTGTAGGTCCAACAACACGCACAACACAATTCATCATAAGAAGCTCGGTCAAAGTCCTTTCAAGGGCTGAAATTGACCATTTCGCGTTGTTTTATTTGCGGGTGATACAAGTTGGCGTGGCAAATTTTTTATATATATATATATTGACCGCCACATAGAGCACCTGCATATGAAGTGTTACTATCAAAACGCGTACAACGCAGGAATAAGCATGATTTCGAAAAAGTAGGCGTAGATATAGTGTGACCACGCCCATTTGTTGTACAGTCACCGAAAGTAACTATCTGAACAAAATTACCAAATCTTAGTTTTATACGATTAAAACCGTCTGATATATAGCATTTTTTTGGTTTGTGGGCGATAGAGCCTATTTGGGTTGTATGGGAGGTACCACGCCCCCTTGTCCAATCAACACCAAACTTCACAGGAACACTTCCAGAATGTTGCTTCAGTATCCCTAAAAATTTCATAAAGTTTGGTACGGTGGTTTTGGAGTCTATACGTGATATACACACATATCCACATACCCACATATCCACATACCCACATACATACATTCATTTTTATATATATAAGAAGACTAGCTTATGCCCGAAGCGCTTCGCTGCGCTCAGCGCTTATCCCCTAAAAGAGGGTGTAGCTTTAGTGAAGCCATACTTTTATAGTAAGTTCGTACCGAGTTTTATTGATGTGTGACTTATTCCGAAAACTACACCGAATATTTGGGGTGCTGAAAAAGTACCACGCCCCTCGTCTAACGCCCATAAAATGTTACCAGTGGAACATCATGTGTAAATTGAGTTCGAATACTGAACTCCGAGACTGTGCGACCTATAAAAAAAAACCAAAACTGTTCGATATCGAAAATTTTAGGTGTATTTAGGGTGCCTTTTACGATCGGCACCAGACTTCAAAAGAACCCTCTCAAGGCTTTGGTATAAAAATTGGATTAGAGGTTTTGGAGTCTTTACTTGATATACACATATACTCACATACGTATATACATTAAGTCGCCTCACGCTTCTTAGAAAACAAAGTTGCTTAGCCCGGTTCATCAAAATAATCCATGACTTATGTTACGATGATCCCCAAAAAATTTCGACTAATAATATTGCCTGGTATGGTAGTTAAAAAAAAAAAACAACGGTCAGAAAGAGTAATGAAAAAGTTCTTTTGCATCAAAAAATCTTAATTTTTTTCCGTTGGACCAAATTGTTTTAACTTTTTTCATATTATTTTCACTGAAATTCAAATGAATTTTTTTCCCATACTACTTTTAGTCAAATAATTGTAAAATGTAAAAAATGTGTACATTTTTTTTGTAATTTCATTCAATTCAATTCTTCACTTTATACTATATTTTATCGCTACTGTCGAAATATTTGGAGAATCATCATAACATAAAGCGTTATTTTGAGCAACCGACCCAAACATCTTTTTTTGTTGTGAGGAGCCTTAGTGTACAAACATACATTTTTTACTGGTAGATAGATGAGCAGAAAAAGTAGGCATGTCAACATTTATATATATAGTGACCGCCACTTGGTCCCATTGCACCTACATGTTAAGTTTCACTATCAAAACATGTACAGCTAAGAAATTACAATGATTTCTGAAAAGTCGGCGTAGATAAAGTGCGACACTCCCATTTTTTTAAGGGTTCGGCAGTAACCATTTGAACTAACCTACCAAATTTTATTCTTTTACTGTAAATTTTGATTTATACACTTTTTACGGATTTGTGGGCGTGACAAAATTTATATAAAAAGTGACCGCCACTTGGACCCATAGCACCTACATACCAAGTTTGACTATCAAAACGTTCACATCTCAGGAATTAAAATTATTTCTATCCGATAGGCCTGGCAGCTAGTGCTTACTTATTTATAATTGTTAAATTAATTGTTAAATTGTATAATACATAAATAAATTAAATAAAATTATTGCTGAAGAGTGGGCACAGATATAGTGCTACCATGCACATTTTTTGCAAAGCGTTAGAGAGTAAGCTTATGAACTTAATTACCAAATTTTAGTATTTAACGATGAGAATCACCTGATTTATAGAAGTTCTATTGATTTGTGGGCAAAAAAAGTGGCGGCCGTGGCGTAGTGGGTAGAGTGTGTGTTCCATATGGGAGAGAACCTTGGTTCGAATTCCACGTGACACAGAAAGTTTTTTCAATTGAATTAATTTTTTTGTTCCGCCGTCACCTCTCTGCTGACAATGGCAAACCTCAGAGAGTAAAAACTTCCATGAAAAGCTTCTTGAGAACATAAGCCGTTCGGAGTCGTCATAAAACTTGTAGATTCAGTTCTCGATCATTTGTGTTCAAACATTCCACAACACGACCAACACAGTTCATCATAAGAAGCTCGGTCAAAGTCCTTTCAAGGGCTGAAATTAGCCTTTTCGCGTAGTTTTTTTTTTTTATTTGCCGGTGGTACAAGTTGGCGTGGCAAATTTTATATATATATATTGAGCGCCACTTAGAGCACCTGCATATGAAGTGTTACTATCAAAACGCGTACAACTCAGGAATAAGCATGATTTGGAAAAAGTGGGCGTAGATATGGTGCGACCACGTTAATTTTTTAACAGTTGCCTACAGTGACCTTATGTACAAATTACCAATTCTTAGTTTTCTGCGGTAAAAGCCGCCGCAAGCATTTTTACTGATTTGTGGGCGGTAAAAGTGGGCGTGACAACGTTTATATTTACATAGTGACTGCCACTTGGACTCATAGCACCTGCATACCAAGATTGACTATCAAAACGTATACAACTCAGGAATAAGCAAGATTTTGATAAAGTGGGCGTAGATATAGTGCGGCTATGCCCATTTTTTGTGCATTGGCCGACAGTAACCATACGAACTAAATTACCAAATCTTAGTCTTCTACGGCAAAAGCCGTATGATATAAAGCATTTTTACTAATTTGTGGGCGGTAAAAGTGGGCGTGACAACGTTTATATTTACATAGTGACTGCTGCTTGTATCCATAGCACCTGCGTACCAAGATTCACTATCAAAATTTGAACATCTCAGGAATTAAAATGATTGCTAAAAAGTGGGCGTAGATATAGTGCGACCACGCCCATTTTTTGTACAGTCACCGAAAGTAACTATCTGAACAACATTACCAAATTTTAGTTTTATATGATTAAAACCGTCTAATATATACTGATATTTTTTTGGTTTGTGGGCGATAGAGCCAATTTGGGTTGTATGGGACGTACCACGCCTCCTTGTCCAATCAACACCAAATTTCACAAGAACACTTCCAGAATGTTGCTTCAGTATCCCTAAGAATTTCATAAAGTTTGGTTCGGTGGTTTTGGAGGCTATTCGTGATATACACACATGCCCACATACCCACATACCCACATTCCCACATACCCACATACATACATTCATTTTTATATATATAGATAGAAGAAAAAGATAGATAAGTAAGCCCGTTAGTTTCGGAATAACCCCGAATACTAGGGTGCTGTCAATATTTCTCCCAAAGTGCGATGTGTTGTTGAAAAGAACAGAGAAGGCATTATGGCGGTGACGGTTGAAAGTAGATAAATAATTCGTCGTCTGCAATGCATACATGATTTTCTATTATCTAAATTTTTTCAAAATTTTTCTGATATTTAAATATATACACAAAATTTTGTACATGAAAAATTAGCTTCGATCCAAAAAATTTTCTTTTTTTTTTATCTGCTTTTTCTTTTAAAAATTGGGGAGAGGGCTGGGGGTCAAACGTAATTTTTAATATGGTTTGTTCAGAAGTTTTGCTTAAAATTTAGCGTAGATTCAAATATGCTGAAATCAAATATTAATCCGACCTAATATACATACTTCAAAATTTTTTTATTGACATTAGGCGAATGTTTGTGAATCAGGTTATTTCATAAGTAATTACATTTTAAATTTTTATCAGTAGTTTACAGTAGACTCGATTCATCTACTCAATAAGAACTAAATATTGCTTATAAATGTGACACGCGTTTTGTGTTTGGAGACTGAAAATCGGGACAAGCCGCGTGAGGATCGGGACCTGGCAGCCCTAATTCTAAAATGCATAAAATAGTATTACCTTTTGGTGTTTTTACTGCCGAGACCAAAACATTCCGCTTATATAAAAGTTGTGTCAATAAAAGCGTGTTTCTCTGTCTGTCGCTCTGTGAACTCAGTTACAGCCGTTATTGTAAGGATTTCGCAATGAAATACAACATCAACTTCAATTTATTTCCATGTATAATAAATATTAATTTTGAAATTGAGTCAAAACGAATGAGAAACACGCCTACCTCCCATACGATAATGTCATTACAAACTTCTAGGAAAACCTTCATAAATTCGACAATTATTAATGCATGGTTAAATTGTTACGTTCTCTTAGTTAGATAACTGGAAAGATTGGATGGAAACCACAAAATAATAAAACCTTTATAACATTGAAAATGCTTCAAAAACGACGTTGGAGGATTTTAATTTCGCCCAAAGCTGAAGATATTTACTTAAGTTCTACCTTCTTCTAAAGACTATATTTAATAGTGTATAATTGACATTTGAACAGGGACGTTTAAGTTATTAAACTCTCAATTAGAGTGGCAATTATATAACCATCATTCCCTTTTTCAGGTATTAGTTTTACGTTAACCATTTGTGATGACCATAGCCACACATTTCATTATATTATATTTCGTATTGTGAAAAAAAATTTGGGAAATATAGAGTAAGGTCTGGTAAAGTGGTATTGTGTATTTTTTAAAGAAAGCGGAAACAATTTTCTATGAAACAACTAAATTTCTTTGTGATACCTAAAAGTATGCTATAGCTTTTTATTATAATGCTATGATAACCCTATAGGAACAAACTAACTTGTTTTTAAAAACAACTAATTAAAAAACTAGTTTAAAATAAACCAGTATATAAACTACTTTGAATTATATTAAGGCGGCATCCACTTCAATTCTAAATAGTTTTTATTGCATTATATATGAAGTAATTGAAATACTACTCAAAAACAAATGATTGATAAACTTCTTTGAATTATATTAAGGCGGCAACTACTCTGATTTTGACATGTTTTAATTGCAAATTTTTATTAGATTAAAAGTATATATATATTTAACCATGTTATTTCATCAAATATTATTAACTTTAGGCCATCAGTAATAGTTTTCAATTGGTTATTTTAAAGTAGTTAAAAAATAATTTAAATTTAACTAATTTAACAAGTACATAGTTGAAAATATATGCAGACGAAAGTCAATTGACTTATTTAGCGGACATCACAATACAAAATATGTTAGTTCGTTCTATGGAAAAAAGTCACAATTTCAACAAGTTGTGGTTGACAAAAAACTACTTTATCAACTACTTTTAAATTAGTTGATTTTCCTAAAGGGAAGTAATAACTGGTCTACATAACCATTCAACGGAAACGTAGAAAATTGCTTTGAAATTTTTGGTTCAAAGGTAAAAAAAATCCTTAACCCTCCATTACTAAAGCAGGGTGGATTACACCCATAAGTTTTAAAACATAGGAAAAGAATTAATTTACGTAATTTTGCTATATTTTTATTAAAATTATATATTAATTAAATTGAACAAATTTTATGTTTAATAAAAAAATAAAATACATGAATTTAATAAAAACAGAACCGTTTTACTGCTTTAATATTCTCTCTTAAAGATTCGCGAATTAAAATTTATGGGTGAAATACACCCAGGTTAATAATGACGTTACTTCGAATAGCGATAGTAATGGAGGGTAAATATAAAAACAAAATTTTTACTTTTTAGGAATTCTTAAAAAAATTAATTTTTAAGAATTACACTTGTGAGCTTTATGCCAAGTAATTTCATGAAGCAACAGGTTACCACAACAACAATGTTCTTTACAGAACAACCAAGAGCAGACTAGAACTCATCAGTAATCTGTGGCTCATGCAGCCCATTAACTTTGAAAATCTTATAAGCACACCTTCTGCTAAAACCAAAGCGGAATTGCAGTTGTGTGCTTTCCAATTTAAAAAGCAATGTTTTTCTACTTCTGAGCACAAAGCAAAGGTTCAAAAAACTGACTACATTAGTTCTGCAAAGACTTGTTGTTGCGCTCTTTGTTTACTTCTTTTCACGATTCCATCCTTTGGCACCGACAATTCGTTGGTATTAAGAAGAAGTAGAAAAACATTGCTTTTTAAATTGGAAAGCACACAACTGCAATTCCGCTTTGGTTTTAGCAGAAGGTGTGCTTATAAGATTTTCAAAGTTAATGGACTGCATGGTCCACAGAAGATTACTGATGAGTTGGTGTAGCGACCAACGAAACAACTGTCTAGTCTGCTGGTGGTTGTTCTGTAAAGAACATTGTTATTGTGGCAACCTGTTGCTTCATGAAATAACTTGGCATAAAGCTCACAAGTGTAATTCTTAAAATTAAGTTTTTTAAGAATTGCTAAAAACTAAATATAAATTAAAAAAAAGCCAGAATTTATTTTTCATAAAAATAAAATTACCTATCACTAGATATTTTTTATTTTGCAGTTTTAGCGTATGTAATATTCTGTTATAATTTTCCTGATTGAGTAGTTAATAAATTAAAAAAATGTTTATTAAGTGTTTATATATGAAAAATCGCGTTTTGTAAAAAAGTGGAGCAATGTGGTATACATGGGTAGTTTAGTCTGATATACTGGTTAAATGTTCAGTTGCATACTACAAAAGCTGTCTGAGCTGATAGATTCTTTTTCACTTCGAAAAAATTAAATAACGCATGACGAAAAATCTGACTACAAAGCATTCAGCGACCTATACCACACTTTATCTCAGAAAATATCTATATAATTAATATTTCGCACATGAGTGAGTAGGGTTCTTTCCAAATAACATGCAAAATGTGGGTAGCAATATACAAGGAAGTCTGGCAATACCTGATGTTTTTAGTGAATGCCAGAATGTGAAGAAGTATTAACTCACTGTCGAATCAACTTTTTCTGACGCAGAATTCCATCTGCTATACACATTGAAGTCAATAACACTTTAAGAGTTATATGAATTTGATCACACGCTTTAGACACAAGGGCTTATTATTATTTTCTTTGGCACATTTCTATTGTGGAATATTTTTCAAATAACTCTAATTGACACAACTGTTATGTGTGTGTAAAGTTTTGGTTTCGACAGTCAAAAAGAGCTAAAAGAGCAATATTAGGAATTGGTTTATTATTTCCATTGACGCATTTGTACTGTGGAATATTTTTTAAATATGCTTTTATCGGCACGTTTTGCGTAATGTTATTAACTATACGCTTTCTTGTTGGGTCTTCTACGAACTAGTTATAAATGATAATTTTTTAGTACGAAATAGTTTTTTAAAAGTGGTTTACATTTGGTTTCGATTTAAAATTTGATTTTTGGAGGTCAATAATATATAACTTGATGAATACGATATGTATCTTTTTAGCAGATTTGGTTATGCATTCGATTTTCGAAATTATCGAATTAATAAGAAAGGCGGGGGCGTTGCAATATACTACAAAAACAGTCTTAATGTTAAACTGTTAGATATGTCCAGTGGTTCTGAGGTAGAGTTTCTAAATGTTGAAATTTTTGATAACAGTACACTAAAATTTTTTACATAACAGTAAACTTATGTCTTATAGAGTCATATGTTGTTATAATATTCTCATTAATATTTTGTAATTATAATGTTTTTATTTGATAACACCTTGCTGGATATTAATTAATTGCTTCTAAATTTAATTTAATATGAAATTTTAATTCAAGTTTTATATCTTTACTTTATTTAACTTATAACTGTTGTTTATAACTAGTTGTTATTATGCTTGTTATTCTTACTGCATTCAAAAGCTTAGTCTTATATGTGAACACTGTGTTTAACTAAATAAATAAATAAATACTGTGAAAAATAAACAGGTATTTTTTCCATCGCTTCACAAAAACATAAAAAAAGACTTTTTGTGCAATCATTTAATGATTATTGCTTGAAAATTGTTTCAAGGAAGGTCTTAGGCAAACAATTTTTTGGAAATTGATTTTTGTTTTTTTAATTAATTTTTATTGTACACTAAAAGGGAGCTTGTAACCGCTTCAGATGAGATATGTTAGTAATCATTTTTTCTGTTTTTGAAGAAGATTTTCGACAATTTACTCGGATATAAAAAAAATGGCGAGAAGTTTCCATTTCGATTTTTGCCATTTGTTTTTTATCTCAAAATGTTCGTTTTTCTGGTAGTGCATTCCTGTTCCTGAATTTATTAATTCAAGACATTGATAATGCTTTGTCAAGCAAACAGCGAAAAGAAGTTTGCAATTATTTTTATTACCTAAGTTTTTACAGAGCCGCATGCACAAAATTTTCAAAGTCGCTAATTTTCTTCATGACAAAGAGGCCAATGTGCACATTTTTCACTTAAGGTATAACATACGCTTAGCAACCAAAAAATCGCAGCTTTTTCAAAACATGGTTTTAGATACAAGGATCAACTACTTTTTTTCAAATTTATACAGCTTATTGTACATAAAAGTACTTTATAAAAATACATTTTTTTTTTGGAGAATAGTTTTCAGTCTTTTATATAGAGGGCGCTGAAAATGACATTAAAAAATAGATATCCAAAACGGTTCGATGGATATCGCCTTTCCCATGTACATGAAACAAAAAAATTAAATGTCATTTTAAAGTGACGACCCCGGGAGGGAATTTTGAAGCGATGCTTAAAGGACAAAACTACAAACAAAATGCAAAAGATTCATTGAAATTGAACTAATAAATTATGAGTTTTCTATCGAAACGTTTTAAAAAAACTAGTTTCGAGGAAAACTTACTATTATTTAATCTGCAATGCCAGGTATCGTTTTAAAAACATGTATTTATATTCTAGAAACTATGAAGAACATATAAAGCAGACAAAAACATTTTTTTTTTTGTAAAATGTACACGTATATTATACCTTAAAGGGAGCTTGTAATCGCTACAAATGAGATAAATCAGTGATTATTTTTTCTGTTGACGAAGATAATTTTTAGGTGTGTATATTAAGGTGGATCGTTTTGTTCAGGGGCAAAAAAAATTTTTTTCGACACTCATATGAATTCTAGATTTAAGATGATCTTAAATCTAAAAGGATATCGAAATCGGTTTGAACGTCTGCCAGCAGTTTTGATTTTAAAAAAATCCCTTTTTCGCCAAAAAGCAACGATTTTTTCGGCGTAAGTTTTTGTCAATCTGATATAACTACCCAAAAATAGGGTGCAAACGATAGGTATCTAGGACCCCAAGGTTGTGAATAGGAAAATTGTTAGATTCGAGAATTTTTTTAGTGCACTAATGTTCAGAATTCGGTCAACATTTTGGGTATTTTCTGCTATTTTTGGGTAAATTTTAGAAAATTTAGTATTATTAATAAAGACTTGATGTAATCTATTGATGTATATAAAAAAAATCAAAATAGTATTGTAAAAAAATTACTTCATGTAATTTATTGATACATATAAAAAAAAAAAAAAAATCAAAATAGCAGAATTTAATTTTTTAATGAACTTTCATTGAAAAAGTATTTTTGATTGAGTACTTTTTACAAAAATCGCTATAAATCTGCAAATTTTCGGTAAATTTTAGAAAATTTAGGATTGTTAATAAAGACTTGATGTAATTATTCATATAAAAAAAAAAATTCAAAATAGTGAAATTTATTTTTTTAATGAATTCTCATAGAAAGTCTTTGAATTGAGTTTAACGTGATTCCACTATTTTAGTTTTTATTTTTTTTTATTTACATCAAGCTATTTTCAAAACTACATCAAGTGTTATTGGAGAATACTAAGTTTTCTAAAATTTACCTAAAAATAGCAAAAAGATAACGCTTTTTGTGAAAAATATCAAAAATTTTGACAAAATTCTGAACACAATAATAAAAAGTTCTCGAATCTAACAATCTTCCTATTCAGAACTTTGGGGTCTTAGATATTTTTCATTTCTACCCTACTTTATGGTAGTTATTTCAAACTTATAAAAACTTACAACGAAAAAACCGTTGATTTTTGGCGAAAAAGTGATTATTTTTAAATCAAAACCTCTGGTAGACGGTTCCACCCATTTCGATATCCTTTTGGATTTAAGATCTACTTGAATTCAGCTCCCAGAATATGAGTGTCAAAAAAAGTGTTTTTTTTTTTGACCCACCTTAGTCAAAAAATTTTATGATAAAGCTATTTTCAAAATTTTGACAATTTTCAAGCAATAATCGTAAAATGATTGCACAAAAAGTATTTTGTTTTTATGCTTTTGTTAAGCAACGGAAACAAAATTATATCTCTTTATTACGAAGACATGAGTTATTCATTTCCAAAAAGAAAATTTTGTAAAAGGTAGATGTTTCGATTTTTCTGAGCCATTCGAATCTTTAAATTCAATTTCCCAACAAACATAAAAATGCACATAGGCGTTTTTGACATGAAGGGAACGATATGAGGTGTTGTTTTTTTATGGTTAGTGCCACGCCCCACTATCTAATACTACTTTTCATTATTTCTAAGCCATCTCGTACACGCAATATATTTACTGCTAAAATTTGATCTCAATCGACCCAGTCGTTTTCGAGTTTTAGCAAGACAAATGCACAGCAATTAATTTTTATATATAAACGAGTAGATAAAAGAAAGCTTCAAGTAGATTACGAGTAAATTAAAAAACTCTCGGAACAATATACATACATACAAAGATCATATACATAAACATAAAAAGCTTGGTATTGACTTCACATTTTATGGGATATTTCCAGAAACAAAATCATTTTACACATTACAAAAATCATCAATTACTTACACAAAATGCAACTTATTTTTATATATATATATAAGAAAATAGATTGTGTTATTATTTACCTAAGAAACCAAATCGATATTTTGATTCTGCCTTTCGTAGTCTAAAAAGATAAAGAACTACTTAAAATAATTTCTTGATCATTTTTCTTCAAGTCAAAGTAATTTCATAGGAGTCATTTTTTAGTCTCCTAAAGATCCCTTTTGTTAAAAATGTCATATAATTTGCTAGTATCTTTTAATTTTTCACAGAATGCTTAACCAAATCTACTAAAAAAAAACATGTCTGTGGACTTTTGACAAAACAACTTATCTCGAGATAGGAAAATTTTCCAGGATTTTTGTTATAAGGACAGCCCTTGGTAACGGTTATTTCTGTCTTATCCGGGCTCTATTAGGATTTCTATTAGAATTACTGAATGCGTCAAATCAATATATCTCAAATTTTTTATTAATCGCATGTAACAAAGGAACTTAATTCCACATCAGTTAATAGATTCCAAAGAGAAATATGTAACGTCATTTTGACAAAAGAACTTATTTCAACTTATGTAAAAATTTAAATTCAAAAATGCATTTGACAAAACAACTTTTTTCGAATTAAGTTCTTTTGTCAAATGCACCATTTGAAAAGGAGGTAACTAAATTCGACACAAGGTGCGATAATTCCAATATTCCGGCGTAAAATGAATTTAACAAAAGAACTTAAACGGGATAAGTTGTTTTTTCAACAACTTCCGTTTCACAAAGCAACATATTTCCTTATTTTTTAATTTTGCTTTAAGACTATAATAGTAATTTTAATATTATCAGCTATACAATAAGACCTAAATATTACTTCGTAATGTTACTACTTAATATTTTCCAAAAAATTATACACGAATAGTTTTAATTAGGTTTCAATGTGTTTTTTTTTCCTCTCCTGTAAAATTGCTTATTTGGAGATAAGTTCTTCTGTCAAAAGTCCACAAATATCCAGTTATATATTATTGACCTCCAAAAATCAAATTTTAAATCCAAACCAGAAGTAAACCACTTTTTAAAAACTATTTCGTAATAAAAAAACTATCATTTATAACTAGTTCGTAGAAGACCCAACAAGAAAGCGTAGAGTTAATAACAATACACAAAACGAGTCGATTAAAGCATATTTAAAAAATATTCCACAGTAGAAATGTGTCAATAGAAGTAATAAACCAATTCCTAATATGCTCTTTTAGCTTTTTTTGATTGTCGAAACCAAAACTTTACGCACACGTAACAGTTGTGTCAATAAGTGTTATTTGTAAAATATTCTACAAAAGAAATGTGTCAAAGAAAATAATAATAAGCCCTTGTGTCTAAAACGTGTGATCATATTCATATAACTCTTAAAGTGTTATTGACGTCAATTTGTATAGCAGGTGAAGTTTCTGCACTAAAAAGAATTAATTCGACAATGAGTTGATACTTTGTATGAATATTTGCGCTTAATATACATTGTTTTTATTCTTCACATTCTGGCATTCACTAAAAACATCAGGTATTGCCAGACTTCCTTGTCTATTGCCTCCCATATTTTGCATGTTATTTGGAAAGAACCCTACTCACACATGTGCGAAATATTAATCACGTGGTATAAATATTTTCTGAGATAAAGTAGTGGTATAGATGCGACCGGCGTGGTCTCTAAATGCTTTATAGTCGGATGAAAAACTTATTTCCATCATGAGACTTTTCATGATGGGTTAATTAATTTAATTTATTCAAAGTGAAAAAGACTCAATCAGCTCAGACAGCATTTGTATTATATTACTGAACAGTTTAACAGTATACCAGATTAAACTAACCATGTATACCACATTGCTCCACCTTTTTACAAAACGCGATTTTTCATATAAGGTGTGTTTCATATATATAACGCTACTTCGAAATTTTAAATATTTTTGTAACGGCCAGCTTAAACAAAAGATAATGTTTTGCGAATTTGGTCATCTATGCACATCAACATTAGTGAGCAAGACCAAAGTCTATTCTAATAACGGTACATTGTTTATTGCTAATTATTACTTTTAATGCCGTTTCATATTTATAACGCCACTTGCAATTATTCCTTCTGCTGCGTTTGAAGCGTAGAGATAAATAAATTTGTGTAGTTAGTTTTTAAGACCTTAACAATAGAAAAAAATTTAGACCGGAATACCTCGTGCAACCCAACATACTTGCGAAAAAATGGGGAAAATAAAAATTCTTAAAGAAGAAGGCTATGGAATTCAGGAAATCGGGCGTAGAATTAATCGCAACCATAGAGTGATTCATCATTTTTTTAACAAACCTAAAAATTACGGCAAAACAAAATGTTCGAGCTGCGAGCAACACTATACACAGTTTAAAAGAGTTGCGGAGTTTTGTTGCTGAAAAAGTTTCCCGAACACCGGTATGGAGAGTGCTACATCAGTGTGAACATATCCGTAGTGAACTTATAAAGTGTGTTTTTGTTCTTGCTAGCAAACATAAGAGAACGAGCTTGGAATTTGTAAGAAGGAGCATAGGAACAAATTGACTACCAGTCAGCTTTTCAATAATGTTTTAAAAAAGGGTCCCACGTTAAAGTTTAATTTTCACATGTCATTTTTTCCGATGAGAAAAAATGGAATATTGATGGCCAGGATGGATTTTAACATTATTAATACGACATACGCCGCGAACCACTTCCGTTTTTAAAAAGAAGTTTTGGTGGAGAGAAAGTGATGGCGTGGGGTGGTTTTTTTGAAATTGAAAGTTCAAGCATGAAAAGCGCTGACTACACTCGTGTGCTGGAGAGTAGTTTGACTCCACTTTTGGAAAAAAACGAACATACACCACTAGTTTTCCAGCAAGGTAATGCGGCAATTTACGTAAATCGAGATGGTTTCAGGCCAATAACATTGATTTATTGGAGTATCCGGCGTACTCTTCAGATTATAATCCCATCGAGAATTTATGGGGAGTACTTCTACGCCAGGTGTATAAAAATAACAGGCAATTTGGCAACGTGAAAGAACGGAAATCAGTAATTTTCGAAGAATGGAGTACAATTGATTCAAACACATTAAATAAATGAATTGCAAGTATGCCAAATCGCATACTTATTATTGGAGCCAATGGAACAGTAATTTAATATATTTTTTTTTTTTATAAATTCAATAAAAATCGTTTTTATTAAAAATTTTGAAATGACGTTATAAATATGAGACAGCATCAAAAGTGGTATTAAGCAATAAACAATGTACCGTTATTAGAACAGAGTTCACTTTTGCTCACTATTAATATTGTGCATAGATGACCAAATTCGCAAAACATTATCTATTGTTTAAACTGGCCGTTACAAAAATATGTCAAATTTCGCAGTGGCGTTATATTTTTGAAACATACCTTATAATCTCTTAATAAACATTTTTTAATTTATTAATTACCCAAACAGGAAAATTTTAACAGAATATTAAAAACGCTAAAACTGCAAAATAAAAAAATAAAATTTATATTAAGGATTTTTTTTAACTTTGAACCAAGAATTTCATTGCAATTTTCTACGTTTCTGTTGAATGGTTATTGTTCGCGCCAGTCTGGCAACTCCTTTTTTCTATATACTTATTTATCTATAGTTAATAAAGTTCTGTCGTTTTAAGCACACGTGTTTTTTCTTAGATCGCAATTTATAGACAACCCGCCCGCAAAAATCGAAAATAAGTTCAAATCCGCTAATAAGAAAAACCACCAACATTTTTGGTCCTTCGAGCCGGATAATCGGTTCCGTAATTTAATTTAATTTCCCCACTATTCAATATCTGTGCAAGTTAATATTTAAAGTTATGCGAGTCCCGTGAACAGAACGCAAAGTGTTAGTGCATAATCGCATAGCTCGAGATTTTATAATTTATTTGTTATACTCGCAAAGTTACCGCAGGCACGCACATAACCTCAAACCAGCTTTGAGACTCCCGCGAACAAAGTGCTAAGTGCTTATACATAGTCGTGCACGTTCTCTTATATACTTAATAATCGCCGCTATATAGATTGAACAACCGCTGTAACTTAAAATTCTCACTTTGACACTCACGCATATGTGAACATAGCCACTGCAAATTGATATGCACTTATTTGACAGCTCAATTGCTATTTTCTTTAATTTGTTTTCTTCGCTCGTCGACACTCAGGCATACTAACACAGTTACTCTGAAACTTTATCCGCGTTTATTTGACAGTTCTATTGTTTACTTTGATTTGCTTCTAATTCGCTAAAATGACAAATTTTGTAAAAGTTCGCGATTCGGATTGTAATGCAATAAAAAGATATTTACAAGCAAGCCAGAACGATAAAGATTCATTAGATCGTGAAATTATTCAAAGCCACCTGTTGCTGCTTAACGAGCAGTGGAAACGCTTTGGTCAGGCCCAGGAATCTGTTGAGATTTCCTGTGGTGCGGATACAATCGCAGTCGAAAAAGAAGCTCGACTTCAAGCAGAGTCATGGTATTTGGTAGCCTTGGCTAATTTCAATCGTCGTTTGAACGCAATGGAGCAACCAGAACTTTCAACAACACGCACGCCGAGCAAAGATAAAATTCGCCTCCCACAAATTGAGCTTCCAGATTTTTCCGGCGATCCTACTGAGTGGTTAGCGTTTCGTGACATGTTCAAGACGCTTGTTCACGGGAACATGGCACGGGAACGTGACCAGCTAGGCTTTCGTAAAGGCCCCCCTGGTACACCTATGGCGCAGCAAACCGTTTTTGGATGGGTACTTTTCGGTAATGCCCCATCTATGCAAAGTGTTGCCACCACCGTTTCAGCAATGCACTGTGAGGCTACTGATGCGTGCTGTTAGTAAATTTTGGGAGCAAGAGGAGCTACCGAAAAGAAAACATCTCACAACTGAGGAGACATTTTGTGAACAACATTTCAATGAGACACACTCAAGATCCGTCGACGGCCGCTTTGTAGTTTGACTTCCACTCAGAGGTTCTGTGCCAATAGGTGAGTCAAGAAGTAATGCTATACGTTGTTTATATCGTTTAGAAAAGAAATTTGCTGTTAATCAAAATTTGCGCATACGTTATTCTGAGTTCATGCAAGAGCTTCTATCCATGGGTCATATGGAGCCGACCCAAGATATTCCGAGAGATTGCTACTATATGCCGCATCACGCAGTTTTAAAGGACACGAGTACTACCACTAAATTAAGGGTAGTATTCAACGCATCTATGAAAACGTCATCAGGTTACTCACTAAACGATGCCTTAATGGTAGGTCCTCAGCTGCAGCCAGATCTTTTCAGCATACTGGTACGTTTTAGAACCCATCGCTACGCAATGACTGGCGATACATTTTCTCTATATCGGCCAGGTACACGTCGACAAAAGCGATGTCGATTATCAACGCATTGTCTGGCACAAGAACCCGTCGGAGCCAATACAGGATTTTAGAATGCTGCGCGTTACTTATGGTGTGGCAGCTGCCTCTCATCTGGCTGTTAAGTCGCTTCCACAAACCGCCATTGACGCGACTGCAATTCAGAAGGAAGCCGCAGAAGTCATCATCCGCGATTTTTATATGGATGACATGCTCACCGGTTCCTGGTCCATCGAAAATCTAAAAGTTCTTCCACTCCGTAAATGGGCTACGAACTGTAAGGAGGTCGTAAGCAAGATACCGCACAACTCCAAAGAAATATCGCATCTTTTAGCTGATGAATTTGAGGTACGAACTTTGGGTATTCTTTGGAACACTGAAGGAGATTTTTTAACGATCGCTGTGCGCCTGAAAGAAATATATGTTTCGATAACAAAAAGGATTTTCCTTTCTGATGCTAGCATTTTATTTGACCCATTGGGCTTGATCGCCCCATGCACCATCCACTCGAAAATATGGTTGCAACAGATTTGGAAAGCTGATATAGATTGGGATGAGCCAGTACCCGCAAGTATACTAAAGGATTGGTCCACACACCGCTTGGAGGTGCCAAAGCTCTCATCACTTAAACTTAGACGTTGGATCGGGACCAATCAAACTGCCGCTAACGCAGAATTTCATGTCTTCTTTGACGCATCCGAGCGTGCCTATGCTGCTGCCGTATACTCAAGATCTATTCACGAAGATGGAAGTGTTGAAGTAGTTTTAGTCGCCGCACGAGCAAAGGTCGCACCGCTTAAATCTACTACGTTACCCCGCTTGGAACTATGTGCCGCTCACCTAGGTGCCAAAATTGTAAGACAAATTTTGGATAGCTTCAAATTCAGTCCAAGTTCGTTGTACGCATGAACGGACTCTACAGTCACATTATCTTGGTTGCAAGGCCATCCAAGCCGTTGGTCTACTTATGTTGCAAACCGCGTCGCTGATGTCCAGGAAGTTCTGCCGCCTGCACAACCCTGCTGATTGTGCGTCTAGAGGCGTTTCACCCTCCCAACTTCTTGACCATCAGTTATGGTGGCATGGTCCGCGATGGTTGCTGACTGGTGAAGGCGATTGGCAAACCAGCATTTCATTGAAGCATACAACTAACCTGGAGCTAAAAAGGAAAGTCATGACGGCACACACTGCATGTACTGAAAAATGCTGGGAGTATCTCACCAAGTATTCTTCTTATTCTTAGCTAAAGAGAATAACTGCATACATTCGACGTTTCCACTACAATTTGAGATATGCTTCTCAATATCGAAAAATCGGGCCACTCACAATCTCTGAAATTTGCGAAGCCGAGATGGCTCTGGTAAAGTATGTTCAAAGCACCGCCTTTTCGAATGAAATTTCTCTTTGCAGATTAAACAAACCTATATCGCTAAGAAGCAGTATGCTGCAACTACAGCCGTTTCTAGATGCTAATGGAATTCTTCGTGTGGCAGACCGTATACGAAATGCTAACATTGCTGTCGCAGCGAAGCATCCCATAATCCTGCCTAAGGATTCCCCGCTCGTAAAGGTCATATTATCTTAAATCCATGCATTCACGCTACACGCTGGGCCACACATAATGCAATCTGTATTGCAACGTAGCTTTTGGGTCCCAGGTTCTCGCAATATTGTTCGCAAATTCTATCGCAATTGTGTTAAATGCAAACGAATAAATCGCCAACCCTTGCAGCAGATGATGGCGGACCTCTAAGCCGCGTTACGAGTACACGTTGCTTTCTGCGTAGCGCAGTCGACTTCGCCGGTCATTTTCTTCTTAAGTTTTCACCTGGCAGAGGAGCCAAATCAACAAAGGGTTATATTTGCTCCTTGGTGTGCATGAGCACAGGCGCTTTGCACTTGGAGCTTGTTGGAGATTTGTCGACAGCCGCCTTCTTAAATGCTTTTAAACGTTTTATCAACCGTAGGGGATACTGCCAACACGTTTACTCCGACAACGGCACTAATTTTGTAGGTGCCGAAAGGGAGCTCCGCAATACATTCGATCAATTGATGAGTGATCAACATATTCGTCGTTATTTCGAGGACTCGCAGATAACGTGGCATTTCAACCCGCCGAGTGCACCCCACATGGGCGGATATTGAGAAACTGGTATGAAGAGTGTTAAGTACCATTTAAAGCGCGTACTTGCTGATACACTGCTATCGTATGAAGAGTTCAATACTCTGCTCACCGAAGTTGAGGCCTGCGTCAATTTTCGGCCTATTTGCTCGAATACAACGAACGCCTTTGATTCTGAAACCTTAACTCCTGGACATTTCATCACAGGAGAGCCTCTAAAGTCGCTGCCAGAAGCTGACGTTCAAGACTTTTATGGCACACTTGGTCAACGTTGGAATATGATAGTCGCTATGAGGCAACACTTTTGGAAGCGTTGGCGAAACGAGTATTTAGTCAGTCTTCAACAGCGAACGAAATGGTTCCGCTCATCTCATAATCTCCAAGCTGACGACATCGTAGTAATTCATGATGAGCGCTTTCCACCGACTAAATGGAAGCTTGGACGCATCATTCAGTGTCACCCTGGACCGGATGGAAAGGTCCGAGTCGTATGGTTGAAAACTCATGAAGGAGAACTTCTGCGTCCTCTTGTTAAGCTAACTCTTTTGCCAACGAAAAATTATGTATTTGCTTAAATTGTTGTTTATCGTTTAATGAAATGTAAAATTAATTAACTTGAATTAACTATAATTTTTAGTTTCGTTAAGAATTGATTTGCAATATTTAATATTAAAATATTTGATTTAGTGTTGAACTAAGCCTAGCCGTTCAAGGCGGTCGGTATGTTCGCGCCAATCTGGCAACTTCTTTTTTCTATATACTTATCTATCTAGAGTTAATAAAGTTCTGTCGTTTTAAACACACGTCTTTTTTCTTAAATCGCAATTTATAGACAACCCGCCCGCAAAAATCGAAATAGTTCAAATCCGCTAATGGCAAAAACCGCCAACAGTTATGTTATCATAGTAATATCAGTTCTTACTTATCATAGCATTATAATAAAAGTTTTAGGCGTCACAAAGAAATTTGGTTGTTTCATAGAAAATTGTTTCAGCTTTTTTTAAAAAATACACAATGTTTTAGAAAAAATAAGACCTTATTGCACATATACAGAGTAAGACCATTCAATTCCTACGCTATTTATGAAAATCATCACAAAACAATCGCTTTCGTAATAATAATAAAGAAAAAATAGATAGATGCTTTAGTTATCAAACCAAACAGGTTTCTACAAAAGCCTAAAATGCAGCATATATATACCACATTACCTGACCTAACTCTATTTTTCCCATATTTTTTTTCAACAATACGAAATGTAATATAATGTAATGTGTGGCTGTGGCCATCACAAATGGTTAACGTAAAACTAATACCTGAAAAAGGGAATGATGGTTAAATAATTGCTCTCTAATTGAGAGTTTAATAACTTTAAAGTTCCCCGTTCAAATGTCAATTATGCATTATTATATATGTCTTTAGAAGAAGGAAGAACTTAAGTAAATATCTTCAGCTTTGGGCGAAATTAAAATCCTCCAAAGTCGTTTTTGAAACATATTCAATGTTATAAAGGTTTTATTATTTTGTGGTTTCCATCCAATCTTTCCAGTTATCTAACTCAGAGAACGTAACAATATAATAATGTATTAATTTTTGTGGAGTTATGAAGGTTTTCCTATTTTAATGACATTACTTTGTATGGGAGGTGGGAGTGTTTCGCATTCGATGTTGTATTTCATTGCGAAATCCTTACAATAACGGCTGTAACTGAGCTTACAGAGTGACAGACAGAGAAACACGCTTTTATTGACACAACTTTTGTATAAGCGGAATGTTTTGGTCTCCGCAGTAAAACGCTAAAAAGCAATACTATTTTACGCACTTTGGAATTAATGCTGTCAAGTCCCCCTTCACGCGGCTTGTCCCGATTTTCAGTCTCCAAACACAAAACGCGTGCCACAGTTACAAGCAGTATTTAGTTCTTATTGAGTAGACGAATTGAATCTAATGTACACTACTTTTAAAAATCTAATTACTGATAAAACAACCTGCTTCACAAACATTAACCTAAGGTCAATAGCACACAGATTAGCAGACAATGTTAAATTTTGAAGTATGTATATTAGGGCGAATTAATTTGTTCGGAGAAAAATTTTCGAAGAAAGTGTATGGCATATTTGAATTTAAGCTAAATTTTAAGCAAAACTTCTGAACAAACCATATCTCAAAAATTTCGTTTGGCCCCCGGCCCCCCACCCCCCAGTTGTCAAAAGAAAAAGCAGTATACTAAAATTTTTTGGATCGAAGCTAATTTTTCATGTACAAAATTTTGTGTATATATTTAAATATCAGAAAAATTTTGAAAAAATTTAGATAATAGAAAATCATGTATGCATTGCAGACGACGAATTATTTTCCTACTTTCAACCGTCACCGCCATAATGCCTTCTCTGTTCTTTTCAACAACACATCGCAATTTGGGAGAAATATTGAGAGCACGGGTTATCCCGCAACTAACGGGCTTACTTATTTCTGCTAGGTTTTGTGATCTGGATATATCGAACATATGAAAAACACCCTTTGCATGTAATACGTATATGATCCCAAGGATTAGTCTCTATGGTCATCAAAAGTTGAGATTCTAAAATCCTTTTTTCTACAATATGGTTTAAACTGCTGTGTACGAATGATTGTAGAATCTTCATTTAAGAACGGAATAAACTCAAACTTACGTTTTTAGAATAAATATACTTAACGTGCTTTTAAAATATACATTATTCCAAATAAATTTTGCTGAAAAGATACGGGTTCCTTAAGTTGTGCATTTTATCAAGTTTTTGATCAAATTTTTTATTTTTATTTAGCTAAAAAACTATTATAATGAATTTCAGAATCTGGCAATGTTTTTTTTACCCTCGAGTTCTAAAAGTTCTAATAAATGATTATACGGAATATCACGTGTAAGCGGGGGCTCAAATAAAATTTGTTCGTCATTAAAATTTATCATATCCGTGTAATTGATTGAACTGATTGTAATTGATTTTTGGTTTTTTATAAACAACAAGGCTTGGGGAGGGGTCGCTTAAAGTATCTCTAATATGCAATAATATGCCGCTTTAGCCGAGTGTGTTCTGTGCATGGTACTTTGGATAATCGAATAATGCATTGAAATATACAAAAAAGGAATTCAATGAGCGAGAAGCAAGACATTTTCTTTGCCCTCTTTGGCGTTGATAAAACCGGTTGTTTGGATTTCTCGTATATGAAACAACTTGAGATCTATTACAATTGTAAAATATGCACTTATTTCTAAAATACAAATAAATACACTAAATTATGTAAATTAAAGATGAATGATGATAAACTGCTTTTTCTTTTAAAAACTGGGGGAGTCAAAGGTCATTTTTGAGATATGGTTTGTTCAGCATTTTTGCTTAGAATTTAGCGTAGAATTTAAATATGCCATACACTAATATATATACTTCAAAATTTAACAATGTCTGCTAATCTTTGTACTATAGACCTTAGGCGAATATTTGTGAAGCGGGTTATTTTATCAGTCGTTACATTTTTGAAAGTAGTTCAGAATAGACTCGATTCGTCTACTCAATTTTAACTAAATATTGCTTATAACTGTGGCACGCGTTTTGTGTTTGGCTTAAAAAAATTTGGCCAGCTGCAATACTCGGCTGCAAACTGATTGATTATCTGAATACTAGAAACTGCATATTTCTGCATAAAATTATACCTACGTAGAAAAACAACAGATTATCTTTATGAAAAAGTGCATTTGAGTATATCTAGAAGATGAAATGTACTTATTGCTCCTAGGCTTAGCTCTCTTATTATCTCCAATATTTTTTCATTGATGCCGTAAAACTGTGGAATACTTAGGTATCATTACTGTTCCGGATTGGGGAAAAGTAAGCAATTTTCTAAAGTTAATAACATGGGCCCTTTATTAGATATTAACGTACATTTTTTTTAAAGCCCTTGAAGATTGTAAAACAAAAATAAAAAAATAATTTTCGTCATTTGTATTAGTTATAGATGGCGCCAAAGTGAAGTGCTCAAAAATCCGATGTTCATATGGCGGACAGTTTATCTCTGGAATGGGACGTCTGTAACAAAAAAGATTCTTAAAGAGGGATTCTTAAGAGGGATTTTTCATAATATTTGAAAAATTGAAAAAAGAAACAATTTGGGAAATATTTTTAAAAAAAATCTACCACATTTTTGGATCTTTTATCTTTGCTGATTAATTTTTTTTTAAATTTTTTTAGGATTTTTTGGTACATTGCCTTAGAGAATATGTTAATAAAGAAAACTAGATTTTTCAAAATCGACTCAGCCAATCCTGAAACTAACTGCCGCCATACCGACACTGGATTTTTGACTTTGGCGCCATCTACAACTTACACAAATTATAAAAATTATTTATTTATTTTTTTTTTCAATCTTCAAGAATGTACAAATTTTTTTTAAGAAAATATATGTTAATATCTAATAAAGGTCCCAGGTTATTAACTTTAGAAAATTGCCTACTTTTTCCCTATCCGAAACTTTAATAATACCTTAACCACGTAGCGTTAGACAAATAATTCGGGTGAAAAATTTAGGTAATCTATTCTAGCTCATTTTTCTACTTCATAATTTTTGTGTCTTTACAAAAACAAATAAAAATAATACTGCTTAGCAAAAATTATCTTTTGTTCTGTTCTATGAACCAAATATACCTTGTCGGAAAGGGACGAAAGAAATGAAAATACACGTGTATAGTGTTTTTCATGTACACGTCAGAGTTTTTATTTATTTACGTTTTAAGTTCCTTAAGGTACCCCACAGTGAGAAATATAAGGAGTAGATAAAACTTAATTCCTAAAAGTATAATCGCATGCTGGTTCCAAATATCGTTTTTTTGTCACCGGTTTCGGTTGGTTAAAAAAGCAATTTTTATTTTTGTTCAGTAATTTTCTTAATACATAAATACTTTATGCTTTGATTTCAGAAATGCATTTTTTTTTTGCACCAGTTACTTCTTTTATTTATTTTTCACAATTATTTTAATTAATTATGAACTAACAATATGAAACGGATCTGTTATGAACTGAATTTATTTTGATTTACTTTGATTTAATTTTTCTAATTTTTCGTCTGCGTCAAAGTGGAAATATATAGAAAACGTGAAATACCCATACCTGTAGTAAATTTTGAATATTGATAAAAAAACGTATGAAAAAATATAAAAACAGAACTGTAATTGGTACAAAAATATTAAATTAATTTCTGAAATCACCACCTAAAGAATTAAGGTACCAGCAAAATGGCATCAATAAAAAAATCGGTTTTTTAACCAACTAAAACCAGTACAAAAAAACCCCAAATGAATTTTGGAAACAGCGTGCCTGCACACTTTCAAAAATGAAGATTGATCAAATTCCAACAACTCATTCAATTTGTTTCAATTTGTAAAACGCAACAAAAATCCTAACATGAACATTAAAGACGACTACAAACACGTGTATTTTTATTTTACCCCCCTTTCTGAAATGGTATATTTGGTTCATAGGACAGAATGTGTGTAACGCAGGGTAATTGAAGAAACAGATTTTCATTAATGTCACTATTAAATACTTCTATGTATGTATTAAATAACTAGCAATAAAGTTCAAATCAATCAAGTAACAGCTGTTCTAAATAATAGGTAAGTCCATAGAACGATCATTTAATATTCGTCGAATACTGAAAAAAAGATGCTTACTCCACACACGTAAAGAATAGAACCCATACTTATACAATTATTATTCGAATTTGCTATTATCGTTTTTTGCTAAGCGTTAACAGGCTATACGACAGCTAACAGTAAATAGAAGTCAGCCACGCTCATTAAAGGAGAGTATAAAAGCAAGCCACATTCTACGTTGGTCATTAGTATCTCTCTTGCTTAACTAAGAACAACAAGTTTTTCGAAAAAAATCGTAATCAACATGAATTTATTTGGATTAATTTATTTAGCTGTTGTACTATTTGTTGGATCTGGAATGGTTGAATGCCGTCTCCGGGTCAATCAACCACCAGTTCCATCAAATAATAATAATAATCAAGGTAATATAGATTATAGTTAAATTTTGAAATACTAGAACGTTATTTTTTATAATTATTTATATTGATTGCAGGACCCACCAAATAAGATTTTCTAAGACGACGAACTTTGTGCAAGGTGGTGACATATTACTTTGTATCCAGATTAATGATATATCGTCTTTGTTTAGTAAATGTATGGAATAAAAACAAAATAAATTTAAAAGAAACCGGTGTGCAGTCATCAGGATTGCTAACGGAAGCATTAGATGTAAAATTAAATATAATAATTGTTTTAAAAATAAACCAGCAAACAATTTTAAGTTTATAATTTTTCATTTCTTCAAATTAATTGATTAAATTGATAGCAAAAATCACTTTAACAGTAACTGACAGATAACAGAAGTTTTGTTTACAAATTTGTTTTTAAATCATTTGCCCTCAATCATAGTCTGTGTCAGCACTTGGTTTAAGAATTCGCTTAAAGAGTGCGCCATCTAATCGGGAAAGTTAGTTGGTTCCATCTGACGATTTTTAAATTTTCATTTTGCTCCCAGTACGTAATAAATAACTTCGCTTAAGAACTTCGCAGACATGTTCAACCAGAAGCCCGTGTGGCTCGCGTGAATCTTAAAAAAAAAATTTTTCCTATCATCAAGCAACAACACAAGCCACTACTATGGATAACCGTAGGCTACAAGTGCGCTCAGTTAGAGACAAATAATGAACATCGTAGCGTCGTGGGAATGTTTTAGTTGAGTTTTTGTGGTCCTTAGTTGTATGGAGCAAACATTTTTTTTTCTGATCTTTAATTATGCACCAGGGTTTTTTCCTTAAAATGACAGAGGTAAATTGTGAAATTTTCAGGAAAAAATATTGATATTTAAACGTGCCTCAAGCGACCTCCATATTGAAAATCTAAAATATATGGGAAATAGTGCTGTTTTCCCCAAAAAAAACCAAATAACATTTTTATAAGCTAAAACTTTGAAGAAACTGGTAAACACTTCGTTATTAATTCAAAAATTCTTTAAAATGACTCATCAAAAATTAAAATCACATTTAAATTATCAGAATACAGATACAAGAAATGGTGCAATTAGGTTTAATAATTTGATCGGTACGAAATTTTTTGATAGAATGCGCCTTTTTGGAAATTTCGAGTTTGAATATTTTTACGAAAAAAATTCCCAAAAACCTGAAACAAAAATATTGCAAACAAAAAATGCAAACAATAAATGAACTAAAAATAGTTTTGAGCTATTTGTGCAAAAAATTAAAAAACAAACATTGAATAAAGAATAAAAAGTTTTAACTGTTGGAACTTGACTTTTTTCCCCTTTTCTGGCATATCCAGCACAGAAAAAAATCATAAAAAAACAAAAACTAGAATTTTTATATGAAATGACTTCAACAATTCTTAAAAATATATCTGATTTCCTTTCAAAAAATTTCCAAACAGGCGTACTTCCATCAAAAAATTTCGTAACGATCAAATTATTATACGTAACCGCACCATTTTTTATATCTGTGTTAGGTATAGTTTTAGAAAATATTTTCATGACATATCACTAAAGTTTTTTTAATTTAAATTTTTGCTTTTTTTTTAATAGAACAACAAATAAGTCCAAAAGTAAAAAAATCATATCTCAATAATATGAATATGATATGAATATAATATGAGGTAATTTAAATCCGCTTTTCATGTTTTTTAAGTCATTTCAAAGAAAAATTAAATTCAAAACGAAGTGTGTACCAGTTTTTTGAAAGTTTGAGCTTATAGAAATGTTATTGGATTTTTTTTTTATAAAAACAGCACTATTTTCCCATATAAATCAAATCCCATATAAATCAAAATATCAATATATTTTCCCTGAAAATTTCACAGTTTACCTCTGTCATGTTAAGGAACAAGACCCCGGTGCATAATTTGTTACTTGTATACATTTTTCAAAACAGTATATATTGTAAAAAGCACTGTGTTTCTGCAAAAAATAATGACAGTTTGAGCGTAAATGCTTCCAACCCATCGTAGGATGGGCTTTTATACTAGTATTTTATTAAAGACGATTCTTCCTTTTTATAAATTTATTTTTTTAAAATAACATGCAATTAAATAAAACTTATTCTACAAAACATTTGAAATGTGGTATTTTGTGATATTTTTTCAACTTTTTTCAAGGAACTTATTCAATTTCAAGCAACTACAGTTTCCAGTTCGCCTTGCCTTCTCGGTTACCATCAACAAAGCGCAATTTTAATCTCTGCGCTTTCACGAACTTAATTCGGAAAATCCATGGGAAATCCATGTTTTTCGTCGCTTGCTTCAGAGTACACAGAAAAAGCACAGGTGCGTCGTTGGACACACGAAAGAAGCAAAGCTTTTGCAGTTTCATGGGCTTGATAACACTAGTCTACAAGGGATTTTATCCAGAGACCTGAAATACTTTTCTATAAGAGCTTTTTACACTGATTCTACGTCTATATTTAGTTTTCCCCTTATAGGTCGAATTTTTGAGATACAGGGTGATTTGCATTTTTTAGATTTTAATCCAGTTTTACTATTTTAGAAACTTAACTGTTTCATATAAAGCAACCATTTGTATGTCATCTGACAGATAATTAAATAAGCTATCCAATACTGTATAAACCATTTGTATGTAGTTTTTCTTCTCTGAGATATTTAAGTCAAAAGTTCAAATTTTAAGTTTTTGGTTAAAAATTTTGAACTTTGACCGTCTTTCCATTACGTTTTAAACTGTTTTTCAAAGATGTTTTTATTTGATAATTTTTTTATTTATTTCCTTCATTTATATGCCAATAACAATATTGACAGTTTTAAAACCAAGTTTTTCAATCAATTTATGTGGATCCCAAAGAACATTTTGTTCGAAAAATAATTTCAAGTACATATTAAGAGTTTGCTTTTTTAACAAAAAAAAAGAAAGAATGTTCTTATAAATTGATTGAGCAAAATGGCTTTGAAACTTGTTTTCATTTTTTTTTTCATTTTTTTCTTAGCTCTGTCATTTTGTTACTAGCATATTAATGAAAGAAATAAAATTAAAATAATTATCAAATAAAAACATCTTTGAAAAATAGCTTAAAACATTATGGGAAAAGACATCAAAGTTCAAAATCATTAACCATAAACTTAAAATTTGAACTTTAGACTTAAATATCACAGAGAAGAAACATGACAAACAAATGGCTAATACAGTATTGTATACCTTATTTAATTATCTGATTGCTTTATATGGAACAGTTTAGATTCTAGAATGGAAAAACTGGCACAAAGTCTAAAAAAGCAAATCACCCTGTATCTCAAAAATTCGACCTATTGGGGGAAAACTGAGTATAGACGTAGAATCAGAGTAAAAAGCTCTTCTAGAAAAGTATTTCAGGTCTCTAGATAAAAAAATTTTCCTAAATTTGTAGACTAGTGTAATATAATGGTTTTTGTGTAATAAAATATTTACTTTTAAATTAAAAAATTTAAAGCAACATAAAGTAAATTCAAAAATATCCGCTAATATTCACACAAGTAAATTGTATTACATTTCATTAAGGTGAGGTGGGGTAATGTGTACCATAGGGTGATGTGTAACACGTTGATTTTTCGTACACAATGTTGGCATATAAGTGAACGAACAACTGTGATATGTTTCTTTTGAAAGCATCTAGCTTTTCATAAGTGTTGGAGGCATTCAAAGATTTCATTAGAGTTCTTAAAAAACGTAAGCAATTTTTGTTAAAAAGTTTTTAATTTAAAAAAAAAAATACGTTTTGGATAAAATTTTTTTTCAGATTTTAAATATGTGTAACACTCACAGTGAGGTGATATGCAACACATCTAACACAATGAAGATCGAGATTTTTCATGATTTGCTGCGATTTTTTACCAAAACATTTAAATCACAAAAATTCGCTTTAATACAAGAAATGCACGCGCCATTTTTATTTTTTTATTGTCACTCTGCTATGGATATTTTCGACAAATAATTCTTTTACATTTGAAATGTAAATATTTTGCAATTATACTTACGCCATATATATTTTGCAATTATACTTATAATATTCTATTGCAGTTAACGATCATTTTTTTTAATTTTAACGTATGTGTGTGTGTGTGCATTGAGAATCAGATAGTTTTACGAAATATTGCTACTTTTCATTAAGTTTTTATAATTATACTTTTACTAAACATAAAAAGTCAAAATAAACATAAAAAATTAAAGGTCCTGGTCTTTAACCCAACATTTTGTTAGTGTTACACATCACCCCACCGATTTGAAAGAGATCAAAAAAGCCATATTTAAATTTTGGTCTTACTTCATCCATTTCTCAAAATATTCAACTATTCAACATCAAAAATTAAATTTCTTAACATTCTTATTGAAGCAATAAAAATGTGTTACACATCACCCCACTTCAGCCTACATATAATCCTTGGTCATTTAAGCAGTCTTAAGTTCATAAAATTGGGTGGTACTAGACAGGGGACGCGGAACCTTATTTTTAATCTAGCTCCAACTACACCGTTTGTAGGATATGAACCAAATTCTGCACATATATTATCTGGTACAATTTACTGTTTTCAGCCTACAAAAGTGGATGAGATTAGACAACGAGCGTGTCAATTTAATTCTAATCGAACATCCTCTACACCGCGGTGCACCGTTTTTCCTATTTCAACCGAATTTTGCACATATATTCATTGTAATAAGGAACAGTTCGCAGTTTATTAAAGTAGGCAGAATTATACAGGGGGCGTGGTACTTTAAATTGAAATAAACTCCTTCTATAGCGTTTGTCCAAATTAAACATAATTTTCGACACATGTTTTTTGGAATAATGTGCAGCAAATAGTCTAGAAAATTGAGCGGAATTAGACAGGGGGCTTTACACATTCATTTTAATCGAACTCCTTTTACACCGTTTTTCTGACTTCACCCAAATTTTCCAAATATAATCTTTGGTCCATAGTGTGAAATTTTGGCGCCAGGGGCTTTGCACGTTGATTTTGAGCCAACTTCTTCTATAGCCTTTGTCCGACTTCAACCAAATTTTCCACACATATTCTTTAGAATAATGAGCAGTCAGTAGTCTAGAAAATTGGGCGGAATTGAACAGGAGGAGTGGCACTTTAACTTTAAACGACATTCTTTTACACCGTTAGTATGAATTTAACAAAATTTAGCACATGTATTCTTTAGCATAATGAGCAGTCATAAGTTTAAAAAATTAGTTGGGATTAGATATTGGGGCGTGGCAGCATTAATGTTATTCGAACACCTACACCGATTTTCTGACTTCATTCAAATTTTTCACACATAATTTTTGGTATGGCATACTGGTTAAGGTGCGTGACTTGAATGCGATAGAACCCTGCTTCGAATCCCATCTGACACAGAATGTTTTTTCAATTAAATTAGTTTTTCTGTTCGGCAGTCACACATTGGTTTCAAAACTTTAGTTTTAAAGAAGTTTGTAAAACATGTTTTACTTTAAATACCTATTTAAGATAGATGAATAAAAAAACCATGTTGTCAATTTTTTTAAAAATGTTTTTATTGATTTATGACGCCTTTAAAATTTCACAAAAATTTTTACAAAAAAATTGTCATATTTTAAGCCAAGTTGGAACATTTTTTGTATTATTTGTATAAGTAATTTAAGAAGTTAATTATTTTCGTGAATTGGATCCAAACTTAAGTAATCAGAAAAAAAAAAATAAAACTTTATAAAAGATTCATAGCAATTTTTTGAAAAAATACAATAAAAATGTACATATCTTGAAAAATTTGACTCAGTTAAAATGGACAAAATTAAATTATTTTCCCCTTTTCCCCCTTTAGAAAGGTGTTGGTTCCTTTGTGGTATATCTTATTGTACTATAAAAAAAATGTTTGCCACAATGTGCCACAGTAGGAAAATTTTAAGAAAAACTGAAATGATGTTGGAGATTTTGGGATTTTTTTTTTTGTGAAAACTATTTTTTTTTTTATCTTTATTTGTTTGTACTATTATTAAACATACTTAATAAGTTTATCGTTGATTCTATATTTATTTTTGTGTATGTGTTCATGGCCGCCAATATAAATTTAGAAGTAATTATAAAAGTTTGCATGTTTATAAGCGATGCTATATGGATATTTTTTTTTTTTTTGTTTTATCGAAACACAATAGGAACTAAAATTTGCGCATTTTTACGTAGTTTCATAATAAGCTAACCATTTTTTAATTCCATATATCCTTTGGCCCCCTACCAGAGATATTATGACTAAGACTTTTCTTATTTGCTAATCTTCTCTTATTTGTCTGCTTCTTAACTATTTTTTAGTACTTTTGGATCACTTAGTCCGAAAATCATCATTAAAATTATCTTTGCATAAAATTAAACACAATAAAGAAAATATTAAAAAACAAAACCACGATATAAAAAAGAAACCACTTGTACGCCTCGAAAACAAAAGATGTCGAATTATGCAAAAACCGTGCTTTTTATGGTAATTAATGAAGCTTGTAACTTGAAAGTTAGTAAGTTGGCTGCAAATATGTGCGAATTTTGTTATAATATTTACAAATTTTACTTGTATATATCTTTAATCAGAAATGTTAATTAAAGAAGCTCTGGTAGAGGGCCAAAAAATAGACTAATTTCAAAAATGGTAATAATATTTTAAATTAGCGCTAAAATACGCAACTTTCGATTTCTATTGCTTATTGAAATGAAAAAAAAAATATTTTTAGCCGCCATTTTGAATATCGAATTTTTTACTTCAGAATCGAGATCAGTGACACCGAAAACTTCGAGACACCAAATTCGAAATTCATAATAAAGTTATTATAAAAGTTAGCACGTTCATGGCCGCCATTTTTTAGCTACAATTTTGCATTTAGAATTTTTTACTTTGGACTCCTGACCAGCTACCCAGAAAACTTTCGGTGCACCAAATTTGAAATGCATAATATAGTTAATATAAAAATAAGCATGTTAATAGCCGCCAATTTTAAGCCGCCATTTTGAATTTCGTATTTTTGACTTTGACTGATTCGTTATCAGTGACCCAAAAAAGCTATTTATCATGAGTTTTAAATAGATTAGATAACTTCTTGAGGTTTTAGCCGTCTATTTTCGATTTGGAACCATTGTGCATCACCTCCCTGCAGACAATGACAAACCTCAGATAAAACTTGTAGGTCCAGTTCTCGATCCATTTGTGTTCAAACATTTCACAACACGCATAACACAATTGATCATAAAAACCTCGGTTAATTCCTTTCAATGGCTGGAATGGCCATTTCATTTCTGTTTTCTTAATTTTTAGTATAATGAGTAGTCTATATCCTAGAAAATTATGCGGCACTAGACAGCGGTGTGACTCTTTAATTTTAAACAAACTTCTTTAGGGTTTGTCTGACTTCAAACAAATTTTTCCAAAAAGTTTTTTGAATAATGTGCAGCCCGTAGTCCTGAAAAGTAGGCGCGATAAGACATGGGGTGTGGCGCTTTAATTTTAATCGAACTCCTTCCACAACATTTTTCCGACTTAAACAAAATTTACACCGTTTGTTTGACTTCCACCAAATTGTGTACATATATTCTTTGAAATAATGAAATAAAAAGTGGATTGGGTTAGAGAAGAGGGCGTGTAACTATAATTTAAATACTCTTTCTCTGTAACTGTCTGCACCATGTTACTAATATTTTGCATAGGAGTTGATAGGAGATGTTTCAAGTAACATGCAAAACGCGGGCATGACTAGAAAAGGGGAGTAGAAATGTTCTTTAAAAACTATACCTCAGTTTTAACATTCATAATTCCACTATGTTCTTAGAGCTGAAAAGTTTTAGTTGGAAAATTGCTTTCTCAAACTTTCCTGGTCATAGATAAAACAATACGTGACTTTTTATGCAAAAAACTGCATCAGATCTCCATACTGTAAAATGTTAAAAACAGAAATCTTTATGCTATACTATGGTAACTCGTTACCCAAAACTTGAAATTGAGTATTCTAACTAACCAAAGGACCAAAGACTAACAAAGGACTTTGTTTGATATATGCTTTAAAATTCTGATGCCCATTAATCCTAACCTTAAATATTTATTAAAAAAAAAAACGAAGCCTAAAAACTGAAAAAAGTTAAATTGACAAAAAAGCATGGGGTAGTGAACTAAATACTTCAAGTTGAACTAAATGTTAAATTGAATTCGGCGTCTGACATAAATATTTTTGCAGATTATACGTAAACATTTCAAATGACTAAATACTTCAAATATCAGTAAATACTGCTGCGGGGTACAGGAGGGTTATTTTAGCCTCTACCCTTGACCCTGCCGAAGCTCCATTCCATACTCGTTTTGTTAATGTTTAAAAGTAATTGTTTATTTATTAAATTTCTAATTATTCGTAATGTTTTACTTCTAATTAGTTGTTGATAACAATTTATAACAATTGCTTGCATGATAAAGCTCACCTGTATCTTACTATACTAATTTTAATTAAAATATATATCAAAAATCAGATTGGTTCTCATAACATTGAAATAAAAACAAGCTGCCGAGATATCTCAAGATTGTCTTATTGATATTGATGAGAAGTGCCAAAAATCACTTCAAAAGTTAGCACGCAACCAGCCAACCTCCCACATCCCTGCAATACCCACCACTGAAATCAGCGCACTACGAAAGTTGTATTGGTGCCAACTCAAAGGCCGCTGTCTTTTTCAATCGGATGTCTTAAGAAGCCGAGCGTTGTGAGCGTCTTCTTGGTGTGGTTTATTAATTCGTCTTTGTATCTCCAGATTGTCTTGTCCTCGACCATGTCTTCGCGATAAGCTTTGCAGTTCGTTATTTCCATGACGCAGTCAGTGCGATAGTGCTGCATCTGTGCATTTTTCGCCTCCACTTGATAATAATATTGAGCATATGCACCGTAGCTGCTCAACGCAATGTGATTTGTCAACGTGACCACATACTCTGTATTGTGAATGCTTTTGACGTAGTATCCTGGCTTGCTGTGATTCCTGGCACGATGCACATGCTGTAGCATATGCATGTATTTTGGGATGCCCTCGTTCCAGCCATACTTCTCCTGCTGACTGTCTAGGAAGTAAACATTGAGGAAGCGGTAACTATGATAGCCCCCAGGCTGTTTGTGGTGTGTCTCACGCAATATTTTTTCCATCATTTCACGCCAGTTGGTTGCACCGTCCTTTGGCATAATGACCTCATCGATGTCCAACACTGCAATATAGTCATAGAGATACATATTCTTGTAGAAGCAGTCATTGTAAGGAATTAACTCATTTTTGCGCTTATTAAAAAGCCTATCGTTATTAAAAAGGCGTTGTAAACCGGGAGCATTAGGCTGCGTACCAGGCAACGTTAAAGGCATGAGCTCTATCTTGCCTGCTTGCTCATAATGGCTGAGCACCTTTGAGATATTGGGATGCAACTGCAGACTATAGAAGTATATCTTTTCAGCACCCAAAATATGGATCATCTCAATCCATTCTATGAGACGCACGGAGACATCTTCGTAGAGGAAATCAATACCTTTAACGCAGACAGCGAAACCCTTTTTATGATCATCTGGTGGACGATTGTAGATGATGCGCAAGTTATTTGTAGCTATATCACATTCCTTCTCCACCATCGAAACTGAGCTGGGCACAAGACCGTGATATATCTCCGGTATCTTGCAGGCAATTAAGTAGGGCTGATCGGATCCCTGCTTGTAGTTGCCCCACTCCTTGAACCAGATGTATTTGTATTCAAAGGTCTCAACGATGACCGGCTCCCTGCGTCTCTCGAACCAAAACTGACAAAAGGTCTTTAGCCTCACATCAACGCGATCAATCATGCCCAGTATGCGCACCGTTGGACCTAGAGGGTTGTTCTTGCGTATGTCGTAGTAGGCGCCGTACAGCTGAAAGGTGCCGTTTGAGGTGCGCATCGTTTGCCAGTAGATGTTGTTACACTCCAACTCAAATAACGATGGAAACTTGGCGCAGGTGGCATTTTTCTGTTGCTGGAAGTTCTTGTTTTTGCTCCAATATACAATTGGCAATGATGGTACCCGTTTTTCAGCGTCAAGTATGATCTGCTCCTCGTCCATGGCTGTGGAATGAAAGTGTAATTAGTAGTGAAAAAAGAAGGTGGGTTATTTTTGAGACAAATTAATTGAGTCGGCGCAGTACTTGAGTGGCATTGCCCAGTATATTGTATCTAGTTTATTTCTTATTGTTTTATTTGTACCTACTTCAAAAAAGCCAGTTGAATTTCAGAAAACAGCAAATAAGTTCCAGAATTATAAAAATTTATTTCAGAATTGTACTTCAGGATAAGCAATCGAAATTTTGGAAACACAAAATTCTGAGTTCATCTGAGCTTGGTTAGAATTAAGTTCATACTATCACAATTGTATTTCAGAAAAACCAATTTATTTTTAGAAAACACTATATCGATTTGCAAAATTTATGAATGCACTTCAGAAAAGTTCAATACTCAAAAATGAATTTCAGAAATGTATAATTGTACTTCAGAACTTCCAATTGTGCTTTTGATTATTTTAACTGTACTAAGGAAAATTTTCATTTATCGAAATACAGGGAGTGATTTCTTTTTTTTATAATAAAAATTTTGTATTAAAACATAGTAGTTCATAGATTTACAAAATAATGTATTAAGCTTTAAATTTGTTGGATATTAAATATCCACTGGCATATTCACCAAGACCATCAAGCCAGGTACGTAGCCAGAAATGGTCTTTAGAGGAGGGTTTTGATTGAAAATTAATTTTAAAATTAGTAATTAAAATTAATTAAAAATTAGTAAAAAATAATTAAAATTAGTTTAAATAAATAAAAAAGGGCTACTATCATTTTCATATGAAGATAAAAGATTGTTGTTTGTTTGTAATGTTTATACACATATTTTTTGAACCGATTGTTGTACATTAATTAATAAATATTTTTGCATACATCTTTACATTTACAAAAATATTAATAGAGCTATTTTTTATTATATACAGTGAAGGACAAAATTCTGCATATAGCATCGAATTTTTGGTTTCAGCAAATCTTAATGAAAAGTTAAGTATGCAGTTTAAATACATACGTATAACTATTAAGTAACAAAAAACGAGTAAAAATTTTGCTCTTTATGAATGAACATAACAAGAAATATATATCTTCTATCTATATATATATAAATGAATGTATGTATGTGGGTATGTGGGAATGTGGGTATGTGGGTATGTGGACATGTGTGTATATCACGAATAGCCTCCAAAACCACCGAACCAAACTTTATGAAATTCTTAGGGATACTGAAGCAACATTCTGGAAGTGTTCTTGTGGAGTTTGGTGTTTATTGGACAAGGAGGCGTGGTACCTCCCATACAACCCAAATTGGCTCTATCGCCCACAAACCAAAAAAATATAAGTAATAACCTATATATTAGACGGTTTTAATCATATAAAACTAAAATTTGGTAATTTTGTTCAGATAGTTACTTTCGGTGACTGTACAAAAAATGGGCGTGGTCGCAATATATCTACGCCCACTTTTTCCAAATCATGCTTATTCCTGCGTTGTACGCGTTTTGATAGGAACATTTCATATGCAGGTGCTCTAAGTGGCGCTCAATATATATATATATATATATATATATAAAATTTGGCACGCCAACTTGTACCACCCGCAAATAAAAAAAAAAAAACTACGCGAAAAGGCTAATTTCAGCCCTTGAAAGGACTTTCACCGAGCTTCTTATGATGAACTGTGTTGTGCGTGTTGTGGAATGTTTGAACACAAATGATCGAGAACTGGATCTACAAGTTTTATGACGACTCCGAACGGCTTATGTTCTCAAGAAGCTTTTCATGGAAGTTTTTACTCTCTGAGGTTTGCCATTGTCAGCAGAGAGGTGACGGCCGAACAGAAAAATTAATTCAATTGAAAAAACTTTCTGTGTCACGTGGAATTCGAACCAAGGTTCTCTCCCATATGGACCACACACTCTACCCACTACGCCACGGTCGCCACTTTTTTTAACCACAAATCAATAGAACTTCTATAAATCAGGTGATTCTCATCGTTAAATACTAAAATTTGGTAATTAAGTTCATACGCTTACTCTGGAACGCTTTGCAAAAAATGTGCATGGTAGCACTATATCTGTGCCCACTCTACAGCAATAATTTTATTTAATTTATTTATGTATTATATAATTTAACAATTAATTTAACAATTATAACTAAGTAAGCACTAGCTGCCAGGGCTATCGGATAGAAATAATTGTAATTCCTGAGATGTGAACGTTTTGATAGTCAAACTTGGTATGTAGGTGCTATGGGTCCAAGGGGCGGTCACTTTTTATATAAATTTTGTCACGCCCACAAATCCGTAAAAAGTGTATAAATCAAAATTTACAGTAAAAGAATAAAATTTGGTAGGTTAGTTCAAATGGTTACTGCCGAACCCTTAAAAAAATGGGCGTGTCGCACTTTATCTACGCCGACTTTTCAGAAATCATTGTAATTTCTGAGCTGTACATGTTTTGATAGTGAAACTTAATATGTAGGTGCAATGGGACCAAGTGGCGGTCACTATATATATAAATGTTGACATGCCTACTTTTTCTGCTCATCTATCTACCAGTAAAAAATGTATGTTTGTATACTAAGGCTCCTCACAAAAAAAAGATGTTTGGGTCGGTTGCTCAAAATAACGCTTTATGTTATGATGATTCTCCAAATATTTCGACAGAAGCGATAAAATATAGTATAAAGTGAAGAATTGAATTGAATGAAATTACAAAAAAAATTTACACATTTTTTACATTTTACAATTATTTGACTAAAAGAAGTATGGGAAAAAAATTCATTTGAATTTTAGTGAAAATAATATGAAAAAAGTTAAAACAATTTGGTTCAACGGAAAAAAATTAAGATTTTTTGATGCAAAAAACTTTTTCATTACTCTTATTTCTGACCGTTGTTTTTTTTTTAACTACCATACCAGGCAATATTTTTAGTCGAAATTTTTTGGGGATCATCGTAACATAAGGTATGGATTATTTTGATGAACCGGGCTAAGCAACTTTTTTTTCTAAGAAGCGTGAGGCGACTTAATGTATATACGTATGTGAGTATATGTGTATATCAAGTAAAGACTCCAAAACCTCTAATCCAATTTTTAAACCAAAGCCTTGAGAGGGGTCTTATGAAGTCTGGTGCCGATCGTAAAAGGCACCCTAAATACACCTAAAATTTTCGATATCGAACAGTTTTGGTTTTTTTTTATAGGTCGCACAGCCTCGGAGTTCAGTATTCGAACTCAATTTACACATGCCGTTCCACTGGTAACATTTTATGGGCGTTAGACGAGGGGCGTGGTACTTTTTCAGCACCCCAAATATTCGGTATAGTTTTCGGAATAAGTCACACATCAATAAAACTCGGTTCGAACTTACTATAAAAGTATGGCTTCACTAAAGCTACACCCTCTTTTAGGGGATAAGCGCTGAGCGCAGAGAAGCGCGCCGGGCATAAGCTAGTATATATATAAAAATGGATGTATGATTATGGGTATGTGGGCTTGTGTTTATATCACGTATAGACTCCAAAACCGCAGAGCCAATCTTTATGAAATTTTTAGCGATACTGAAGCAATATTCTGAGAGTGTTCCTGTGAAGTTTGGTGGTGATTGGACATGGAAGCGTGGTACCTTCCATACAACGCAAATTGACTCTATCGCTCACAAACCAAAAAAAAGCTATATATCAGACGATTTTAATCGTATAAAACTAAAATTTGGTCATTTTGTTCAGATGGTTACTTTCGGTGACTGTACAAATAATGGGCGTGGTCACACTTTATCTACGCTCACTTTTCAGAAATTATTTTAATCCCTGAGATGTGAACGTTTTGATAGTCAAACTTGGTATGTAGGTGCTATGGGTCCAAGTGACGGTCACTTTATACATAAATGTTGCCACGTCCACTTTTAATGCTTACAAATCCGTTTAAAGGATATATATCAGACTTTTTTTACAGTAAAAGACTAAAATTTGGTAGATTAGCTCATATGACTACTGCCAGAACCCTTAAAAGAATGGGCGTGTCGCACTTTATCTACTCCGACTTTTTAGAAATCAATGTAATTTCTGAGCTGTAGACGGTTTGATAGTGAAACTTGGTACGTAGGTGCAATGGACCAGGTGGCGGTCACTATATATATAAATGTTGCCATGCCTACTTTTTCTGCTCATCTATCTTTCTGTAAAAAATGTATGCATTTATACTAAGGCTTCTCACGAAAAAATTTTTTTGATTCGGTTCCTCAAAATAATGCTTTATGGTATGATGATTCCAAAAATATTTCGACTCTAGCGATAGCTTTTTATTTCAAGCTGGAATGGTTTGAAAAAAAAGAAAAAAAAACAAAAATTAAATGGCCATTTCAGCCCTCGAAAGGACTTTGACCGATCTTCTTATGATCAATTGTGTTGTGCGTGTTGTAAAATGTTTGAACACAAATGATCGAGAACTGGACCTACAAGTTTTATGCCGATATGCCGTTTGGTATAAAGTTAGTAATAAAACTAACGATGAAAAAAAAGACTGTGTTTGAAGCCTTAGAACAATGCAATAAAGAAAGATTCTCTAATATATTTAATTTACCAATCATTCTTGTAACTCTTCCGGTCACTTCGTGTGAAAATGAACGCACATTTTTCGTAGTTCGCCGACTCAAAACATATTTAAGAAGCACGATGTTGCAAGATTGCTTCATCAGTACAGAGATATGTCGCCATCAGTGGATTTTATTTAAGATAAACTCGCTGAAAGTAAGCGTAAACTAAATTTGAAAATAAAGTTTTTGTTTGTTTTGTTAATCTTAATCACAATAATCCTGTAGCTAATGTTTTTTTTTCTGTAAAAAGCAAACAACTGATAGCAATTTTTAAAATCTTTACTTATTTTAAAGAAATAAAACACTTTTTATAAAAACTTATTTTTAGCTATCATTAAGAATGTTATCATTGTGGTGGAGTTCTTTATTTGTTTGTTAACTTTATCATACTTTCATATGCAAATATTACTCCCAAAAGTTGCAATTTACTAATGTGAGGTGGAGCAGTTGAATGGTAAGATGTTGCTTGCTCTGGCTGAGGTTTTTACCAGGAACTATTACTATCACCACTACACAATAGCCGCAATAGTTAGGTTTTTTTATATGTAAGTATTAGAAAACCCCCCCAAAAAAGTTCTGGTTGCGCTCCTGTATACGATAGATTAAAAAAAAAAATAAATCACTCCCTGCATTAAAGGCAAATACTTGTAGTTCTGTGTAGATAAACGAAAATTTTCATAAGTAAAATTGAAATAATCTGAAGTACTATAAAAAACTATGGAGGGCATTTATTAATTTCTGCAATTCATTTAAAATTTTCTGAAGTTCTTTTAAAACTTTTTGAAGTTCTTCTGAAGCACATTTCAAATTTTCCAAAGTATATTTGAAATTATCTGAAGCGCATTTGAAATAATCTGAAGTTTGTATTGAAATTTCCTGAAGTATAAAGGAAATTCTGAAATACATTTATAATTTATAAAATCGAAGTCCTGAAGAAAAATTGTAAAATCTGAAATTAATTTCAGATTGTTGTAAAAAAAATTGTGTTGTCTAATATTCAACTGGATTTCTATGAAGTTGAAACAAACAATCTGAAATAAATTTCAAAATTTATAAAATCAACTTCAAAGAAATTTTCTGAGATACAACCAACTATACATATACAACTCAGATACAACTCAGTGTAGAAAGGTTGAAACGGTTGAATAGTTGAAATAGTTGAAACGAAAAGATTTAAACAAAACAATTTTGAAAGCTATCCGAATAAAAATGATTACTTAACCCTGGATGGTTATACTTCGTCGAATCGACGACGCCACTTCCCACATTCTAATATAACTTTTTATATTTCAGCAAAATTCATCTCATTTGTCAGAAATGTTAGTTGATGCCGAGGCCTTGCACTGAAAGAAAAGTTGTTGCGAAAATATTACGCAAAAGTTTTAATTTCCACATATTTACTGTCAAATCGACGAAGTATAGCTTTATTGTGACTTTTTGAGTTTATGTGGTCATATAAAGGTATGCTGATCTATTTAGTGGCATTATTTTTTTTATTTCAATTACTTTTGATAATTATTGCTAAGCAATAATGTGATGGTTTTCATTGAAATTTTTAAATATATTTTTTTTATTTTAGAATTGCAAAATGAGTAAGCTTACAGAAGCTGACACTAAAAAAATGTTTGAAATATTGCGACGAAGACGATTCCAGTGTCTTTGATGAAAGCAAATTTTTCGAAGTAGGCGATAACGACCGTCAAGAAGATGACTAGAAAAATGTTGAAGAAGCTGAGCAGCTCAGTGTAGAAAAAGAAGGTTCATAAGAAGATGATTTAGATTTTGAATATGAAGTGGAGGAGTTTTCAGATGAAGACAACATTCCACTCAATATTCTGCGATCAAAAGAAAATGTTATTGCGTTTTTAAAAACTAGTCTGCGTGGAAAAAATTATCACAAATGTACTAATAAAAAAGGCAAATAGCAACGCCGGGCTATAACTTATGTCCACAAGGCTAGAGGCCCAACTCGAGAATACAGAGGAATTGACAACCCGCTGGAATGCTTTAAATTCCGGAAATTAATCATCACTCCAGAAATTATTGATGAAATTGTGAAGTGGACAAACGTCGAGATCGGAAATCGCCACAAATATGATCCAACTACACAAGCGCAAATGTGTAACACTAGCTCGAATGAGATATATATACTTATTGGACTTATTGGCTTACAGCTGTAATGAAAAACAACCATCTGACAGCAGAAGAGATTTTTGACTCTACGTTCTGCGGCTCGCGCTACTTGTCCAGTATGACAAAAATGCGGTTTAAATTTTTAATGTCGTGCCTTCGTTTTGATAATAAAACTGTAAGAGTGACAATAACTAACGACAAATTTGCTCCAATAAGAAAAGTCTGGGAGCTATTTATCCAAAAATGTCGCAATAACTACTTGTACTTAACCATTGATGAACACCTTTTGGCTTTTCGGGGAAAATGTTTCGGATATGTACACCGAATAAACCAACTAGTATGGGTTGAAGTAAGTAATGTTGTGCTATAGCGGCACGAAATATATGGTAGACGCTGATTCATATTTGGGAAAAGGGTCTAATTCAACAGCACTATCTTTGGGAGAGCATTATGTAAAGAAGTTTACAAAATCTGTTCATGGAACAAATCGAAATGTCACAATGGATAACTGGTTCACGTCAATTTCTCTTGCAAAATCATTGCTTCTTGAACCCTACAAATTGACTGCTTTTGGGACTTTGCGATCAAACAAAAAAGAAATTCCAAAGGAGATGGGCAATGTTAAAGGACGAAAACCTGGAACATCGATGTTTTGTTATGATAACCAACTGACCTTATTATCCAACAAGCCGAAACCAAATAAACTTGTTTATCTTTTGTCAAGTTGCGATGAAGAGGGAACAGTTAATCCAAAGACGGGTAAGCCCCATATGGTAGAATTTTACAACCAAACAAAAGGCGGTGGCGATACTTTGGAAAAACCAACAAACCGAAAAACCAACGTGATTTTATGAAAGATCGTCATGAACAGCTAGTGACTCCGTTCTTGGAAAATAGACTTGAGACACCGACGTTGCGAACCTCAATAAAGGCAAATATTCAAAATATTTTGTGTAATCCGGAGACAAATGTTCAAAAAGAAGACGAACCGGCAAAAAAGCGCAAAATATGCTACATCTGTTCGTCCAATAAACGGAGGATGACGAAGTCTTCGTGCCATAAATGCAGAAAATGCGTCTGCGGAGAACATATCAAAATTTAAAAAATAAACTCTGCAGAGACTTAATTTAAATGTTTTTTTTTTTTATGAACTTATTACTAAAATCCCGTTTTTTTCCAAACATTTGGATCTGAAATTTTAGCTGTACTTGCCTATGTTTGGAAATCACTACTAATACATTGCCTCATATCTGTTCTTACATTTTTAATCAATTTCAACTGCGGCCAGGTGCGCCTTTCAATAAAACTTATATTTTTATACCCTACACTTGACAAAGTCAGGGTATATTAACTTTGTGCAAACGTTTTTAACGCATAGAAGGAGGCGTGACCGGTATGGAAAAGTATATATATTCTTGATCAGCGTCAGCTCCTGAGTTGATTCAGCCATGTCCGTCTGTCCGTCCGTCCGTCCGTCCGTCCGTCCGTCCGTCCGTCTGTGTGATTATATCTTGCAAGGAATAAAGAGAACCAGGTAAGATATTTGAATGAAATTTGGCACACATATTGATATGGACCCGGGGATGAGCCCTATGATTTTTTTTTTGGATACGCCCACAATTACGCCCACCTCCCATACCACCAACTATTGAGAAAACACAAAAATGGGCTAATAATTGAGCTAGAAAGACAAAATTTTGTATGTGTATATGTTATATCAATTCTGAGTTGAGTACCAAAAATGGGCGTGATACGCCTACAAATACGCCCACCTTCCATACCACCCACAACACTCAAATTTTATATAAACACACTAAGTGTAGGGTATTTCATAGTCGGGCTCGACCGACTATAGCTTCCTTACTGGTTTATATTGTATATTATATTTTTATATCATTTTTTTATATATATATAATTTTTTTTTTAATTCAAAGAGAACGTGTTAAAAGAAGTTGTGTTATTAAAAGAGTTTTACGACTGTTCGTGATTGCGCTAATTTTTTGCCCCATGTCCATTGCTATAAAACGTTCACACAGCTGTAAACTATTGACAGCAGTTGATTGACATACATACAATTTTGATTGATTTTGATTTGATTGATTGACAAAGATTTGATAAAGCGTGAACTTAAAGATAAAATTGGAATACAGGTTGATACTGTTAAGCAAGGCACTGGTACGACAAATTCAGGAAATACGTCACGAAGATTCTTTGGTAATTCTGCTTTGATTTCCGAAATCACGGGTCTAGATGCAGGCATAGTCAAAAGGTTTTCAATAATTCTCGAAGCAATAACAATCACCGAGTCAGTGGATCCCAAAAAATTTGGTGATTTTTGTCTGGAGACGGCAAAAGAGTTTGTTGCACTGTACGAGTGGTACAATATGCCAGCTACACTCCACAAAATTCTCATTCATGGGAAAGATATAATTGAAAACTGTATTTTTCCTGTAGGCTTACTATCCGAAGAGGCTCAGGAAAGTCGTAACAAAGACTATACAAAATATCGCCTCAGACACTCCAGAAAATGCAGTCGAATTGCCACGAACACAGATATTATGCACCGAATGATGCTAACATCTGATCCCATGATCTCACATTTGACTCCTTCGTTTATCCACAAAAGGCATAGAATGTTAGAATAATAATACATAATAATAATAAAATTTATATGAAAAATTCGTTTGTTTTTATATGGGCGGTATATGATGGGCGTGGCCGATTTTAATGAAACTTTCACAACTTTTTTATTTTGTTAATTGTAATGTTTGTGCTAAATTTCAACATGTTCGGAGCAAAAGAAAAATGTATGAATTATTCATTTTTAATTACATGGGCGGTATATCATGGGCGTGGCAGATTTTTATGAAAATTTATATTTTTCTTAATAACGTTAATTAAGTGCTAGGTGCCAAGTTTTATCACTCTACAAGCACTCCTTATAATTTTTTCCCAGAAATGTATGAAGCCATCCCCACTGTGCGTCGTTCATCAGTAGAAACATTAGAGATTTTTTGGGCAACCTCTTTTTTTAACTTTTTTACAAATACCTCACGTCCACATATTTTTTAAAAATTTAAATTAAAAATCAAATCAAATTACAAACTGACAAACCAAACAAATATAAGCCGGCTGACTGGTTTGACATCAAACAGTGCAGTGGATGAGGAAGACGAAGACGACACAGCTGTCAACATTACCTTGTATAGATATATCTTGGATACAACTGAAAAAGGTGTAGTACTTCAATTTTATTAACAATTCTTTTTTTTTTTTTTTGTTTTTGTGAACTATTATTAAGCTTACCTGGGCGATTGTCCACCAATAGTTCATATTCATCAAAATTTGTATCGATTGTTGTCGAATTTGATTCGTATAGTTCCAAATATTTCTGCAATAGCAGTTTGGTGTTCCGCATTGCTACAGCGCAGTTCTGCTGCACATTATCACTTCCATACCAGTTAAAAAGTCCAATGACGATAAAGGTCCAAATGATGAGTGAGGACAAAATGTTTAGGAAGGTCCTTTTGTTAGTCATTATATGTTGATGTGTATAGTAGTGTAGAGTAAGAAGATTTTTTTAGTTGAAAGACTTAATGTTAAGAGTTGCCATGCGCACTAAAAGAAGAAAAAATTACTTAAATGAAAGTTGAAAAGAAAATATTTTGAGAATTAAAAAAGTTATATATTTGACTCTATACTGTCCCGTAATAGTGTAAAGCAGCAGCGTTTAAAAACTTTCAGTTTTATTAAAGGCTGCTGCTACTGCTTCAAATTATGCTTTCGGAAAATCAAACAGCCGCAGCATAAGCAGAAGCAGAAAACTAGTTTGAATAGTTTGTAAAGTGCTTCGGCTGTAGACAGCTCAGGCAGTCCTCGTTTTGATTGACTGAAACTATTGAACAAGTCGAAAGTCGAAGCAGCAGCAGTTGTTTAATGCCCTGTTTAGGTAAAACAAACGATGTGTGCATTTCACGAACGCATCGCCAAACAGGCGAAAATCAGCTGTTTTGAATTCATGTATGAAGAATGTCAGCCACAAACGAACACAGCTGACTCAGTAACGAGCGAAGACGTAACCTCAGTGTGAAGTTGGGTCTTTGTAAAAAAAAAAATAAGAATGAAACGTCAAAATTTGACGAGAGCAAAATTATTATCGTTCTGGAAAAAGATGCTAAAAAAAAGTAAATTTTGTTTATATTTAAGAAAACATTTAAGCAAAAATTATCAATTCTTATTTTCTCAGTACAAAGAAAACAACAACTATCACTATCACTTGTGTCCTCATTAAAATTGTAGAATGCAATTGCCGACAACATTTTTTGCATAAATTGTCTCAAACTTTCGCAATCAATTCAAAAACAGTTTAATTCCAAGTTTAATTCCTCCAAAAGTCAAAAACCAAAATAGCTGTTGCAAAAAGTATTGCCACCTATTAAAAAATGCCAGTAATAAGAATACAATTTTCAAGATTTTACGCTAAATGCTCAACTTCTACAATCTGGTAATAAGGTTTTTGACAAGTACTCACGTTGAAAGTATTTGAGAAACGTAAGCAACGTAATGTTGGACGATGACGCAAGAAAAAAATACAAAGACCCAATTTTGGACGATCACGTCGGAAAACGAACGAATCTTGTCACGAAGGCTTCGTTTTACCTAAACAGGGCATAACTTTCGTAAGTCGAAGCAGCATCAGTTTTTTGAAATGCAAAATAATTACATAAGAAGTTGCTAAAGACGGAAATCAAACATTATTTTCAAAGATTGAAAACTTTGCAGAGTTTTGACAAAAGAGCAGTCACATTACTGTCCAATAAGTGTTTAGTCGCATGCTTGTTTTTGGACCCACGTTTTCATCACACTTTATCAACTTTACAAAGGCTTGATTCAATAAATTTCTTAAAAAATATGTGGGATAGAATCAAAGAAATAAGCCATGATGGTACTGAATGTTCAACTCCAAATTGCAATACAAACTACTCAACCAACAAAGTTTCTGACGTAGAAGATGAATATTTGAACGAGTTTCTTGCTCAAGGAATTCAAACAAACGATGGCAACACAATCGACGTTTACACAAAAATTTACAATCTTCAAATTCCACTCCTAAGAAGTGATGCGGACGTCCTAACATTTTGGAAGGAAAAAGAGTATACTGATTCGGATCTGATCTGCGGCACACCTCTATCCGATGGTCCAAATTTTCGATAACGCTGAGGCTTAAGTGAGGTTCTATGCTGTTAAAGTAGCTCTTGAATTGTTACTGGCTTATCGACGTACACCTTTTCTTTCAAATAACCCCAAAGAAAGAAGTCCAACGGTGTCAAATCACATGGTCTTGGCGGTCAATTGACATCGCCACCACGTGAGATAACACGGCCATTGAATTTGTCGCGCAAAAAGAGCCATTGTTTCGTTAGCTGTGTGGCAAGTGGCACCGTCCTGTTGAAACCACATATCGTCCATATTCATATCTTCCAATTCGGGCCATAAAAAGTTCGTTATCATCTCACTATACCGAACACCATTCAAAGTAACTGCCTCACCGGCCTCATTTTGGAAAAAATACGGCCCGATGATTTCGAATGATAATCCAAGAGTGATTCGTCGAAAAACCAATGCACCCACAGAGTGACTGTTTGGTGCGGTTTATGGGCTGGCAGCATCAAAATCAACATCGGCCCTTAAAATTTAACCACCCTTTATATATAATAAGAAACACGTTTTTTGAAAAAGCAGTAATCTGAATCATGAAACCAACGCTTAAAATATTTATTTATTTAAAAATATATGTCTGGATGTCAAAAAAAAAAAAATCGGGTTTTTGGAAAACCGGCTACCGGCTTAAAAACAGAATGCACATCTGAAATCAAGTCTTACATTTTTTACGTATTTAAAGAAAAAAGTAGGCAGTGTGGAACTGCCGACCGAAATGAAAACTTAAAACTATGAAATAACATAGCTGTTATGAATTTCCGAAGTAACTAGAGTCGGCAAATCAGACACGTTCTAGTTTTCTAGCACTTTTTATCAATGTATAAACAGCTATTTTTATAATATATAATATATGGCGTAGTGGGTAGAGTGCGTGGCCCATACGCCAGATAACCTTGGTTCAATTCCCTCCTGTCACAGAAAGTTTTTTTTCAATTGAATTAATTTTTCTGTTCGGCCGTCACCTCTCTGGAGAGGTAAAAACTTCCATGAAAAGCTTCTTGAGAACATATGCCGTTCGGAGTCGTCATAAAACTTGTAGATCCAGTTCTCGATCATTTGTGTTCAAACATTTCACAACACGCATAACACAATTGATCATAAGAAGCTCGGTCAAAGTCCTTTCAAAAGCTGAAATTGTCTTTTCGTTTTTTTTTACACATAATATATATGTAGCATAATAACTTTGGTTGGGTAATCGGTAATTGACTCAATAATTGCTTCCGAAATTGGTAATCGGTTGGTGATGACTTCGGTAATCGGCTGGTTATCGCTTCTGCAATCATTTATCAGTTGGTTATCGCTTCGGTAATCAGTGATCGGTTGATAATCGCTTTGGTAATCCGTAATCGGTTGGTAATCCGTAATCGGTTGGTAGTCGTTGGGTTAAAGTTTCAGTAAACGGCTTTGGTAATCAGTAATAGGTTGATAATCGCTTCGGTAATTGGTTGCTAATTGCTTCGGCAATCGGTAAGTAATTACTTCGGCAATTGGAAACTAGTTCGTAATCACTTCGGTAATGGGTTGGTAATTGCTTCGGTAATGGGTTGGTACTCGCTTTGGTAATCGGTAATTGGTTAGTAATCGCTTCGGTAATTGGTTGGTAGTCGCTTCGGAAATCGGTCTTAGGTTCGATAATCGATTGGTTATCGCTTTAGTAATCGGTAATGGTTGGTAATCGCTTCGGTTATCGGTAGGTAATCGCTTCAGCAATTGGTAATTGGTTCGTAATCACCTCGGTAATCGGTTGGTAATTGCTTCGGTAATCGGTTGGTAATTGCTTCGGTAACAGGTTGGTAATCGCTTCGGTATTTGGTTGGGGATCGTTTCGGCAATCGGTAATTGGTTCGGTAATCGCTTGTTAATCGCTTCTGTAATTGATTCGATAATCGGTTGGTAATCTCTTCAGTAATCGGTTGGTAATCGCTTCGATAATTGGTAATCGGTTTGTATTCGCTTCGGTAATGGGTTAGTAATCACTTCGGTACTCGGTAATTGGTTGGTAATAGGTAGGTAATCACTTCGGTAATCGGTATTTGGTTCAGTAATCATTTGGTAATCGCTTCGGTAATCTGTTATTGATTAGTAATAGCCCCGGTAATTGGTGCGATAAACGGTTGGTAATCGCTTCAGTATTCGGCCTGATAATCAGTTCAGTAATCGCGTCGGTCTTCGGCTTGGTCGATGCTAGGTAATCCCTAAAAAGGAAAGCTGTACATGAATAATTTCTGTTACGCTAACAGCTTGATGATCGCTAAGCTATAGTTTTGCCCTCTACCAAAAAGTGCTCAACGCGCCTAAAGAAGTTTTCACTTCAGAAATAAATATCGGATTTTTGGAAAACCGATAACCGGTTAAGAAAAATGACATAAGCTTCTTAATATCCTTTCAGAAATAAAGTATCAAATTCCAATAACTCATTTTAAATTAATCCATCTCTCCGTTCAGTGTCAGCCCAAGCGTATGCCGCTAGTATTCGTGCTTTTGTTCTTCAAAACTCTTTGTATATTACTTACATAAGATCATTCATCATTTACCGATAATCATTCATCTGCTTTAGTGTTTGTAAAAATCTCATGGACAACGTGGCTGTGTACGTATGGTTTATTTGTTGCTGTAAATAGCATGCATTTTTATTTTACATAACAAAATTTTCAATAAGTTTTAATACATTCACGAAATGTATTAGTATATAGTATATTATATCTGGGTAAGTTTCAATTTCAACCGCGGCAAATAATAGTAAGTTCAGAAATTATACGAACTACTTTTGACATCTGTTGCATTGACAAATTTCGATTTTCAATAATAAATATTTTCAATAAAATAAAACGTGGTCTTTAAGAGACATCATTGCGATTATTTTCCATTCCTGATAGCAATAATACACTTCTACTTTCAGATAATGGAGGTTGTGTCGCCAAAAATAAATTCTAACTATATTTTTCTAATCAATTATTGCATTTAGTTTATTATATTTATTTTACACTTATTTATGCTTTCTTTAATTTCCGCTCCCGTATGTTGAAGTTGGAATTAATTTTTGTTTTTTATCTCACCAAATATTTTTTAACTATCCTCTCTTTTTCGCTCAATCAAAATTTAAATGAAAATAAATCTATAGGCAACGCGTTTAGAACTACTTCACTTGCGAATTGCCGTTCTATAACTAATGAGATCGCAAAATGTGGTTCAAGTAACAATGAAAAAATACTATTTTTGCTCAAAAACTCAGAACAATCAAATCGAATTTCTCTCTATCGGTATACTTTAGAATATTAAATTTTCAAATTCAAATGGTAAATTACTTGAAGCAATTTCGCTTTTTTGTTTGTTCAACTATTTTTTGTTGAATTTTTAACAATTGCATCTTTGCTTCAAAACACCTTTTGTATGTTTATTTTTCAAATAAATACCATAATGGCCATGAAAACATATTTCATATTTATATGAAATGTTTTTATATAAAAAACACACCAACAACATCAATTGACATCAAAAAACAGAAATTTGATTGGCAAATTAGGCAGGTTTAATAAATATGTTACTTTTCTGAACTAAATTCATTTAGATAAGAGAAAAAAGAGCTTAAAAAAACTATGAGATTACAATACTAAGTTGATATAGAGTTATCCATATTATCACTTAAGAAGTTAATGTCAATAAAATAAATATGAAATTCTGATTTTCATCAAATCTTATAAAATATCTTATCGCATAGTTTTAGCTGTTATGTATATTTTATATGTAGCGGTATGTAAAAGTTGGTTGACACAACTGTCCTCTATTTTGACGTGAATTTTAGCGGAAACTCTCATTTAGTTTGTTTACAGTGCTCGATGTTGTCAGTTCATCGCAAGTGTGTTTTGCGATTTTAACACTGAGTAAAAATATCGAACACGGTTTTTGTCTCAAATTTTGTATTGCTAATGATATTTGGTATGACAAATCGCTGAAAATATAACAGAAGGCTTGCAATCAATTGATTCTATCAAAACCACCTCACATATGTGTACATTTAATAATGGTCGAGATATGGTGGAAGATTTGTCTCGCTCTAGTCAGCCATCAAGGTCTTCAACTAAAGTAAGTATCAATAAAATGAAGGAGATGGTGACGGAAAATCGTCATTTAAGCTTGAAAAAGATAGTCGCTGACCTTTTTATGGTTCACGAATCAACCGCAAAGCAGTCAACAAGCTTCGGAATGGTGCATTTCAATTGAGCCAAAACTGAAAAAATTACATCAAAGTCGATCAAAAGTTAGTCAAGTTAATGTTGGCTGTTTTCTTTGAATATCGCTGTGTTTTGCACATGGAATTCTTGCCTGGAGAACAGATTTTAAATAAAAAATATTATCTGTACGTTATTCGGCGATTGAGATTGGAGCGGATGGTACACAACGCTTCAGAGAAGAAAATATTCGAATCGGTACCTGGCAGCGGTTAACGCAGAAGAGCTTGCCCACCTCTTTGTTGGAAAGACAAAGGAGAAATTACATACAAAGAGATGTTCAATTCTTAAGCTTTTGAACAAAATGATAAGAACCTATTTTGGTGACTTCTCAAGAAGTTGAGCCTTTATTTTGACCCATTGTTGCAAAAATTTACCACTCCATCCAAAAACACAAAACGGAGCTATTCTGTTCAAATAAAGCTAAAAATACAAATAAATTATTAAAAATTATAAAAAACAAATATTTGCATAACTTTACTTTTTATATATTTATTGGAGTTTCAGTAAATCGGAGTGTGATTTTTGTTCAATGTGTTTAAATTGGTCCAAAAATAAATGTATATCAACAATTTTAATCTTCTATATTTTGGAATAAATTAAGATACAGATAAAGTTGTTGATTTTTCTTCACCTAGTAGTTAGTATTTGCTATGTATGATTAATTCTTATAAATTATAACATTAATATTAATAACAAAAAAGTTTGCGTTATAGAGAATATACCACTAGATATCTAAAACTATTCTACAAAAGCCATTACAACAAAACAAAGAAGATTTATTACAAAACGTACTCATTTTTTTTTTTATGACTGGTTCCGAAAAAAAAATTTAGCTACCCATTTCATAGCCTCCAAAGTCTTTAGAGAAATCAACGCGCTGAGGAATGGTTTAAACTAAATACTCTGCTGCTGCTGCTATAACGAATCGGACGTCTTAAAAACCCTAGCATAGCAAGCCTATTCTTTGTACGAATTCTTAATTCATCCTTGTAATTCCAGATTGTCTTGTCCTCAATCAAGTCTTCTCTTAAATCTTTGCAATTCTTTTCATTCCAGGCACAATCAGTGCGAAACTGTTGCAGTTGAGCAATTTGCGTATTCACTCGATATGATGTGCAAGTTCCATCAAGGCAGCCCAGCGGAAAATGATTGTCCACCATGTAAATACGCTCCGTATCATGAAAGCACTCGCTGTGAAAGGTAGAACCATTAGACTTATTGGCACTATTTGGCTGCAACTCTGAAAAGTTCTGGTAACAGTAGCTTTGGTAGCCTTTAGGGTTTTCTTGGCCCGCCTCGTGCAACACATTTTTTATCATCTCCGTCCAATTTGATGCAGTACCCTTTGGCATGATGACCTCGTCTATATCCATCATTGTGATATAGTCGTAAAGATACATATTTTTGTAGAAGCAGTCATTGTATGGAATGATTTCACTTTGCTGCTTTATATAAGGAGTACTATTAAGAAAAAGAAGTTGCAATCCGGGAGCATTAGGCTGCCCACCGGGCAGCGTCAGTGGCATGACCTTGACCTTACCCTCCTGCTCATAATGACTGAGCACCTTCGAGACGTTTGGATGCAACTGCAGATGGTAGAAGTAGATCTTGTCAGCACCCAAAATATTAAGCATTTCAATCCATTCTATAAGGCGGACGGAGATATCTTCGTAGAGGAAATTGAGAGGCCTGGCGCAGACAGCGAAACTCTTTTTCTTATCATCTGATGGACGATTATAGATAACACGTAAATTATTTGTGGCATTATCACACTCCTTCTCTACTAGAGAAACTGAGTTTGGCACAAACCCGTGAAAGTGTACCGGTATCTTACAAGTTATCAGATAAGGCTGGTATGAGCCTTGCTGGTGGTAGCCCCACTCCTTTTTCCAGATGTATCTGTAGCCAAAGATTTCAACGATCACCGGTTGCTTGTGGCCTTCAAACCAAAACTGACAGAAGGTCTTTAGTTTTACATCGACGCGATCAATCATGCCCAGTATGCGTACGGCGGGACCCAAAGCGGATTTCTTGCGGATGTCGTAATAGGCGCTGTATAGCTGAAAAGTGCCGTTTGAGGTGTACATCGATTGCCAATACACGTTGCTGAAGTCAAGATCAAATATTGATGGATGGTGGGCACAAGTGGCGTTCATCTGCAGCTGTAAGTTCTTGTGCCTGCTCCAGTAGACGATGGGTAGCGAGGGTAGACGAGCTTCGATGATATGCATCATTTTGTTATCATCCAAGGCTGTGCAGAAGATATCAATAGTTTAATAAAAATGTTTACCTTAGTATTAAATTCATAAAATTATCACCCACCTGCGCGATTATCCACCAACACTTCGGATTGCATAGTACTGCCTGTTGCATTCCACATGAATTGGTAGCGTTGCAAAACTTTCTGCAGCACCAATCGGCTGTTTTGGGCTATTGTAGCGCAGTCATTTTGCACGAGTTCACTGTCATACCAGTTAAACAGGCCAATGACAAGGAATGTCCAGATGAAGAGTGAAAAAACAATTATGAGGACGTTATTATTGGCAGTCATTGTGCTGGGGTATATTGAACATTTATTTTTCCTCCCTTATAACATTCCCTTCTTACGCTTTAAAGTCCTTCTAGAAATAAGACAAAAAAAAATATCAATGAAAATTCAGTGCAACATATACTCTATTTTATTCAATTTTCTTTTTAAACATAAAAACAAACACGAATATTAACATAATCATAAGCATAAGCATAAACATAAACATAAACATAAACATAAACATAAACATAAACATAAACATAAACATAAACATAAACATAAACATAAACATAAACATAAACATAAACATAAACATAAACATAAACATAAACATAAACATAAACATAAACATAAACATAAACATAAACATAAACATAAACATAAACATAAACATAAACATAAACATAAACATAAACATAAACATAAACATAAACATAAACATAAACATAAACATAAACATAAACATAAACATAAACATAAACATAAACATAAACATAAACATAAACATAAACATAAACATAAACATAAACATAAACATAAACATAAACATAAACATAAACATAAACATAAACATAAACATAAACATAAACATAAACATAAACATAAACATAAACATAAACATAAACATAAACATAAACATAAACATAAACATAAACATAAACATAAACATAAACATAAACATAAACATAAACATAAACATAAACATAAACATAAACATAAACATAAACATAAACATAAACATAAACATAAACATAAACATAAACATAAACATAAACATAAACATAAACATAAACATAAACATAAACATAAACATAAACATAAACATAAACATAAACATAAACATAAACATAAACATAAACATAAACATAAACATAAACATAAACATAAACATAAACATAAACATAAACATAAACATAAACATAAACATAAACATAAACATAAACATAAACATAAACATAAACATAAACATAAACATAAACATAAACATAAACATAAACATAAACATTAACATAAACATAAACATAAACATAAACATAAACATAAACATAAACATAAACATAAACATAAACATAAACATAAACATAAACATAAACATAAACATAAACATAAACATAAACATAAACACAAACATAAACATAAACATAAACATAAACATAAACATAAACATAAACATAAACATAAACATAAACATAAACATAAACATAAACATAAGCATAAACATAAACATCAATATTAAGATCGACAACATCTAGAAATAAAAGATGTGGCACTTATATATGACTTGGATCACTTTGCTTTGCAACCCTAAGTATTTCAATAAGTAAAATTTAATTTTTCGCAGAGAGATTAAGTATTACTCTCACTTAAAAAACCAAATCAAAAACGAAGAAACAAGTTTGAGTTATAGATTAATACTAAAATGTACGGAAACTCATGGTCGATATGAAGTATTATTTTTATGAAGGGTTTTTTTTTAATGCTTCAGAGGAATAAATTTAATGTATTTTATTAAGAGTATTGTTTATCGTTAAGCTCAGTATTTTGTACAAACGAAAACTAAATTCCCATAAGAACTATTTTTATTTTGTTTTGCTTATGTTTTTATTGTTGAATGTCAAATTTCCGCTGCAATTAAATGTACGCGCATATAATTGCCAGCGAATTTTGACATTTTAACTCTCCACACATGGTTGTGAGCTTGATTACACTGAACAAATTTTTTCCTTCAACAGCGTAATACCTAGCGGAAAAATATCCGTTTTCTGTCAAAAAAACTCAATGTTCTTCTTATGAGAATTTTGTTTTCGTTTTTACAGTTATAGCATACAGAGCTTTAGCTATAACTTTCCCCCATCTTTCAGGCGCTATACTGACTCCGAGTTAAAAAAAAATCTCTTCTTTTAAGGTAATCCAAGAATCGACCCATATTTGGCTTGTTCGTAAGAAGTAAAGTGCTGCTTGGTCAGGCCATGTGTCATCAACCGGAACAAGTGGAAGTCAGAAGTAGCAATGTCTGGTGAATACGGCGAGTGGAGAAGCCCATCCCATTGCTGCTCCTCCAAAGAGTACTTGACGAGTACTTGGCATTGTCGTGCTGAAAGATTGCTTTATCTTGTCTTTTGGCATATTGGAGGTGTTTGAGTTTCAGTTATCGGCTCAATTTCATCAATTGTTATTAATAATGCTCCCCTGTGATGATTTTGTTGGGCTGGAATAGCTTACAGTAGATATTCTTGCCATGAACATTCGGCTTGGCCGTTGAAGTTATAAATATGGCCGAGCTTGTACTACGATTTTCTGTGATTTGAGTTGACGTAGTGGATTAATTTTTCGTCCCCAATCACGGTTTAATGCAGAAACCCCTTCCAACTTTTGTTTTGGAGCAATAGTTCGCAAGTGAAAAAAAAAACCCTTCCTGTAAATTTCGTTTTATTGGTACAAAGGTTGACATGGTTAGAGCGTAAAGACAGCGTAAAGACAGTGTGTTACAATGTGACCGATCCGATGCCAATAAATACTAGTTACACCATCTTTTGTGAATTCCTCAAAACTTATTTGTAAACTCAATTTTATTCCCAATTAAATAACTTTAGGTGAACTTAAGGCTAAACTTATGAACTTCACCCCCAAGCCCTCTTTTTACAAGTTTGGGGCCCACACAAAATAGTCTATAGGCTGCCTATATAATCCGTTTATATTGCAGCTTTAAGAAGATATATTATTGAATTCAATGTTATTTAGTGTTTAGAATATAAATCTCTGGGTGCTGAATGAACAAAAAAATTACTTTTTCTTAAGATCTCTACACAGTAGTTTAAATATATTCATATGTGTGTATCTATTTCTTGATGTACAAGTAATTGCGTGAGCTTGTATTTATAAACGTTTTAAGAAAAAGCAATTTCTTATTTTTTATTCATTGGACTCTTTGCCACGTTGGTCGTATACCCGTTGTTTTAGTAATTTTTCATGGGTCTAATTAATGAATTACATGCAACTTTAACTATTTTCCGAGGGGTCGAAAACTAGCCTCATTGATTTTTCCTCTTTGTTTTGTTTCATAAATACTGACACAAAATTTGAGAAAAACTCAAGACCAATATTAAGTGAACCAATATTAAGTTTCCAATTTGTAAAAGAATAGATCATATATTAAACAAAAATTCAGAGAACTTATCGCACTTTATATGTATACATAAATTTTTGTTTTTTTAACTATTCAGTTATTTTTACGCTAAGAATCCACGTCAATATTGAAACAGAAATTTTAACAACGCGTGTGGAACAACTTAACCAGCAAATTTCTATTGAATTACTAAAGAGAAAATAATTTAAATAAAATCTTGCAAAGCATGATCACAATTTTGAAATATCACAAAAATGGAGAACGAATTTGTGAGAACAACAAAATCGTCGAATTTGTTCTCAGTTAATGTGAAAATAGCAACAAATGGCTTATTCATAAACTGTTTTCATAAAAAAAAATCCTAAAATTTGCCATTGGTAGATTTCATTTTTTTAACAATGTATTGTATGTGTATTTTTGAGAAACGAAACACCTTTTCAATGTTTACGTATTAAATAATGTCTCTAGTTAAATATGATAACCTTGAGTGCGTCGAAAATTCTAAAGACAACATTAATTCGTAACCAGCTGATTAGCTAAGCTTCGGATAGTTGATAAGTTTTGTTTTAAGCATCTTGCGTAAAGTGGGCATAACCGGAAGTGGGCTGAAAATGAAAAAACTTAAAAATCTATAAAGATATACGAGTACATATAAAACAAAGATGAAAAGAATTGGATTGAGAACGTCTGGCGAAAAATATTCATTTCAACTTGAAACAGGTTTTTAACTTGAAATTCAATTCAACTTTTACCAGTTACAGATACTTTTTACAAATCAAACTTTTTGAAAAAATGTAAATTTTAATTTAACCATTACATTTTTATAATGTGGTTTTAATGCAACCTTAAAGCATGACTTATCTTTAGCAAATTCTGCTTGAAATAGCATTAAGACTTAAAACATTAGTCTTACTTACTTAGGTGGCCATAACAACCCGTGTTCGGGTTTTGGCCTACCTCATCAATTCCCGTCAGGTGCCTCTGCTTTGCGTGCGTCTTCTCGGCCTGATCTACCCATCGAAGTCATGGTCTCCCTCTTCGTCGTCAACCAACGAACCTCTCCTCGAGCACCTTTTTCGCTGGAGTTTAGTCATCCATACAATGGACATGACCATTACTTTTAAGTTGCGAATCACTTTTTAAGTTGTGGCTTCGTAAATTGCCTCTCTAAATCTCTCTAGTAGCATAGACTTAACATTACTAATTGTAAATTCCTTTTATAGCAATGATCTACAGCAAGTCTCTGCAACACAAAACCAAAACAGCAAGTGGTTAGAGTTAATCTTTACTAACTCGAACGACGAAGTGAGGGTTGGTCCAACCAACGAAGCAGAAAATTTGTTTACTAACACTATCCACCATACAGCCTTAACAGTTATTTTCTCTGATATAAATATCTCTTTTACCCAGTCTTTCAATAACTCCATTGTGTACGACTTACTTAATGCCGATTACGAAAGCATAATATCTCTTCTAGATGATATAGAACGCAATCCCAGTTCTATCGAACTTAGACTTAGATAGCGCTGTTTCGAGTTTTTATCAGCTACGGCTATCGAAAGGTATGTGCCTAAAATAAGAAAGAAAAACTAACTTTCAGAACCTTGGCTAAATTCAGATCTCAGGTACTTGAGAAACCAGAGAAACAGAATTTACAAACTCCTCAAAAGTACCGCAAATATAAGCGAAGAAATGAGGCTAAGATATGATGAGCTATCGAAGAAGTTCTCTTTCAAATCTGAAGTAGCGTACAAGTTTTACACAAACCTAATTGGAGAAAAAATTGTCCAGGACCCCAAAATATTTCTGTACTTTGTTAATTTGAAGCGAAAATCCGCCGGTTACTCTTCATCAATGTTTAAAGGTAATATTGTCTCCTCCAACCATCAGAAAATATGCAATCTCTTTGCGGATCATTTTAATGACGTATTCTGTCCACAAACTACTCAGTCTGATGTTTTTACCCCCACTCCAAATTTGCAACATATAGCTGAAAACTTCAACTTGACAAAAGAAGGCATATCAAGTGCAATAAAAGGTTTAGATACAACCAAGGAACCTGGACCAGACCTAATTCCTCCAACGCTACTGGTGCGATGCTTAGACCAACTACTTGCGCCCTTATATATAATATTTAACAAATCACTCTCTCTTGGAGTGTTCCCCTCCTATTGGAAAACTTTCCACCTAATACCAATATACAAAAAAGGTGGTCAAAGTTCAGTTGAAAATTACAGAGGCATAACAATTTTGTCAGCCATACCAAAGCTATTTGGAACAATTATTTGCGAAAAGCTAACACACCTTATCAGTCCGCGACTAAACGAGCAGCAGCACGGTTTTTGAAAAGGTCGGTCCACTACTACTAACCTCATTATAATGGTTTCTGGCGTTTTAAGCAAGATGGAGAAAGGAGACCAAATAGATGCTATTTATACTGATTTGAGAAGTAGAAAAATTTGGTTTCTCTGGACCTTTAGTTAGATGGCTTTTAACTTATCTCCGTGGTAGAGCCCAATTTGTTAAATTTCAAGGAATTGTGTCGAAGAAAATCGAAGTCTCCTCTGTGGAGTACCGCAAGGTAGTCACCTTGAGCCTCTTCTCTTCAATATCTTCATATTCCACATCTTATGTATGCGGACGACATAAAAATTTACCACGTAATTAAATCGCAAGAAGATGTCAACTTCTTACAGTGAAACCTTTTATTTCTTGAGACCTAGTGTACACAAAACAAACTTTACCTCAATGTAAATAAGTGTAACGTGATAAGTTTTTCCCATAGAAACCAACTTATAATTCACAACTACCGCCTCAACCATATCGATCTTAACAGGGTCAATTATATAGTTGATCTTGGATTGGTCTTGGACACCAAACTGTGCTTTAATCTGCACTATGATAAGATGGTATCCAGAGCCAGTAAACAGCTCGGTTTCATTAAAAGACGAGCATGTGAATTCACGAATGTGTGGGTTACTACATCCCTGTGCTGTGCGCTAGTGCACCCAATACTCGAATATGGCTGCATTATTTGAAATCCAGCTTTTGAATCCCATTATGATGAATAGAATCTATTCAAAAGCAATTCTTACTATTCACTCTGAGAGAAACTTATAACCCCACGTGATTATTCTAGCCTCCCACCGTATGAACACAGACTCAGCCTACTAAATTTGATGCCACTATCAATAAGAAGAACGGTATTGAATTCATGCTTTACTTTCGATGTTCTGAACGGTGTAACTAACTGCAAACACATCTCTAACAAGATTACCCTTAATGACCCTATAAGACGTACAAGGCATACTTGGTTGTTAACAGAATATCAGCATCATACTGCATATGCAAGTAATGAAACCATCAGCCATTGCTGTAGAGAATTTAAGGGAGTATTCCTGGTTGGAAGGCTGTTTTTGGACCCTCTTTGAAAAACTTGTCATTTGAAAACGCAAAGAGTTACTTAAATTCTTTTTTTTTTTATTTTATATTAAGTTAAATAAAAATTTTTTTTTCCTTTGTACGAGGGCTGTTCAAAAAGTTGTCGGCCTTCAAAGTTGGGCGTCGAAAAAAAAGGTATGCTGCTTGCGGCCCGGAGAACTTGACTTCGAAAAAGTAAACGGCGTTAGATTCAGTATAGATGTAATTCTGGTCCCTACCTCAATTATAATTTTTTGATTATTTTTCACAAAATGGCGGTCATTGATAAATGAAAAACCGATTTTGGGTCTTTTTTTTTGCAGTTTAGTGTAAAAAAAATAGTAAAAAATTTTTTGAAATTGTGATTGAGGTAAGGAATAGAAAAGTGACCGGAGAAAAGTGACTTCGAATTTCTGGCAATAAAACTTTTTTTTTTTTTTTTGCTTACATATATCAATACATATATCAATATACATATATCAATCAATACATATATCAATATATCAATCAATCTGCATATATCAATCTGCAATGCAATCCTCTTCTCAAAAAATTAGAACTCAGCGGCTCTTTGTGCCCTTCGGGCAGTTCTACCTTCTTTTGATGCGGCCAGAGCTCTGGCTTCGAACCTTTTCAAACTTTTTTTGAGAAAACTGCTTAAAACTCCAAAATGCAATCCTCCGTTTGTTGTCAATGCTTGCGTCTTCGTTTTCATTATTAATTATTAATTTAATTTTTTTGCCGATGTACTTGTGAATTCGGTGTCCTCATCTATTTCGTGTTGGTTACCACGAAACTGGCATTTAAAGGGACGAGTTTTTCGATTGCTACCAGTGTTTCTTTTTTTTTTATTTCTTTTACTTTTCCTATCCATTGTCTTTAGCACAAACAAACATTTTTGTCAAAACTGTACTTTTCAAAACTGTATGCGCGCGCGCGTCCGGTTTATAACTCAATTCAAAGTGAACTAAACGCTACCAACATTCGAATACCTAGGCTCTAAAATGTGTATTCATTTATTTTTTAACCGACTTCAAAAAGGAGGAGGTTCTCAAGTACGTCGGTTTCTCTGTTTTTCTTTTTTTTTTTTTTTATTTTTTTTTTTTTTTAAATGTATGTACATCGATAACTCCTAAAGCATATGCCTGATTGCCATAATTTTTGGGGAACAGATAGATATCATAAGCATGGAGGTGCCCGTACAAAAGTGGGCGATATTCGAGAACTGGGCGTGGCAATAATAGATCTCGCAATACTAGATACTACAGTATCTCGAATAATATTGACACTATGGTACTGCAATTTAGTGTAGGGGTAGGCACAATTATTACAAATTACGGGCAAGAAAATGGGCGTAATTCGACAAATGGGCGTGGCAATATTAGAAAAACAGTGTATCTTGAATAATTTTGAGGCTAGAGTACTGCAATTTAGTATAGGGGTAGGCATTATTTTTACAAATTATCGTCAATAAAAGGGCGTTATTCGACAAATGGGGGTGGCAATATTAATATAATATGGACACTAGGATACTGAAATTAAGTGTAGTGGTAGGCACAATTATTACAAATTGCCGTCAACAAAATGGGCGTTATTTGACAAATGGGCGTGGCAAAATTAGAAAAATAGTATATCTCGAATAATATTGATACTATGGTACTGCAATTTGGTAAAGGGGTAGGCATTATAAGTAAAAATTACGGTGAAGAAAGTGGGAGGCTTTCGACTACTGGGCGTGGCAATATTAGAAAAACAGTGTATCTCGAATAATATTGACACTAGGGCACTGAAATTTATTATAGTACAGGGGTAGGCAGAATTATTAAAAATTATGGTCAATAAAGTCGGCGCTATTCGATAAATGGGCGTGGCAATGCTAGATAAACACTATCGCAGTTAATATTGAGGCTGGGGTACTGAAATAAAGTACAGGGGTAGCCACAATTATTGGAAATAACGCTCCAGAAAGTGGGCGCTTATTTAACAAAGGGGTGTGGCAATATTTGGAAAACACTATATCTCGAAAAATATTTACACTAGGGTTATAAAACTCGTTACAAGAATGGGTATAATAATTTCAAAACATGTGACATCTAATTTAAATTTAAGAGGCAGATATTTGAAATAACCAACAAACTTTCAGAATTTAATAGAACAAATTTTTTCGGAACAATTGTACTAATGTTGTTTATACTCTTTTTTCGAAAATTTATGATATTCTCTGAAAAGGAAAAAATAAAAATTTTTTAAAAAATAAAACAACCAACTACAAAATCACTACAAAGTAAAAAATAATTTTAAAAATACTTTTCCTTTCAATTTCTTGGTCATATTTGATAATTTATTTAAACATATTATTATATATGAAATCTTATTATCTTTATTTTTTTCTTATTTGTTTTATCATCATAAATATATTAATTTCTTGATGAATACAAATGCTTTGAAGTTGGCGCTTCTAATTAAAAGTCTGATTATATTAGCGCCAACCTTAAAAGCTTTTGTATTCATCAAGAAATTAATATATTTATGATAATAAAACAAATATGAAAAAAATTAAGATAATAAGATTTCATATATAATAATATGTTTAAATAAATTATCAAGTATGACCAAGAAATTAAAAGGAAAAGTATTTTTAAAATTATTTTTGCTTTGTAGAGATTTTGTAGTCGGTTGTTTTTTTTTTTTTAAATTTTAAAATGCGTATACAAACAAGTTATTACCTACCAAAGAACGAGTTAAACGAAATTCGGTGGTTGCTTCAAACCGTTGCATTCAAAAAGTAGCCAAATTAAGCCAATTTGCATTTTGGCGAAAAATTGCTGGACAAAAAAGGTCATATCTCCTAAAGTATTTCGAATTTCAAAAAAACCGTTTTAGACGATATTTTCAAATACACAAACTATAAAAATATGCAAAAAAAAAATTGAACATAAAATTTTGCCAACCAGGAATACCTCCTTAATAAGATATTCAACCATTACTCATGACATGGAAGGACATGGAAGGTCCAAATCCTCGTTCAAGCGATCTCTATCAAAGTCTCTCTCTCTTCCGAATTCATCCAGCATTTAAACCTTTTTCTTTTCTTCTCCTCTTTCTAGTATGTAAGTACCTTGAGTATATGAATACTATGTAAGTACTCTTACTTTGAATTCTCTTTTTGCCTCTCCTGTTAGACGTGCTCGTGAAACCATATTATTCAGGTGGGCGGATTACGCCCACTTCAACTCGCACAACTTCGAACACGAAAACAAGGAAAGGGGAGAGAAATAAAAAATAAAAACGAAAGGAAATTAAAATAAAATAAATTAAGTTATAAAAAGTGAATTGCCTTGTTTGGCCAATAAATAAATAAATAAACATTTACAAGTGCATCTGACAACTTCAAGTGACAAAAGTGTCGAAGAAAAAGTTTTATTAGCCGATAAAATCCACAAAGTTTTAAGCAGATCTCAAAATTGAACAATTTGCAGCATCAATACAATTCAATGGAACAATGGATTAAAAAATTAGCGCAAATTACAACAACACTTTGCCAAAATCTCAGAAAAATAACACTGGATATCGCAGAAATCAAAACAAGAGGAAGATATCAAGAACGGACTTATTCCAGTTACAGAAGATTCTCCAAACGAAGAAATAAAAATTCAACAGACGTCATTTGCTGGAACCATAGAAAATTTAAAAATAAAGCGTTTAAATGTATGCAACCATGTAATTTTCAAAATATCAATAAAAATGTCCACAATTAAAAATTCCAATAATTTAAATTTAATTGTTCCTTTATGACGGTGACACATGATCGAATTAATGTTCCGTTTCTTCATTTTTGATAAAATTAATAAACTCAAGCTTCTAATTGATACCGGAGCAGTCGTTTCAGTGATACCTTCCTATAAGCTCAAAAGTTTCAACAAAATTCTGATACTAATTTGACAGTAGCAAATGGCTCTACCATAAAAACTTTAGAATTAAAAATTCATAAAATTGATCTTAGCTTAAGACGCGATCTCAAATTTACAATTTAATTAGCGAATATCTCGATACCAATCATAGGAGTAACTTTTTTAGAATAATTTAATTTAAAAGTAAATTAAAAACAAAGTCGTTAATTGATTCAACTACAAATTTAAAAACATTTGGTTCTTCTGGTTTTTGTGATATTTATTCACTAAAAGTGCCAATCACAAAGATTTCCTTCAATAACATCAAAACCAAGTTACAACAACACAATAAAGCATCTCACTCATCATTCATTCATCCATCACCATTCTCACGACCACGTCGTTTAGATCCAATCATATTCAAAAGTGTTAGGACAGAATTTGAATACCGAATCAAAATCGGTGTTTGCAGACCTTTAAGATCTTCTAGCTCATCTTCTCTCCATCTAGTTCCCAAAAAGAACCAAATGACTGGAGACCATGCGGCGCTTACAGAAGACTTAACTGTATAACAATTCCAGACCACTTTCCACTACCACACATTCACGATCTCAGTATCGAACTCAAAGATAAAACTTAGTTACTTACTTAGGTGGTCGTAACAGCCCGTGTCCGGGTTTCGGCCGACATCATCAGCTCTCGCCAGGCGCCTCTGCTTTGCGCGCGCCTTCTCCAATCGGATGCACCAAGTGCGGTTAGGGCTTCTTCAGCCTGGTCCATCCATCGGAGGCATGGTCTCCCTCGTCGTCGTTGACCAGCGACCCTCGCCTCGAGCACATTTTTCGCTGGAGTTTCGTCGTCCATATGATGGACATGACCCAGCCAGCGTAGTCGCTGCACAGTTATACGCCGAACTACGTCAATGTCTTCGTAGAGCTCATACAGCTCGTGGTTCATTCGGATGCGATAGTCATCGCCGACTCGAACAGGACCGAAGATTTTGCGAAGAACTTTTCTCTCGAACACCCCCACAGCGGCTGCGTCAATTTGCAAAACTACCCATGCCTCAGCGCCATAAAGCAGCACAGGTAGAACGAGCGTCTTGTAGAGTGTTAGTTTTGTCGATCGAGAGAGGGCTCTGGAACTTAGTTGCTTACTGTGCCCGTAGTAGCACCTATTAGCAATTATTATTCTTCGCTTTATATCCAGGCTGATTTCGTTGTTGGTATTACTGGCGGTGCCAAGGTAAAAACGATAAAACTATTTTTTCTTAAATTGACTTGCTACGTGCATATCACCAAATTCTAATGGCAGAAAAATATTTGCGCAAAACAGTAATTACAACAGCTTTTGCTATGTTCGAATTTGTACGCATGCCATTCGGCTTACGCAAAGTATTCTTTGGCTTAGACTTTGTATTTACATATGCTGATGATATCTTAGTCGCAAGCAACAACGAAAGAGAACACTTAAAACTAATTTGTACACGACTCGATCAATACGGATTAAATTTGAAAAAAAATAAAATGTACATTCGGCATACCTTTACTTGATTTTTAAGTTATGAAATCTCTTCAAAAGGCATACAACCTCCAAAAGACAGAATTGAAACAATCGAAAATTTTTAAAAACCTACTCCAATCAAAAAACACCAAACATTTTTAGGAATGATTAATTATTATCATAGATACATTTCGATGTTAGCAGCAGAACTAAACCCACTGTATAACATGCCTGCATCTGCACACAAAAGCAAAACTAAACAGTTTATTTGGACGGATAAATCTACATCTGCATTTATCTACAAACACTACTAACTCATTTTGGTAACATGCTCAGCTATCACTACCTGTTGATACATCAAATCTTGCAATCAGAGTCGTGTTACAACAATCCGCAAACAACGACTGAATACCCTGCTCATATTTTTCAAGAAAGCTAAGTACAAAAGAAACCAAATATTTAACATTTGATCCTAGAAAGACGAAATTTTACCCATTTTCACCAACCACAAACCAATAACATACGTTTTAAACTCAAAAACAGACAGATCTCCTAGGCAAACAAGACACTTACGGCTTCATTTTGTATTCCTATCCGATCAATCGTTTCGTTCAAAACAGTGTTCGTTCGTGTTTTTGAAATTTGTAATTCGAACAGAATAAAACAACGATAACAGCTAATCAGCCACGAACGATGCCGTAGTACAGTTACACAGTTGCAATAAGTATTTCAAACGATCACTCAAACCACGAGTTCGAACGCCAAAATCAAACGAACCCTTTTATGATATCATTGTTGTTAATAGAATGGTTAAAGAGTGAAAAATTCTGAGCCTAAAGGTAAATAAATTATTAAATATATAAATATATACTGGACCCTGCACAGTGTCTGACGGCTGTGAAGCACTTGAGATATATAAAAAAAAAATAAAAACGGCAATAATAATAATGTGAACAATTCAGCAAACCATTCAATTGATCAAAGTATATCTATAGAATACACAAGCCGAACAAAGAGATTGCCAACATAAAAGAAACAAAGCAACATATTTAAAAAATCTTTGAAGTAACCAGACAAAATACAGAAAACTCCCCTAGTGTTTGAGATGGCAGCGCCCCATTGACAACTACTCGTGTATAACAGCTTGAGTGTACGTAGCAAACACAAGCTTGTCAAATGAGTTAACTATAAGCTTCTTTCGAAATACATATCTCAGCTTGAATTCAACATCGTTCGCGTAGCCATCGCTCGTTGCATGCTTCGTTAGGAATATGAAATGAGGCTATTAGAATACAAAGCACAATTCACAAACCTAAAATTCCTGAAATTGATGCAATTTCATCACAAGACATTAATTTTTCAACACTATTCAAAGAACAACAATCAGACATAACACTTAAATGCTTGATTTCAAGCCCAAATTCCAATTACAAATTAAAAGAAACTCACATTCCAATTCTTAATTCAAAAATGTGTTGCAACATTTCTGGTCATACTCCTCGACCATATGTTCCAAATTCAATGAGAAAAATTATATTCGACAAAATTCACTCACTATCACATTCTGGAGTTCGAACAACAAGACGCTTAATTCACACAAAATACTTTTGACATTCCATTGAAAATCACTGTTGACCAAGGTACAAATTAACATCATGTCTTTTCACGGAATTAACTAAAATACTTGGTTCACATAAAATACATTCTTCTCCATATCACCCACAAGCCAATGGTATAATAGAACGTTTTCATCGTCAGTTGAAGTCGTCAATTATATCTTCAAACGATCCGATGCATTGGTCAGAACAATTACCGTGGATTCTGCTTTGTTTACGATCTGCCGTTAAAGTAGACCTCAAATGTTCTTCCGCTGAACTAGTCTATGGTCAGACACTTACCTGGGAAACAGTACCTGGGGAGTTAATTGTATCTAGCAATAATAATGATAGTAATAACTCTGCTGAAACTCTGCAAAAGCTAAAAAAATATTTTTCCGAAATACATTCGAAATTTAACCATCACACTATGGGACCAATGATCAGTTTTTGAGGCAATAAATCACAGGAAAGAGCCGGACCTTTCAAATTTCATACAGATGATTATGAGTTTTCAAGTCTTCAGTAATAGACTTAAGTCAATCGGGCAGTTCCACGCCCATTTTCAGTAAGTGGATTAAAGTGCTACTGCGGTTGAAGATCACAGAAAAATAATAAGTTTCTGACTTTCAAATAGGTCACTACTACAAGTGCTCACCAAAGAATTTAGTAAACATTTCAATTCAATTCGCCTACTGCCACACCCAGCTTTAGTGACAGGAAATGTTTGCATGGCATTAGGCGGCCCTTGAAATTTAGCGATAACTGCATCATTCTGTTCGAGATAACATTTATTTAGCAACTAACTTTAAATCACAAAATAGATCATTTCAGAAAATTACTTAAAACAATAATAAATTTCTTACTGTGTGAGTGTTACTGACAACATACTGGGTGTTTAAACAGTATAATCAATATTTAATCAGTCTAAAAAAAGAAAATTTAATTAATATGTACAAAATAATGTCTTTTGTAATAAATTCTTATTTGAAAATTTTATGTTTCATCAACTTCAAATTCGAAATTAAGATTAAATGAATCCTCTGCATCCTCTTCAGAATCTGAAATATCTTTATTTATAGCTGCACTTGACGTACTTGGCAGTTGACAGTCAGGATTTTCGGATATCTTTAAAAGAGAAATAACTTCTCTTGGAAGCTGCAAACTTCTCCTTTTTGAAAGACGATTTTTCAGATAAATACTTGATAATAACGGGGCAGTTTCAATCCAGGGCCCTGTTGAAAACTTCCATTATATTATGCTCCATAGAATCCTTTCGTGCATGCTCAATGCGGTTCTTATTACAAAATTTATTTCTCGTCTGAGAAGCATTTTCACCAGCACATCCGCTCCAAGTTTCGTCAGGTTGTCCTCTACTTGGTCCTTTCAACGGAGATGTGGTCGTCCTCTTCTGCGTTGACCGCCGCTAGGAATAGAATAATTTCTTCGCTGGAGCGGCGTCTTCTATCCGCTCAACATGACCCAGCCAGCGAAGCCGCTCGATTTGTATGCGCTTTACTATGTCGATGTCGGCGTATAGCTCATACAGCTCATCGTTCCATCGTATTCGGTACTCGCCATTGACGCAGATTGGTCCGTAGATTTTACGAATGATCTTTCTCTCGAACGCTCCCAAAGTCTTTTCATCAGAACTGCTCAACATCCAGGTATGTGCTGCATATAACAGGACGGGCATGATTAGTGACTTAAAGAGCGTGACTTTTGTTCGTCGAGAGAGGGCTCTGCTTCTCAATTGCCTACTGAGCGCAAAGTAACACCGCAAAGTAACACCTCTTGTAACACCGTTGGCAAGAGGTGTTCGTTTTATCTCTCTACTGATATCATTGGTGGAGTTAATGCTGGAACCGAGGTAGACGAAGTCCTTCACAACCTCGAAGGAGGTGTTGTCAACAGTGACGTTGGTGCCAATACGCTGGGACTGTTTGTTTGTTGACACCAGATATTTCGTCTTATCTGCGCTTACTGCAAAACCCATGCGCCGCGACTCTTGTTCTAATTTGGAGAGTGCTGCACTGACTTCGCGTGTGTTATGGCCAATGATATCAATATCATCAGCATACGCTAGCAACATAACACTCCTGTAGGATATGATGCCGCTTTGTCTCAGTTCAGCAGCTCGAATGCTCTTCTCCATAATTAGATTAAAAAGGTCGCACGATAAGGAATCACCTTGTCTGAAACCTCGTTTGGTAACAAATGGTGGGGAGAGGTTCTTCCCCATTTTAACTGCACTGCTGGTGTTGCTCAGTGTCATCCTGCATAGACGGATTAATTTTGCAGGCATACCAAATTCAGACATGGTGGAGTATAGGTGATTCCTTATTGGACTGTTGAAAGCGGCTTTGTAGTCGACAAAAAGATGATGGGTGTCAATTTGTTTTTCTAGGGCCTTTTCCAAAATTTGTCGTAGCGTGAATATCTGGTTGGTGGTAGATTTTCCAGGTCTTAAGCCACACTGTTAAGGCTCAATCAGTTGGTTTACGGTGGGCTTCAGTTTTTCACATAATACGCTCGACAGGAGCTTATTTGCGATATTTAGAAGACTTTTCCCACGGTAGGTGACACAAGTAGTGGGATCGCCTTTCTTCTGAATTGGGCAGAGTACACTGAGGTTCTATTCATTTGGAATGCATTCTTCCAACCATTTTCTGCAAAGAAGCTTGTGAATGCACTTAAATAGAGCTTCGCCTCCGTTCTTAAACAGCTCAGCGAGTAAACCATCGGCTCCCACGGCTATATTGTTCTTAAGCCGTGTTATGGCTGTCAAGACTTCATTATAGTCGGGCAGCATAACTTCAACGCTGTCATCCATAATTGGGGTTTCCACGATATCTATTGGTGGGATTGTTGTCATCATTGCCATTCAGAAGACTAGAGAGTGTTCCTTTCATAACGTTAGTGTACTCTGGATATATGTCACTAGATTCCCGTTTTCATCCTTGCAGGAAGAGGGCCTGGTCTTAAAGCCAACGGCCAGATGTCTTATCTTTTCGAAAAATTTTCGGGCCTCGTTCCTGTCACCATACATCTCAATCTTCTTACACTCGCGCTTTTCTGCCTCTCTTTTTTTCCGCCTGAAAAGACGTCTCTCTTACCTCCTCTTCTCTCTGTATCGCTCCTTTGCAGCACGCGTTACAACCGACTGCAGGGTGGCTTTGAAGGCGACGTTTTTCTCTGCAGTGGCGTCACGATGCTCTTGGTCGTGCCACTGGTTTCGGCGAGGACGGTGGTAGCCAATAACCTCTTCGGCAGCTGCACGCATAGATCCACTGCGTGAATATATCGTCGATCGGAGGAGTGCTTCCTTGAAGCAGGAGTAAAGGGCTGATTACCCAAGCGTAAGGTAGCGTAGCGCTACACTCCCAACTGTCACGTAAAAATCTGTTTAATGAGAATGTGTACAAGTCGTTACCGGAATCGTAACGTGCCGGGACGTAGCGCAGAAGTCTGTAGAAAATATATTTCTACGCCACGCTACGTTTTTTGACAATTCGACAACTGTGAGTCAAAGGAGCAATTTTGCTTAACTTCAGATTTGTAAAATTTAATATTATGTATATAAAAAGTATGCAGTCTTTCATTGACGAGGATGAGTTAGATAATGCTTGTAGAAAAAAGCCTTTATAAAAAATTTTCGGTCTGCTTCAAATCGGCGCCTTCAAAACGTTGCACTACAATTTCGGTATTCGTTCCTCCCCGTGACAACGTCCCGCTATGCTACGTTCATATACGCCAACACACGTCACGCTTGGCTAATTAAGCTTTGAGAGTCGAGTAGCGAAGGCTTCGGCTGTCCGTTTTGACTGCAGCTTCTTGACGTCTATATTTCTCTGTGTAGGATTGCGCGCATTATTTGCAGTGCACAGACGTGTACAGATCTTAACTGCGACAAGATAATGATCTGAGTCAATGTTAGCACCATGGGCCGTGCGTACATCTAATCCACTGGAAGAATGTCTTCCGTCAATCAAAACGTGATCAATTTTTTTGTTTCCATTAACTCTTCTATTAAATTTCGCGAAAATCCAGTTGATAACATTAATGGGTTTTCTATTATTTCCAACCAAAAGTTATATATAACCAAATTTTTAAGTTTTACGCTATCTGGAAATAGGTTTTTATAAAATTAAGCAGATTGGAGCAGATCTTTTTTCCAAAAAATATTAGTGCACATTATTACCTTTCTCCATACATAAGCTTTTTCACGGATACGCTTGGATAAAGAAAGTTCTATTCCAAAGAACATATGGACGACAACATAAGCTACACAAAAAAGACATCACATGTTGACACAAAAAATTATTTACCCCATCTAATTTTTTTTTTTTTAATTTTTAATATCATGTCTATTTACATACTACATTTACAAGTGTTTTCCATTTTACAAAATTTTTATAATCTTAAAAGTTTTTGTTTTACGACCAAAATAACTTTGTTGTTTGCTTATGATTATAATGTCAGAAAATGTAGCAAAGCAAAATATGACAATTTTGACAGCTCGGCATGTGGTCATGAGTTACCACCTGACTTTAATTTTTAATATTTGATTGTTTCGAAATGTTAAATATAAAATTCCTTTATTATTTTTTTTTTTTTTTTTAAATGGTTGATTTGAAAAATTGACTTTTTGCCTCAAAAACTGATCATTGGCCCACAATAGTGCATGACAATAAAAATTCCTTTTATTTACCAAAATCATTAAAAACTTATGAATATGTAGTGAATTGATCATCGAAATTGCAACATTTCAAAGGAACTTTTAAAGTGATAGAAAAACATGATACGATTAAATTTAAAAATTATTAAATCAATTTTCATCGACAATCTAAAACCAGGTCACACAATAACTTCAGCATCACCCCAAACAATACCCACACAATTAACGAAATCAAATAAGGAAGTAAATTTTAACATTTATTAAAAAAAAAACAATTATATCAAATTTATTTTAACCATTTCACTAGAGGGAGAATATAGGTAGAGGACTTAAAATGTATATGTACATACTTATTATTTTGACTTGAAAATTTTAATAACCAAAAATTTTCATTCGAAAAAGATATATAAAATAATATATCAATACGTTTAAAAATGTTTGAATTAATATAATAATATAGCACAACAATTTGTATTTAATCACAATTTTGCTTATGACGCTTTTGACGTTCAAGTAATTGGTGATGTATACCTTTTTCAACCAAAAACGAGGTATGCAAAGCAAGCAACACTTTTCTACATGCAAAAGAATTACAGAGAACGATTTTAAATTCGCATCGCATTTGACTTTCGGATCGGATCAATTTTTGCATCGCGTTAGAAAGTAATCCCCCAGCTTGAAATTTTGACTCAACAAATACAGAAGCACATTTGGAGTTCTCTCTGATGTTCTTTTTAAAAAATTCCTCCAAGACCGTTCATTCAACAGAAAATTATGTTATGTGACAATTATCATATATTTATATTTCTGATTTCTTTTAAACGTTGTTTACATAATTCTAATTGCTATTTTTAACAAAATAAATTCTTCGTAATAAGAATAAGACACCTTTTTTTTTGAAGCGAAGCTTTTTTTTACTCCTCGTTCTGTGATTTGCTTGGAGTGAAATCTGAAAAATTTTCGACAGATTTTTTCTTGGAAATTTGATGGTTTCTTTGTTGCTAGTGCTTATTACAACAAGAAAATTTAATACTTTAATATTAAATACTAAAATTATTTTTGGCCTACCCGGGGGGATCGAACCCACGTCCACTTAAACGAGAGTCCAATGCACTATCCACTAGGCCACAAAGACTTGTTGGAAATAGTTGTTAATTCAATCTTAATTATAACATAAGCTATGCTGCAGTAGATCGTCACCATCTATCAATAGATAGAGGATTGTGTATTTGCTATGCTACAACTATGAAAAATTTGCTTTTATTTGCCACAAGGTGTCTCCAGCATCGGTTTGTTTGTATTGTGAATGCGTTTGTCGTGCTGTTGGTACGAAAAAAATTAGCAATGCCCACATGTGCGTTGACATGTGCGTTTTTAAGTGTCAAAAAAATAGATGATATCAATAAATATGGAATTAACAAACGCATGCATGAGTCAGTGCAGCCTAGTTCACAACCATGTGTGGAGAGTTAAAATGGAGAGTCGCTGGCATTATATGCCCGTATATGTAATTGGCGTGAAAATTTGACATTCAACAATAAAAAATGAAGCAGTAAATATGTTTTCTGTATATATGTAATTTATTTTATGTTATTTTAAATTTTTGAATTTAAAAGTTAATTTATTAAAAACAATAAATTATTAAGCTATCAAATCTATGTAACTGCGAAAAAGCTTCGCTTCTCTCGTGTGTCCAACGACGCACCTGTGTTTTTTTGTTTAAATTATATTTCAATAAAATAAATTCTTATCGAATGCAAATGTCGAGTTATTAAACGTTGGACTTATATGGGTGAAACATCACATTTACTTTCCCAGCATTCACCATTAGAATCACCGTTTTGAGGAAGTTTTGTCATTACAATTTCGACTTTTTATAAAAGCCCAGCGTAGTGAGCGTCTTCAAACTGCGATTTATTAATTCGTCCTTGTAATTCCATATTGTCTTGTCTTCCACCGCATTGTCACGAAACTGTGAGCAATTTCTTAAGTTTCCGCTGCAATCAGTGCTATAACGATGCACCCTGCCGATTTCTGTGTTCACCTCATAAATATTGCATTTGTCACCGAGACAGATCAGCGGTAAATGTTTGTGTGTAAGTAAAACCCGCCGAGTATCATGAAAGCACTGGGTGAAATTCCATTCACTATTCGACTTATTGGCACGATGCACATGCTGCAACATATGCATAAACTTCGGGATGTCCTTGTGCCAGCCGTGCTCATGCTGTTGAATGTCCAGAAAGAAGAAACTTTTAAAACGATAGCTATGGCTGTGACTAGAGTGCTCCCTAAGATCCTCACGCTTCACATTTTCCATCATCTCAGCCCAATTTGATGCACGGCCAATTGGCATGATGACTTCGTCAATATCCAGCAATGTTATATAGTCGTAGAGATACATATTCTTTAAGAAACAGTCATTATATAGAATAATCTCATTTCGCTCATGAAAATATGTCGACATATTTATAAAAAGACGTTGCAATCCTGGGTCATTAGGCTGTCCACCGGGCAGCATCAGGGGCATGACCTCCACCTTGCCCGATTGCTCATAATGGCTGAGCACCTTTGAGACGTTGGGATGCAAATGCAGACTGTAGAAGTAGATTTTGTCTGCACCCAAAATACTAAGCATCTCAATCCATTCTATGAGACGCACTGATATATCTTCGTAAATGAAATTGAGGCCTTTAACGCAGACAGCAAACCCCTTTTTCCGATTATCTGGTGGACGATTGTAGATAACGCGCAAGTTGTTTGTGGCCGTATCGCACTGTTTCGCCACCAAGGACACTGAACTTGGTACAAAGTCGCGGAATAGAGGCGGTATCTTACAGCTAATTAGGTTAGGCTGGTAAGATTCCGGCTTGAAGACACCCCACTCTTGATTCCATACGGAAATGTACTCGGTTTTCTCGATAGCCGGTCTTTCCTTGTGTATATCGAACCACAACTGACACAACATGTCCAAATTCCTATTGCCATTATCCATCATGCCTAGAATGCGCACCGTGGGGCCTTCGTGGTCGTAGGAGGCTCTTTTGCGCCTGTCGTAGTAGGCGCTGTACAAGTGAAGGGTGGCGTTCGAGGTGTACATCGTTTGCCAGTATATATTGTTGAATTCAATATCAGCTAACGTTGGATACCTACTGCAAGTGGTGTTCTTCTGTTTCCTGATGCTCGCCCAGTAGACGATGGGCAGCGAGGGAAAGCGTTTTTTACCATCATGTACAATTTTTTCTTCGTCCATAGCTGTGCGGAGGTAAGTGAATTAATAAAAGACAGTCACAAATATCGTAGTATAAATAATATTATTATATCACCCACCTGTGCGTTTATCAACATGTAAATTGGAGGTATCAAAGCGATCTATTGCAATCGATTTAGATTCGTAGCGCCGTAAGACTTTCGACGGCAGTATTTGGCCATTCAGCTTTGCCACAGCAAAATCTTGCTGCACGAGCACAATGTTCTTGACGTGCATTTTTAAAATTTCAATTACTACGATAATCCACATAAAAAGTATGAACAAAATTTTAAGCGAGGTCTTTATACTGATCATTATGTCAGTTTATACTATACACTTTTTTTTTTGTTCTTATTTTATGCTGTCTTTCAGATAGAAAAGTAATATTTCTTTGTATGTAAAATTAGCTGCTTGTAGGGGCAATGAGAGCTGAAATGAAAAATTACAATAACAGATAGTATTTTATTTAAAAAACTTTTAATCCGATGTATATATGAATAGAATGTATATGTACTATATAGCTTATAACTTAAAAAAATAAAAATTAGTAGCGACTTCTCTTTGCGGTGTTCGAAGTTAAAATATTCCGAAATTGCCCCATTCGAAATTATGGGGGTTTTATTAATTTGAAGACTTCACTTTGTATGGATGATATACATGGTTTTCATTAAATTTTTTCAATTTCCAAAATCAGAGTACGTTTATAATAACAAAGCTTGTTATGCTCCCTAGATGATCGTACCGAAAGTGATCTACCGAATGGGGCCGGATAGGTTCGACCCACTACTTCCGTTCGGGGAAATAGCAACAAGAAATAAATCAACGATTTGAACGTAAGAAATAAAATAAAAAAAAAAAAAATATAGCTATAAAGACTCAAAAGAAAACCATATTAATATTTCACCACCTAAGTCGCTTTATTTATCGCAATGAAAAAAAACAAAACAAAAAACAATCATTTATAAGAACTTGAGGACTAGATGTCAATGACCCCGAACATTAATTTAACATCCTCCCATGATAATCCAGCATAAAAATATTTAGAACAACCCCTAGTTTAATCACTCAATCCATATTCCGTTAACGTCATTTCCAATTCTCTAGATACACCGAGAAAAAAGCTTATATATAATTAAGAAAAAACCTTGTGTAATTTATAAACAGCCTTTGACTGTTTTCAGCCTCCCAAGTTCTTCATCAAAACACCGAAGTTCTACATGTTAACTTTCTAATTTTAATTTGGGCGATAAATTAACTAAGTATTTTGTAATTTATGCATTATGGCTTTTACAGTTTATATTAGCGAGCTTGCTTAATCTGTCGAACAATGTGTTCAAGTTTTCAACAAAAAACTTTGTTGAACTATTAAAGTTAAATAAATAAATAAATATACAGGACGAAGTATGATATATACATCAGCGTAGATACAGTAATTTTTTGCTTTTGTGCAAATTTATCCAAAGACTAGTATTGTATTGTACAAAATTACCCAAGCACTTATATAGTATTTCTAAATAAAAGTGGACGAGACATTTAATTGTATCCAGCATAAATTGAAATTGTACAACATTAATTGATGAAGTATGATAGAAAAAATCATGTATTTAGATTAAATGTAACAATAGTTGAATATTTTTGCTTTCATACCATTATAATTTTAATAACACTATATTTAGATTTTTAAGTCACTTTTTAGAATAATTTGTTTAAATGTTCCTGTTTTATCAAATATTGCCGATCACTTTTTTACAATCAGACATTAATTTAACAATTTTTTACTACTTAATTTTAACTATCCGAGTGTCCGACTGCTCTGGTAAGAAATGAAATGCAATTAAAATGGAAGAAACTCTACACTACCCTTGAAGTACTTTTCCATTGTATGCCAGTAATCAAGTTCAACATAAAGGCGAAATAATAAATTCTTCATTTTATAATTGATGTTGTGGTATGTGCATTAGAGTGGTCCGTATTTTTGTTTTTCGAAAGTCGGAGAGAGAATGCGATAGCATGCCCACGCCATCAACAAGAAGTGCCCACAGAAAGTCACGTAGACCAGCACGAGTGGAAACTATAACCAGAGTCAGTCAACAGCGAACCGCTGACAATTAATTAGCTCACAAGGTTTCACTGAAGGCGTGGAAACTCTCACGTTCACCTATTTCAAACTGCACGTCGAAGGAGTGGATATTCTCACTTCTACACTGAGGTAAGACCTTAGCTATTTATTCAGTGCCAATGGATTCACTGAAGGCGTGGATATTCTCACTTCATCCTGCGGTGTCAAACTGATATATTTTGCTAGCTCAAAAGGGCACGTCGAAGACGCGGATATTATCACTTCAACTTTGAGTTAGAATCATCAACACCTGGCTCAAAAAGTTTCGCTGAAGGCGCGGATATTCTCACTTCAGCCTTGAGCTCCATGCTGGATTTCCTTACCCTGACCCTTACCAAAATCCGTAGCTTACCACAGGAAAAACAAGGACATAGTTATTTTAAACATTGTATTAGGCAAAAAAAATAATATTAACTAACATTTATTTGCAATTCATTATTACAAAGCTACTTCAAATTCATTACATTTTGCATAAATATAAACATACATTTTATTATTCAAAATTTTATTGTTTTAAAATAAATCATAATTAGGATTTAGCTATAAGTTAACATAAGTGGAATTGTTAATAAGGATTATTAACAACTAAAACCAAGGAGTTTTTGGGTCACTCAAATAAAATTGATTGTAAACGAATCCAGGATCCGGTGAGCCTTACCTCGGCCGAATCTGTTCGTTAAATTGAAACATTTTCTAAGATTACACAGTACAACATTTTTCAGCTCATTGATTTGGGACTCAATTCTGAGAACTGCACGTGAAAGTAGCCCCAAAAAGAAGAAGTTCTGCATCATTTGTTTTATCCAGTTACATGCCACAATAATTTAATATCGATTTCAAGTTAGTAAGTATCGTATAGGGGAATTTGTCACGTTTTAGGCACTTTTGTTTGACACAACTCAATTACCACTAGTCCGATTTAGCTGAAACAAATTTAAAAAAATTAAGAATTACAATTCCTTTAATCTGTTTATATAACGTTTCCCTACATAAGCAACAACTTCGCAGTTATAAATAAATGTATGAAGAAAAAAATATTCTTTGCCTGAAATTAAAATTTTTTTTTTTAAATTCATAAAAAATCCAAAACGGAAAAAGTGTCAAGTCCTATTACTATTACGTAAAGTCACATAGCCTATGAACAAAATAAGACATAGATCATGAAAATCGATGTTCGCGTTTCGATTTTATTCACAATTAAGTAAAGGTATAAATTTCAAAAATTTGCTCAAAATTCTTTGGAAAAAACATTTATGACTTTTTTTATGATTCCCAGAATTAAAAATAAAAAAGGAATAAACAAAAGGTTATTTGATTTTTATGATTGCGGTACCAAAGTAATACCACCACCACCACCCACATTTATGAGTTTCGAAAAATTTATAAAGCACACCTGAATCAGGTATATAGCCACCCTTTAAATATGCGCCCATTCATTTTGCTTCATTTTTTGCTCAATAACTGGATTGCAAATCCACAAATATATTTTTTTCCTATATAAACTTTATTTTGCATGAAAATAGAAATTGCGATTCATATTACAGCTATTCTTACACAGAAAATATGACATTTTTATATGTTATCTATGCATAAAACCAAATATAGAACATTTTCAATTATTGTCAAAATTCATCCTCGTTGAAGTTGACGTTTGTGGTTCTGATGATCTTCTTTTCTTCGTAAGTTGTTCGTATATATGTTCTGAGTCTGCATCATCATCCGAGATAGACATAATATTCAAGGGCACGTAATAAATTTGTTTCAGCTAAATCGGACTAGTGGTTCTCGAGTTGAGTCAAACAAAAGAGCCTAAAACGTGACAAATTACGTTACGATACTTACTAACTTGAAATCGATATTAAGTTATTATGGCATGTAACTTGACAAAACGAATGAAGCAGAACTTCTTCTTTTTGGGGCTACTTTCACGTGCAGTTCTCAGATTTGAGTCCCAAAATTATGTGTTGTACTGTGTTATACGTAATACAGAAACAAAAAGAATGGTGCAACTATGTTTAATAATTTGGTCGTTACGAAAGTTTTTGCTAGAAGTTTGCCTTTTTGAAAATTTCGATTTGCAAAAACCTAAGACAACAAATTTTAAAAAACCCAAGCAAGAAAGAACAAACAATATGCAAAAAATGTCTGAAATTTGTAGTTGAAACAAAATGATGTTCCGTATACGTACATTTATTTATTTATATACCCATTATGTCTTCAGTAGCCTTATTAAGCACAACATCAGTAATCCTTTGATTTTGTGTTATTTTTGGCATTTTACTATTACTCATTAAATATTGCATTCAATTATCTAAATAACTTTCTCAAACGGATGATGAAAAAAATGTAAACAAAAAAACAGCTGCCGTGAAGCATTTACAACATAGTAATATTAAAGGTGTGGTCACAAAAATCTACCCTTGCAAAAACGCATTTGCAACGATGCAACAAGATCGTGAATTACCCTATTATTGTGTTCGACCAACAATTTTAAGAAAAACTAGTATAAAAGCCCGTCCTACGACAGATTGGATGCATTTACGCTCAAACTGTAAATATTTTTTGCCATTATTACAGTGCTTTTACAACATACTGTTCTAAAAAATGTTTAGCCTGAAAGTATGCGCTTTGAAGTATGCACATAAATGAATTTTATGTGCATACTGTAATAATCAAATGAAACAAAATGCATACTGTAATGAAGTAACTGTAATAATCACAAAAAATAATTCCAGTTTGCCCGATACTTCGTGCAGAGCATTGCGCTTGCCCTTTATATATATTAAGATTTGACCATATGAACAGAGCGTAACACTGAATGAAAGCTTTTCTGACATATACAAGAACACCAACCTGGCCATATGTGGCGATACGGTATAAATTCGATGTTCTAAAATTGTGAAAATTGTTGTATGTTTTAGTTTTTTTTTTATCACTAACACTTTGATGTTTGCTTTGAACGTGAAGTTATAACAGCTGTTTTCGATGACTGCTTTAAAATAACAATTCACACTACAGTTTAGCAAAAAAACTGTTTTGTAAAGCTTTACACCTGTTCAAGGTGTTTCAAATGTTTTTTATACCTTTGCTATGTTTAAACATAGCTTAGCTGTCTTTTTCGGCTTGTGATCTGTTCGGTTTATTTGCTGGGTTTTTTTTTATTGATAAAAATTTAAGCAATATATAAAATAAAATTAAATTTTAATAAAATTTCAATTTAAAAACTCAATTCTAAAAATTTTTGTAACGTAACGCAGGACTGACCTCTTCCTTCCCCCTTCCCCCTATCTAAAAGTGTTACGTAATTTATGAACAGCCCCTTAGCAGTTTCTACGAAACTCCTACGATCTTTGTTTTCAAAGCGTTCTGATATTAACCTTGCTTTATTTATCGAAACGTTTCATTTTGTTTGTGAATATTTTTGTTTAATTTTTATTGTTTTTGAATTTTTTAATTTGCTTGCAATTAAATTTTTGAGAATCAGATTTTCCACTTGAAGGGCTCGGTACGTTTAAAACTGAATACCACTATTTCCTTTTTTAAAATAATTTTTTTTATATTTCATTCCAGACATACTTTTCATTATTTTTGCTTCGAAGTCATGTGCCACTTAGGTCGTTGCTTAATACTTTGGGCCGAATTCAAGGACTTATTAAGAAGGTCACTTTATCCCTGTCTAGGAAAGACTAGAGCTTTGGTTATGTCGCGAACGGTTCCTGTATATGATAGAAATATTTATTAGAAATTGGAATACAAAAAGTATTTAAAAATTTAGCTGTAAGCATATTACTTTTATGTAGTTGCTTGCATGAAACAATTGCTGATCCGGCAAATAGTGCAAAAGCCAAAAAAATTAATCCAAACAGATTCATGTTGATTTTTTTATGATTATTTCAAAAAAACTTGTAGTGCTTTAGTTAACCAAGAGATACTAATGACAAACGTATACTGTGGCTTGCTTTTATACTCTTCTACATTAAACAGGGCTTAATTCAACTTATTGTTAGTTGACGTATATATGTATTCATAAAACAGCTATAATCAACTATTATAGTAAACAATAATAATAATTAAATAAATATTGTTTCTTTTTCGTACCCGTGCGAAGCTAGCATCTTTTTCGGAGCGTTCGGCCAAAAACAAAACAATAGAAGAGCTTCAATATGTCAAATTAACAGAATTTTGCAAAAGAACGTGACTACCAAACGAGTAATGGAAGATGCTTTGTTCGTCGTTCTCTGCTTAAAAGCCATTCGTTGACAAAATAAAGTTATTTCTAAATGTATGTGAGCATAGAGTACCCTGCAAAAAAATCGCTAACCGATTTTACTTACACTAATAAAAAATTTCAGTCTTTCACCAACACATATAAATAAAATTTTCACTTCTCACTTCATTTTAAAAAAAGACAATTATAGTTTTTTTATTTTTGATGAAGTAGTCTTTCAGTTTTCTTGTGAAGAAAACTATTTTTTCTTGTGTTTTAAAAAAATAAATTAATAAAAAAAATAAGCAACGAAAAGTGTTTCCAAATAAGCAAAAAAGTGTGCGAAAAGGAATTCGGAAAATTTAGAAAGTTTTAGTGCTAAAAAAAAAAGAAACAAAAAAGAAAACTTCAAATCATGCTCAGAGCCAGTTCATTGGACAGCCCCTTTCCTTACGATTTCGACCAAAAATTTTGTTTTAGATTTAGTAGTAGTAGTAGAGTAGTAGTCGAGTTCTTGTGCATAAAAATGTCAGAAAGAAAAATAAATATTTATATATATATATATATTTAATAATAAGATATTTAATAATATCGTGTCAATTTTACGTTGTTACATTTTTTAAAAATCGTCTTTAAATTCACATTGAAAACCTTTAAATCAAATATGAAAACAGTTTGATCTTCAATAAGAAGTGGAAAAACTTCAAAATAATGATGATCCACTTTAGTTATTATTCATTAAAGTGTATTCACTTCCAAATTAAGTTGAAAAAATAAAATTGTTTTTAGTAGTGAAAACTAAGTAAATAATATTTGTCTTAACGTGAAAGACACTTCAAATTGAAATTGTCAAGTATTTCGCTATATCTGTCTTCCTAAAGAGTAACAATAATTATATGCAAGCTTTTTGACTAGATTGTAATAATTTAAATTTTCTTAAGAAAATTGCTGAAGGTGGTCATTAAATCTCGCGTTTAGATCGTGCGTGCAAATAGTAATAGTAAGTGCGAGGAAGTGAAGATTAATAAAAATATTAAATATTTTAATGAATTTTGCCAAGTTCTTTACTTGGACACAATAGTTGCCAATAGTTTGGATGAAGTACAAATTTGAAAGAAGACGATGAGAAATATTTATAAAATATTTATAGAATTTTTCCCAACTAGCCACAAAATCAACAAAACGATAGGTTTTGTTAAAATTTTATGAAAATAATTCGTTTTTAGAAGCAAATCACAAAAAGGAACTTGTAAACTTCTAAAAGTATACGAATAGCAGGTACAAACGACAAAAACAACCAAAAGAACCTTTTGAAGAAACAAACGAGAACGACTGCTATTCAGAACTAAGAAGAGATTGCTTTTATTGAGATGCCGTTTCCGATAAATGGTAAAAGACTTCCAGTAAACGCCAAAGGGATCTAAAATTGCTAACAAAAAATAAAGTTTTTGGAAGCATGGCTGAAGTATGCAGATGTTGGATCAGCAATTTTGGTATGATTATGATTAAAATTCTATGTTTACTTCAATAAACTTTTGAACTTTTTTATTTATAGACTAATATCGACTTTAAAATATCGTTTTCGGAGAAAGATCACTTGCGTTTCAGCAAATGGGACCGCTTCAAAAATGCTATTCAAAACAAATACATTTTAAAAATGTACAACGGCTGTAAAAACATTTTCGTCTTGCTAAAGCAACGACAAAATAAGGTTTTTATAGAAAGAAAAACATTCCATTTTATTCTAAAAATAATTTTTCTTTTATACAAACTCGGACGACTTTATTATAACAACACTTTTAAATTCCGTACTACCTTTAACTATCCGATTTAAGGACAAGATTGGCAATAACAAGAAAAGAGCAACCTTTTAGATGCTCAGGAGAGCTGCATAATACGCCTTACATCGATTAATGACTACAGAAGGAAGGTAGAAAAGCTGATAAGCAAGTACTACAATATATCGTTAACTATTCAACCTTTTATTATAGAAGAAGGTCATGCTGATAATAATTTAACAACATTTATTCCAACCAATATTTAGTTTGACAAAACACTTTTTAAATTTAAATCATTCATTGAAGCGTTCTTCCTGACGAACAAAAAATCTTCTAACTTCAGTAACTGAAGTCTCTAATATAATTTCAAAGAAACCTAACAAAAAGTCTTCTGGCATTGATGGTACTCCATTCTTTCTAATAAAACACTTTTCGCCAAATATAATTATATTTTTGACTATTTTTTTTAATCATCTGATATCTTCATCTTATTTTCCTTCTTGTTGGAAATTAGCTCTTGTTACTCCAATACCAAAACCAAAAAAAGATATTTCTGTATTAACAAACTGGAGACCTATTTCTAATTTAAACTGCATTTCAAAATTATTTGAGCGTATCTTAGCTCAAAGAATGTTTTTACATATTGGAAAGATTGATATATTTCAAAATCAGTTTGGTTTTCTACCTGGTTTATCAACTGAACATGCTCTTGGCAATCTTCAAATGAACATTGATCGCGGACTGAACGGATCTTAAGGCAGCATTTGATACCGTATGGCATGATGGCCTAATTTATAAGCTTTGTAAACTCGGTTTTCCAATATTTCTAATTAAAGTTATCAAAAGTTTTTTATCAAATCGTTATTTTGCTGTTAGATCGGGTAATCACTACTCTTGCACTGCAAATATGCCTTCTGGAACTCCTCAAGGCTCTGTTTGCTCTCCCATTTTATTTAATTTATGTCTCTATGATTTGCCACCTGATGAACATGTTCCAACAATTCAGTATGCTGACGATACGTCTTTTTTTCTTACTCACAATGATGCTGGAAACGCACAAAACAAAATTAATATTTACATTGCGAATTTAGTTTCATATTTTCAAAAATGGAAATTAATATTAAATGAAAATAAGACGGAACTGATTCATTTTGTTGGTTCTGTTCAGGATACTAAAAGTAAGCTCAGAAGAACTTGTAAAAACATGAAAATCTCAATTAACGGTCATTATATTGAATCTAAACATGATGATAATGAATCTACACAGGATATGATTTCTTGGCTTATTTATGAACAGAAATAATAAATTTATTCACCACGTTAAAACTATTGTTGTTAAAGCTAGAAAATCAAAATTTGCCCTAAATAGACTCCTTCGTTCTAAATTTATTCAAACACATATCAAAGTAAATTTATACAAAGCTTATATCAGGCCAGTTTTGACATACGTTTCATGTATTTGGTGCAAAATTCCAAATTTATCATCACATACAGAAATAATGGTTCTTTTAAGTATAAAAACAATAATTTGCTTAATGAAAAAGCAAAATGTTCTAGGATAGATAATTTTGTTGTTAAAAACAATATTAGGTTTTTTGAAAAATGTTTAAATAATAATAGTATTACTAAATTTAATTCCTTACTTGAATTTGTTTATTCTGGTAAATATTCTTGTCTCTCTGACATATTTCGTTCTTTTCGAAATGGTACTTTATTTACGGACCACAAGCTTCTTTTATTCCACCAAGCGTATTCGAATAGTAATAATTTAGTTTATAATGTAAACCAAATGTAATTTCTGTATATATATATATAAATAAGTTTTTATCCTATTCTCTTTTAACGAATTTTTTTTTCAATTCAGTTAAGGTTTTTGTTATTTTTCCTTTTTAAATGTATATAATTTAATATCACTTGTTTTATAATTTCAATTAGATTAAGTTTTTTGAAGAAAGCGCCTTCTGTGCTTACTAAACAATATAAATGATAATGTAACATTTTATCATAATGTTCAATAAATGATTAAGATTTAAAAAAAAAAAAAAAAAATCATTGAAGCGTTAGATGCTTAGAAATTTTTATAAGTGCATTTTTTAAATCATAATTCTCTTATATAATAATAATCACATAATTTTTTATAAAAATTTACCAAATTTATTCTTATATTTCAATAAAAGAATATTTCTGCAAAAAGTAATGTTCTGTTTTTTAATTTGATTTCATTTCATGGACACTGTATGCATTCAGTATCATATGCGTTAAGTGAAAATCACTTCGATTCATTAATGCAACGACGTAGAATCAAAAGTAGAAAACAAATAATTTCAAAGTTATACCGCATTTAAACCGCATTTCTCCGCATTTAATAACGCATTTCTCTTTGAATTAAATCTGAATCTACGTTAAGTAAAAGTTGAATACTTATCATTTCAAAGTTTTAAATACTTTAGTTTAAAGTGGAAATAACATTCAACTTGAGGTGTTTTTCAAAGTGGAAACACTTTGAATTGAATATTTTCGTGTTTGGTGCCAAATCGTTCCGAAAAATATTTGATGATTACCTTTGACTTTACGTATGTAGTTTCTTAGCTCAGTGCAGAAAGGAATTTAATGCTGACTCTCCTTTAAGACTTGTAAAAAAACGATGCGGATGAAATGGACACAATAGCAGAGAAAAATCCCGCTGAACTTAACATAGAATAATTTAAAAAAAAAAAACCTATAATTTTGGAATACAGAACTTTGCCACAACAAAAACCAAAAAGTTAAATCACATCCGATAAGATGGCAAACCAATTTTAAATCGCCGATCAGGCTAAAAAACTAATTCGAAATACTCATCAAAGATGTTCTTCATAGCGTAGACAGCATCATCATGGTATGGGCCTCATTTTCTCGGGGTGAATTTTGACCACTGATTAGAATGGATCATAGAATGAATGAATTTGGATTAATTGCTCCATCGTTGTCTTCAGTATGCTTAAATATGTACACTTTGGGGAAAAAATATTAAATTTATCCAAAAACTATTCGTCGTTTTTGAATCATTGATTCATTTGCATAAAACAAATCTTAATATATAAAAGGTAATATTGCTCAAACTGTATTTAGTTTCATTTTTCTTCCCTGAAAAATGTTCAGCCTAATACGTATTTTATGAACAGAAAATTTATTTGATACTTATCAGTAACATGCTTGCCTTTTATGTACGTGCATACCTATCTGGGTTCAGAACTGGGCATATCCGCACGTTTTTTGATGCAGGGCATATAACACTTTTTTGCTTATTAGATTTTTCTAAAGCCTTCGATTGTATTAATCACTCTATTCTTACCCAGAAGCTAAAACTGCTTTATGGTTTCAATAATGCTGCTGTTAAATTAATAGTAATTATCTTGAAGGAAGAAGGCAGAGTGTTAAGATCAGAAACCAATTCTCTGACTTAAAGAATATTGTAACTGGTGTGCCACAAGGATCTATTCTTGGGCCCTCGCTATTTACTGTATTTATTAATGACATTTTTACAGTGTGAAATGATGTGTTGATGCATGCCTATGCTGACGACATTCAGTTATATTTTTCTAACCATGTTGGGCTACTCGACGATCTATGTTTCAGTTTGAATGACAATCTTAAAGGAATTTGTTAGTGGGCATCAGACAATGCTATCTCCCTTAAAGCAAAGAAGTCCCAGTCAGAAAGTACGCGAGCACCTCTCTAAAGCGATCTATCTTTTCTTATTGCCTCAAGTATTAAAAAAAGGCACTAATACCTAAGGAGATGAACACTGCAGCTGCGAAACGATATGTTGGAAATTAAATGCGAAAAATGCTAAAGTAAAAACAAAATAAAATTGGAAAAAATCTATCTCCATATCGACATCCGTATTCTTTCTTCATTGTCAAAAGAGGTACTCGGATTCTTGACTAATCACTTCTTAACGTGCTCGAAGATGTGACGAAGGGATTAATACACCCCACAAAGCTGCTCCATACAAAAAATGATAAGCAGATGGAAGTGAAGGCGTAGGTGAAGTGAAGCCGAGTCTTAAGGGATGCTTCTTGGCACATTCTTTAAGACTCGGCGATCATAGCCCTTCACTTCCAGCTCCCTATCTTTTTTGTATGGAGCTGCTACGTAAGGGATATTAATCCCTTACATCACATCTTCGAGCACGTAAGGAGTGATTAGTCAAGAATGAGGCAATAAAAAAAGATATATCGCTTTAGAGAGGTGCTCGCTTACTTTCCGACTGGGGTCTTATGTTCTGCCAATCTCCAAGGAAAAACTCGAAATCCTTGAAATCCCACCAATACTTTTAAATAATAGAAGTTTGGAAATGGTGAACAAAGTAAATAATCTTGGTTTTTTTTTTTTAATTCTAAGCTGTCATGTTCGGATCACATCAATAGTATAGTTAAAAAAATCTATTGCACGCTGCGTTGCTTACGGCTGTCTGCTAGGTTTGCTCCAACTGAAACTAAGAAGAGACTCGTTCTGCAATTAATAATGCCTTATATTACATCAGGCCCGCAGACAAGGTAGGGGCTTTGGGTGTTCAAACCCCCCCCCCCCCTTAGGGTCCAGAAAGTATAAAAAATAAAATATAATCATTAATATGATATTTTTTATATGCGCCTACGTTTCTCTTCAGTAACACTATAAACTGCAACAGCAACACGCTTAAGATATCGAATAAAGCTCGATACATTCAATTGAGCCTTGTCCATCACCAGCGATTTAAGAATCCATTGCGTTGGAAAGTATTAAATAAAAGTGAGGAAAAAATGTACCTTTTATAATTGTTTTCATTGAGGTTTTCTAAAATTTAAACCCTTTGTGTTAAATGTTATTCTATTGATTATTTTATTGTGTCAAAATACTAAAACGATTCCACCTAATTAGCTGCAGAAACCGCCATGAAAAAAGGCCAGAAAGGAGAAAAGTAAATCTTTGTTTTTAAGGAATTTTTTCCTTTTATCAATTTCCGTCCTTATTATGGCGACTTCTTGATATTCTTTAATACTTTGATCCAATGTTACAAAATTAAATACGAGTAATTATAAAAAGAAGATGAGGCCGCCGAAGTCGCAGTGACATTGGAACTACTTTGCTGATGTACCAACCGAGTGCAGCGCTGCCAGAATGGTGTAGTGGTCAATGTGTGCGCTGTCCATTCTATATTATAATTGTTAAGCAAAATCATAATAATGTAATATTCTATTTCGTTTGCATTGTAGAAAGCGTTCAAGAATCTTTAGAACCTGAAAGTTGCAGGTGGTGGTAGTATTGACAGTAATTTTAAAAGCGGTCGTACCAGTAGTGTTATTAAGAATATTTCACTTTATATGTTAATAATTCTAAGTATGAGCGTTTTGTGTGTATGATTGTAGAAGTTGTTCCAGAAACAGGAATTTCATTTGATACATCGGGACTGCCTTGGACTTTGGCAGTACATAAAGGTGCAAGCAACGATATTTCTAACTTCATTTCATTTCAAGTTTTCAAAACATTTAAAATCCTCCCGACCCCCCCACCTTTTAATTTTTCTGTCAGTGGTTTGCGTAATCTACGATTTAAGCAGTCTTGGTTGAACCGTTGGCATTTGTAAGCTTACTCCAAATTGAAAATCGGAGCTTATTGTAAGTTTTGCGTTTTTTTTTGCAAAATTTTAAATTTAAATTTAAAAATTTTTATAGGTGATCTGTTAAAGTTTAAGAGTTGGTTACGGATTTTCTTATAAGAAAATGTTAGTCTTCTTATCGTGGTAATTTTTATAGTAGTTAACAAGTGGCTTATAGTTTGCTTTATACAGAATTTTAGTCCGATAGCAGCTTGTAGGTAAATTGTTAGAATACTATAATAAGACGCTTACGAAAATATCGTTTGAAAGAAATTGCATTGTAGGTGACATTTCTAATGCTGTGGAAAACTTTTGCAAAATTACTGTTTATATACCTTTCCTTAGTGCAACACTTTACAACATGAAAGTACTATTTACAAAGCACAACTGGCTTTTGTCATCGTTCCACTTGATTTTGATGACATCCGAAAACGAGGAACGATCAAAATTTTTAATTACACAATAAGTAAGAATTTTATCTTGCTCTGGTAACACAGCCATAGGAATAAATTAAATCAGAATTCAGCAACGTATACTGCTGCAAATATTAGGAAAGTGTGGTGATTGGTGAAGAAGTGCAATTGATATTTGAAATAAATTTCTAAAAGTTCTATGGGCGAGTACCGCTTAAATGATTGTGTATGCTTAAGAATACATAGGGATAGCAAAGTCACAGAGGATGATTTATTGTAAGAATTGGCAAAAAAACACAGAAGACTTAATACAAATACATAACAAAAAAATAAAAGTAAGTTTTATTAAAAACTCATCAAAGTATTATACTAAATTGCTTTGATTCATCGATATCAAAAAATATCGATATATTTTTTATGAAAACCCCCCCTTGGGTTTTTCTGACTACGGGCCTGTATTACATTCACTGAGCTAATTTATAGTAAATTAGATTCTAATTCAGCTCACAAAATACTTGTTGCCTTTAATGATGCGACCAGATATGTTTACTACGGATTGAGTCGCTTGAACATACCTCTACAGTCAGTAAGGAGATTCTGGGGTGTAGCATAATTGACTACGTGATCGCGAGAAACTGTATCTTTTTGCATAAGCTCATTATTTATAGGACTCCATCATACCTTTACCAAAAATTGAGGTTCTCTGTTTCCAATCGAACTGGTAATCTTATAATTCCGAAATTTAATTGCTTACAATCTAAACGTCTTTTCTTCATTAACGCCATTAAACTAGGGAATTCACTACCACTTATTATTAAATCTATCGTCAGTGTGAACTATTTATTTAAATATTAAATATTTAAATATTTCTCTTACAACGAAAACAGTCTAATAAAAGTCCAAACAATTTCTGTATTAGCATTTCTGTATAACAAAAAAAAATAAAAATTTTAAAAATTATTAAAAAATTATTAGAAAAATATTAATTTATTATCTTACTCCAAGTGTTTTATAAGTGTCATCATGTTGACTATTTTCTTCTCATTTTTGTTTATGATTATATACTTTTCTGTTGTACTTATAAAAGATCTTTTTGTATCTCACAGTAATAATATATTTTCTACTTAACGCAAATACAAAATACTTTCAGGCTGAACATTTTTCAGAACAGTATGTCGTAAAAGCACTGTAATAATGGCAAAAAATAATTACAGTTTGAGCGTTAATGCTTCCAACCCGTCGTAGGACGTAAATAAAAAACAAAAACAATACACCAGCCAGGTTTGACCCTGGGCGCATATCGCTTAAAAGACAAGCACTTCAACCAGTGTGCCACAACTCAATTAAGAAATTTGGTTCTTGATAACTAATAACTAACAACAGCAAGCTTAGCTTAAATAAAATCAAATTTTGCTTACGCAAATTTATATACAAAATAAATTGTAAAATATTTGCTTTATACACGTAAATGTATAAAATACAATAGTAGGCGCAGATAATTTTAATATTCATTACTTTCCATAGTGTAGGGGGTCGCTGATTTCGAATCTGATGTCAGAATTTTAAAATTAGAAATTGCGGATAGAGTTGCCACCTAAATTCTTAGTATTTTTACGAATTCAATGATGGGTCGAACTCTAGAATTAAAAATGGGTGTCTGAATCCGTTGTCAGAATTTCAAAATTGCAAGACACATTTTAATAGGTGGCAATTCTGTCGCACAAGTTTAGTTGGCAATGCTATGCGCCATTTTGAATTTCAAAACTGTGACATTAGATTCAAAATCATATCCGTTTTTAGAATTTATAAATTATAAGTATTCAAAAAGCTACAAAAAAGTCGTGGTGGCAATCCTATCCGCCATCTTTGCTTTGAAATTCTGACATCAGATGTGAAATCAGCGATCTCCTAAACAGTCCAGTCATCTTAGTAAGTTCACCTCGGAATTTGAGATACCCAGCTATTAGCACGTATAAAATTGTATTTGCATACATCCTTAAAGTTGTCTCAAAACCTACATATGGTAGAGTGTACGCGTCTATTAAAATCTGATGTCAAAGGTTACAAAAATCGGTTCTTTGCAAATATCTCGCTTCCTATGGGTTTTTCGCTACTTGTACACATAATCAATATTGTAGAGCAGCGGTTTTCAAACTTTTTTTGTGCGGTATCCATTATCCAGTCTATTGCGGTATATTGTTTTTGTAATGGCATAGATTAAGAATCCTGTTTCTCACAAGTTTTTGAAAACTAGAGGAGAACCATTCAGAAGCATTGTTTTCAACAGTGACTGATGTCTGATGACATTTCTAAAAATTATTCATAAGTCTCGTTTGACATACTTTCGGCCTTTTGCAAGTTGCGTACAAAAGAATTTTTAATCCATGAATGCATTTTAATTTTTGAATTTGGTTCTTCGGGAATATACGTCTCAAAACATGCGCGCACATCATTCAGATATTGGACCAATTCTTCAAACATATCCTCTTGAAACATTTTTGAGTCGCTTACGAGCTCAATGAGCTTTCTATTTCTTTCTTGCCAACGCGAATAATCCAAAAATTGAATTTTTTTTAACAATGTTGTCTGTACTCGGGTAAGTAGGATAAGTATCAAGAAGACGACAACAACTACAAGTATTTATGAACCGAATAAACCGGATCTTTACGTAATCCGACTCGTGATTTCATAGATTTCGAAAAAGTGTGTATGAATCGGGTTGCGTAGGGTTGAGTAGGTTTTTGTACTTAATTTTTGTCGGATATACTAAGAGTCACAAAAAACCAATACGTTGCAAATCACTGGTCCGCACTCGACGTTGAACTCGCTTAAGGGGTGTGCACGGGTTTCAGTGTAAAAAAAACTTTTTTTTTTTAGCGAATTTTTTTAGCGAATAGCCATAACTTTGCGAAAAAAAAAAATCGTAATTGATCTCTTGAACTCTTAAATTAAAGTGTAAGAGTTGTACGAAATGATTTAACTGGAGAGGCAAACCAAAAACATTTTTTGCGTCCTGTACATAACCTCAAAAGTAGGAAAAAACGCCGTATTTCGGGTACATAACCTCAAATATCTCAAAATCCTGACGTGATGGGCCAGTTCTGACGTCGGATTCGGATTCTACGTAGCAAACTACTTGGAAATGAACTTGCCTTTCCAACAAGTCACATGACCCCGGTATTTGTAGACCTGTGTAATTCCTTACTAGTTTTTTATGAATCGGTCACTAAAGGCAAATTACACTGAGCCACACTAAAAGAAATTGAAATTGATTTTTTTTTTACTACACGATTAATTTTCAATGTTTTTTTACATTATCAGAATTTAAGGGTCCACTAATAATTTTTATTTTCTTTATACTTGAAGAAAATATATGATTTCATCATATTTTTAAGTTTTTTGGCTGTCTTTTCACCTTTGGGATGCACCAAAAAGTTCCTTACACTGCTGTCCGGTTAGTAGTTTGAAAAACTGAATACATTTATATAAGCGTTATGGCTGGTTAAAACTGACTGTGAAAACATAGGTATTTATTGTTTGGCAGATATTAAAAATATTTTATACTATGCCGAATTTGTTCAAATTGTGTCAAACAAATGAGATGAAATTTGTGTGGCCGTGAATTTTACAATTTAAGTCATTATGTGTGACAATAGTTGAAATAGGGTGACTAAAGTTTTTAATAATTTTTTTTTTTAATTCAACTCTTATAAATAAAAACAGTTCGCTTTGTTCAATTTGAAACAGTTCAATTTGATTTTATTCCGATCTACAGGTAAGATATACCAGCCATAACAACTTCAATGGGAGCTGATATATTTCTGCGTATTAAAATGAAATCTCTAAAAAAATGGCAAAACGTATGTATACCAAGTAGCATGAATACAATTTGGTTTATTTCTTTCATGCTTATTATTGCTTTTTCGTTGGCTCCTTCTGAGCCAGTTCCTAAGAGTAAGTTGTAAAAGAATTTTATAAAAATTAAAGTAAATATTTATTTCAGATCTTGGTAATCAGATGATGATTCAATATTCCTTCCAATATGAGAGATGCACGTAGCCGAAAATGACGCTGTTCAGAAATAAATAAATAACGTCATAAAAATTAATAAATTAATTAATTTTGCTTGTTAAATTTTCAATATGCATACTTTTCTACTACACTCCAAAAAAAAAGGTGACGAGAATTATCTACAACATAAATTAATTGTTGGCGACTGATTTCCTACAATTAGACTGTACAACAATTTTGCGCTTTTGGAAAATTCCGCCGACTTTCTCGATGGTTGCTCATACTTTTGTGTACGCAGATCACGAATATGTAATTATTTTTTGCGGAACACCTCTATTTTGGTCTCTAAGCGGCTTTAAAATTTTAGGCAGTAAGTGCCTTTGAAAATTTGTTTAATATGGTAAAAGAAACTAATTTTTATCGAATATGGTATGAAATTATAAAAGATTAAAGAATTTTAAGATGAAAATTGTATTCGGAATCATTGCTTGTAGCCTGTGCTTATTTTTATTTTTTTATCTGCTACTTTTTTAAAAATGCACCAAATGAGCTGCTTGTTGAATTGCTAGTGAAAATTGTGAAATTGCATCATTTAATATTGATGGTTTTCATTCGATTATATTTTAATGTTTAGACTATTTTTTCGGTTAATCGAATTTTTTTTTTTTTAACTCAACCAGAACTCAGGGGATGCCCCCTATAAATGCGAAAGCATTGTGTTGATTCGGAAGACGGGTGATAGTTAGTTGGAGGGTGGAAATATGGAGTAGTGTCGGTGAAGATTTGATTTGAATTTACATAGATTGAAACTGTCGGGAAACACGCTCGCAGGGAGATCGTTCCACAATTTTACTGAGCGACCGAAAAACGAATTATCTCGGTAATGCGATGTTCTATTGGGCAAAGTTGCAATGGTAAAGGGATAGGCTTGGAGAGCTGCTCGAGTGGACCTAGGAAACACACGAGCTAGTGGCGTCAGGACATGTATCTCACTTGAACACTTCCCATGGTAGTACCTGTACAGAAGACTTAGGCAATCAACATTGCGACGATGCCCAAGAGAGTTGAGAGAAAATGAAATATTTCCATCACCTACCAAATGTATCCCACGTCTTTGAATCCCGTCCAGAAACTCTAAATATGATCTTGAAGCCCCTGCCCAAATGTGCGAATTGTACTCCATTTTCGGCCTAATATATGAGGTAAAGATCAAACGAATTTCAGATGGAGTGAAATATTTCTTAAACCGTTTTAAAAAACCAAGGCACTTGGCTGCTTCTTTTGACACATCAAAAATGTGATCATTCCACCGAAGATCTGCTTGTATTGAAATGCCTAGAACGTCAAGAGCATCTGACTCCGTAAGATCTAAACCGTTCATATTGAGGGGAGCTAAGGGGCAATTGATTCGCTTGTGGGTTAACAGACAACACTGGGTCTTGCTAGCATTGAACTCTACTCTATTAGCAAGACAAAAGGTCGTTGATAAAAACCAGGAACAAAGTTGGCGATAGAACTGAGCCCTGCGGTACACCTGCGTTGACGGCGTGCTCTCTGGACGATATGCCATCGACTACAACATACATCGTTCGATTCATAAGAAAGCACGTGATCCACCGAGCAAAGTTACCACCGACACCATATGCAATTAGCTTAGACACGAGCGCTTTATGCCACACTCGGTCAAATGCTTTTGAAATATCCAGAGCAACAACTCTGCTCTCACCGAATAAGTAAACGCATTGGTTCCATTTTTCAGTTAAGAACGCCATAAGGTCACCAGTAGAGCGGGCCCTACGAAAACCATATTGACGGCCACTAAGCAATTCTAGTTGAAATTCTGACTTTTTTCCATAGAACGAACTAACATATTTTGTATGGTGATGTCCGCTAAATAAGTCAATTGACTTTCGTCTGCATATATTTTCAACTACTTGTTAAATTAGTTGTATTTAAACTATTTTTTTAATTACTTTAAAATAACCAATTGAAAAGTATTTAATATTCCACTTACTGAAGATGAATTTAGAAGCATAAAAATTTTAAATTTGTATTCATCAAAGAGAGCATTTATTTGACTGTTTTGAAAAATACATAAATACATAAATCATGAAGTGATGAGGTGTTTGCTGAATGGTTAAGCAATGCATCAATTTCCGTACAGAGTCCAAATTGTGCAATGTTTGCTAAACACTACCAGTTTGTAATTTGCATCGTTAATCGTTTAATCGTTTCACAGGGTTTTGAGGCTTTTCACAGGCGTTTCAGAGGGTTTTGATCAGTTTTAAAGCGTGTTTACCACGTCTGTCTCGCAGTTCAATGTCGTAAATAAAAAAATATGTCTTTTTGAAACAAAATGTTAGTGAAGCCAAAAGTTAATAATATTTGATGAAAAAACATGGTTAAATATATATAAAGTTGTAATCTAATACAAATTTACAAATAAAACATGTCAAAATCAGAGTAGTTGCCGCCTTAATATAATTCAAAGTAGTTCATATACTAGTTCATTTTAAACTAGTTTTTTAATTAGTTGTTCTTAAAAACAAGGTAGTTTGTTCCTATAGGGTAACTACCACTAACATAACATTAACTTAAGCACTAACATTAACATAAGAGCAAAAAAAAAATCGCATATCAACAAAATTCGAGCTCTATATACTATTATTCAATGCTGAAAATATAGCAACCCTAGGAATCAGGGATGTTAACAACACAGTAATTACTGTTTTCTACAGTAATTTGACTGCTCATACAGTAATGACAGCAATTGTTTGAAATATCAAGTAATACAAATGGTCGGCCAAAAAAATAACGGTTTTTTAGAAAAAAAAATTTTAAATCAATGTTGCAAATATCTCTGATTCCTGGAATTTACTGCAAAACGAAACGATACATTGAATAGAATTGATAATTCGTTGGAAGACCCCTTAACGAAAGGGTACTTAGAATTTTGAGAATTCGTTTTGCCAGTTTTTACAAAACCTTAACTTGAAAATGCAAGGCTAGCAAGGCATTAAAATTCTTTCATCTGCTCTTTCAAATATTTTCTATAATTTCTTTGGTTCTTATTTAGATAATACTGTGCTTGAAAATATAGATTTTTAAAAAACAGCTTATCATATTTCCCTGGTTAAGATTAATTTGGGCGGTAAAGTGTTTACATCCTTAAAACAAAATTGCTGAATTGAGAAGAAATTGCTTCAGTTTTTTTGTTGAAAATGCAACTCAAAATCAAAAAAGAATTGCTTTTAATTCTATTGAAATTGAATGCCTTAAAAATAAAATAAATTTAGATTACAAAATTATAATATCTAAACGTACGATTTTTATTTTTCGCATACTAATGGGCATGTAATGAACGACTCATTGTGGCACGCTTAGGATTTTGGCCAAGGGAAATTTCTTCAAAATTAGTGAAAAGTTCGATTCATAGTACTTAGAATTAAAATCTCATAATATCTAAACGTACGATCTTTATTTTTTGCATACAAACTGATGTATGTGAATTTTTAAAATGTTTTCGATCTCCAAAATCTTTAGCGCGCCACAGTAAGTCATATATCGTTGAAATATTGGGCAAAAAATAAAAATCGTATGTTTAGATATGATTTTTTATTTTTAATTGAAATTTAGTAAAATTAACATATAGTTCACGACTTTTTCAATAATTTCTGATGCTCTTAATCCAAAGACTACACGATTGAATCAATTATACATATTTTTTCTACATTTTGTATAAATATTTTGAATTTTATTTATTTTTAATTCATTTTTTTTTAAATTTATTGATTATTACATATTAATTACTTAATACACAATAGAAAATTTTTGATATTAAGTTTCCAAGTCAATATCAAATTGATTTCTTATCAAAGAAGTTAATTTCATAATTTTGTTATATAAATTCGTATCAAAAAATAAATTCGTACCTTGCAATTTAAAATTCGTACGTTTAAGAAATATGGGTTTGTGTCTTTGCTAAGTTAGCATCGCATTTAAGAATTTATCTTCACGCAGTTTCTATCGCCTCACCAGCTTTTTGCTACTTCTGAAAATTTGTGGGTTAGTTTTTCTGCCAGAAACAATAACGTGAATCAAAGTCGTGAAATATTAATTAACCATGTAGCTAATAAGAATGTGAAAATATACCCCCTCCCCCTCCCATACGATTTTTGCTCAGCTCGACATAACCTTTAACCCTTCTTTACATGATTTTTTCGTTTTTTCTTAAATAAATCACTGTGATGTAATTTGTTCTCTAGATTAAAGAAAAAATATTCAAAAAAATCTTAGTAAAAATAAATAGTATAAAACAGTTAAAAAATAGTATGATGGAAATATCCATCATCATGCAAACTAACAAGTTGAGCACAGTATTACATAAATTAAACAAAAAAGATATATTTTATCATTTTTATTCGTTATGATAATTAAGAAAACAGTTATTATTCTTATTTAGACATAGACTAACCCCACATTTACTGCATGAGATTGTGGAGTAACCTTTGCATTTAGGATACTTGCACCTTAGTGAACCACCTACTATTGGAAAGTGTTCATGTCCATCTTTTCTGATGTCTTTAGGAGGTGGATGAGCTGGAGAACCTTTCTTTTTTTCGAATTTAATTGTTGTTCTAAGAAATTACTGCGTGGACGCCCTCTTTTTGGATCTTTATTGGTTCCTATGTTGCAAAGCACAAGGGCTAATTCATTTCTGAACTGTGCCAATGTAAGTAAACTTGGTTTTGGTATATTCCTTTCCAGAGCATTCTTTTTGTATACAATCCAAGTATTAATAACTGCCAGATCAAACAAATGAAAAAAAATACGTAGGTACCACTTTTTAGACCTCAATGTAATGTGGTTTCGTCCCAAAAAACTGTCCATGAGGTCTACTCCCCCCATGTGTTTATTGTATTCTTGGACAATAGAAGGGCAAGTTATTTCAATTTTTTCTTTCTTTGCCTTGTCGTTTCTATTGACTTTAGTCACAGGTAGTGCTCCAACATATGTGGATAAAAGAGTTACAACCCTATTGTCCTTCCAAGCAACACAAGCCATGTCAATGCCATCAAGCGTAGAAACTCTTTCTTCATAACTGCCTCTCGGTATCGACTTCTTCATGAAATCTTTTTTGTCCGGTAATTTAGAATTTGGAATTCTGTTTTGTTGCACGGTGCCAACAGTATGAATCCCTTGTTTTGCTAAATAGTGCACCAATGGTAATGAAGAATAAAAATTGTCAAAATAGACAATGTGACAAAGCATTTTTGGTACTCCCCGAAGCAAGCGCACAACAATATTTCCTGTGGCTCCTAGGTCAGGTTCACCTTCAAGTCTCTTTGTATTCTCTTGGCCAGAATAAACCTCGAATTTATAGGCGTATCCCGATAAGCTGCAGAGGGCATACAATTTGAAACCCCATTTGAGAGGCTTATTAGGAAGGTATTGTTTCAGAAAGTGTCCAATCTTCGTTGCACACATTTGCTCATCCACGGAAAGTCTTTGAGCTATTGGCACTGTAGCAAACCTTTCATTGAGATGTTGAATTACTGGACGAATTTTAAACAGCTTGTCATGGTCTGGGTGGCCTACAGGCTTATGATGTTCATTATTGTTGAAATGCAACGATAACTTTATCTTCTCAAATTTGTTTACAGACATTGTTGATGAAATTGGGTCATACCCAAACATTGGTGACCTGTATGATCTAGTGCTGGGAAATTTTTGTACTGACATGTATAGCAGGATACCAAAAAACTGTTTCAAATCTACTTCAGTAATCACTGTAGATGCACTGGGATTGCTTTGCATGATGTATAGATTCGTTTGTTCCACTATTCCGCAGATGAATTCTGAGGTGAAGAAGTATTTGAAACACTGGTATGGGGTTTCTAGCTCTGATATTTCACATGTTGCAGTTGAATTACCCAAGAAAGCAAGTTGATCTTCATCATATACCATATTCATTTTTTTTCCATACTAATTTTCTTTTGTCAAATGGAAAACTGGTCAAATTGCTTGAAGAATTTGAATGTTCCTGTACTTCTGTGATGTCTTCTTCAAGAGGATCAAGACCATCAGCATTAGCAGTTTCGTTGTCAATATTTTCATCATCATCTTCCTCCTGCAATACTCTCATAATTTCATCAGCATCGTGATACTCATCACCATCAGAATTTTCTGCATCAAGGTCATCTTCTGATAGCCAACCATCTTCTAATTGAGCCAAGTAACGCTCAATGTCCCTTTCGCTCAGATTTCTCTAAAAAAACAGCATATAATGAACATTTATTTGGTACACATTTCCCCATATAATTCAAGTGCAGTTACTGCATGATGATGTAAATATTCGTCACATGGTTTTGGGAAACTTATACTAAGTATTTCGATACTGTTTACACAGAAAAAACAAAAAAACTAAAAACGAACCTGTTTTTCACTCATAACAATATTTTTTATCACAAGAAATTTAAAAGTATATTTTAAAAAAACAATCGGAAAGTTGCACATGTTTTCAAATCGCAACAAAAGGCGTAGTGTCAAGTTCAAACTGGATAATAACCCGTTAACTTTTATTTTTTTTTAATGGTGCGTTCGGTTTTATAGAATATTCATGTAGGGAGTTACCAGCATCAATAAATGTATTATACACTTGTTTTTTAATGATTTCTATGTCATTAAATGTTATGATGGAAATTTCCATCATTATGCAAAGAAGGGTTAAGCTCCGTTAATAGTTCCACTCAATTGCGAGACACCCTGTATTTTCTCGGTTGCAATTCTTTTTTGAACTTTATATTTATTCTACGTACTTATTTTCTACTTCTTTTTAAATACATGCGCATACTTCTTTTTGCTTTGAAAATGTTGGTCACATTAATTTTATACATACAATAAAAAAAAATCCATAAACATCAAGGTGGGTCAAATTGTTCGAGCAATTTTTTCGCAGACTAGCTCAGCAAAAATCGTAAGGTTCATATTATTTAAAGTATCTTTCCCAAAGGAACTACATATTTTAGATGAATTTAGACCTTGCAACTTTTTGAAAAATACAACCAGTTTCTTATTAAAAGTTTTTCTTTTTTATTAAGATTATTTCTTTTAATTGATGAATACTGAAGAAAAACCTGATATTAAGTAGCAAAAAATTACTAAAGAACTGGAATAGTCAACGTTAACATTTTAAGAATACTTCCATCAAGTAAATAAATAATTTTTTATTTTTGTAATTAAAAATTTTAAAGAAGAATCACAGGGTTACAAAAATCTATGGACGTTTCCAAACTGGCGTTACGTACGATTTGTACGAAAACATATTAAAAAAAAAAGAATGAAAAAGTAAAATTTTTAAAAATGTTTTTTATATTTGCGTAGTAATTAAGTAGATCTATATTAAGTAAACAATTACAACAATCAATCCTACGGATTAAAAGATATAAGCAAAACTGTGCTCTGGCGTGAATTGGGCAAGACTTTTTGTATAAAACCTTTTTTATAATGTTCTGAAATAATATAAGTTTATGTTTCAAGTAATCAAATTTCAAAAGCATTTCATGCTTTTTTTCATTTCATTTCATTTCAATTGGGTAATTAAGTAATAAGGTATTTAAGTAATTATATAATTAAGAAATTAAAAACAAATCCAATATATTCTGCCTCTCCTTGCATCAACGTTGTTTCATTATTTTTAGCCAATGCCTTCCATTTTTATTAAAACAAAAACGTCTACGACACATTTACTAAACATTTACTAAAAATAAGAATTACATTTGTGAAACAGTGGAGACGATTTGATCATCATTATAAATGAATTTATGTTCAACTTGCTTAAATCAATAAAATCAATATATTTTTCTAAGATGATATCATCTTCAATACTATTAATAAATCTGTAGCCACTTTTAATGTTCACTCATCACGTTTAAACGACAACTCAGATTTTTATAAAATTTTGTACACATATTTATAGGTCAGCAGAGAGTGCAATAGGATACTTTATTTTAACCCATTAACAACCAATGTTACTATATGGAAACATATGCGTCTCGAATTTTCATTAAATACTGCATAATATTTCAAAAGTTTTAGTGCCAGTTTTTTAAGTAAAATTTGCATGCAATAATAACTTATTTCTGCTCAATGGCATACATAGTTTTCACCAAAATATTGCTTCAAGTCTAAAAATGTCTGTTTTTTATGGTTTTCTTTCGGCCCTAATGGATTAAATTGCACTTCGGTTAAACGAGAACAAAATCAATAAACGCTTTTAAATTTCCTTCAATTTGATACCAAAATCATGTATGTAGTTTGAAAACTGTGAAAAATTTTAGTACCAGATCTTTTTAGTATTAATTATAAGCTGAAAATGAGAGAAAAACGACTTGAAATTCACACTTTTAGCTTTGAAGGCAAATATTTCAGTCAGTTTGCAATGGATTTCAATAACTTTTTTTGAAAAATGTTGTTTGTTAAAATATCCTTCAAACATAAGTTGAAATTTTTACTAAACCAAAGTATTAATATTTTTAAAAATTTTTTTAAAAAATGTTCAAAAATTTTTGGTTTAAGCCAAAAAATTGGATAAAAGTTGTTTTTGTTGTAAAAAAAATTAAATCCAAAATTTAGGTTTTCGATTTCCTATCAGATGATACAACAATCTTAAGGTTAATAATTTGTAGTATTACTTAAACAATAAAAAATCGTTTTGGTAGCGAAAAATCAAGCCTACCCACTATCAATTTTTGAATGAAAACTTTTTGAAAACCCGGCGAAGCGGCGGGTTTTAGCTAGTTATATAATAAGTTTTTAATAACTTTTAATTTTTGGGTCACGGTCGACTTTTTTCTGGAAATGCCCATATGATGTTTTATTGGATGAAAGCAAGTATATAATTATAATGCGTATAAAGTAACAGACTACAATGTTCTCTATATTGTCCACACACCAAAATGTCGACAATTAAAGTCGACGCGTCGAAGAACATCACTGTATAAAGTAAATAAATACCTGTTATGAATACTGGAGCTGAAAATTTCCGAAATATCCAACCCAACAAGCCAACGATCATAGTTCTACTACAACTTTTTTAACTTTTAAAGCGACTGCTTTAAGCTAATCTTAATTAAAAATATAAACTTAATATAAGAAATCTAGTTTTCTATATTTGAAAAGTTGCAAGGCTTAAATTCATTTGAAATATAAAGTTTCTTCGCAAAAAATACTTTTAATAATTTGGCAATTCACAAGGTGTTGTAAAGTTGTACGTTGTAAGAGAAATGTTTTCTCATTTTCTCACTTATTAGTGAAGCAATTTTTTTCAAAGTATGCTTGTATCTTTATTTATAGTGGTTGTATTATGTATATAAAATTGACATGATCGTACCGGAAGGACACCTACCTCCCGTACAAAGCTACTTTTTGTACATCACTTTGTATGGGAGGTTGGCGTACTTCCGGTCTGATCACGCCAATTTTATACACATCATACAACCACTATAATGAAAATATAGAACCAAAATTCCAAAAAAACATCGCTTTACTAATAAGGGAGAAAATAATAAAACCTTTTACTTACAGCATACAACTTTACAACACCTTGTGAATTGCCAAAATATGTTTTTTGCCATTTTTGCTGAGGCAGACAGCGGAAAAATTTGATCCACCTTAAAATACATCCGTATCATTAATATGCAACCAATTTTATTGGTTTTTTATTCGTTTTCTGTTGTACAATAATTTTACAGTCATTTTTGTTACAATTCACAGCAACTTAGCTCTAATAAAAATAATTGTTCTCGCCTAGCACAGTAGGGGTGTTCACGATGTGGTATATTTGCCCTTGTATTGTGTATCATTGATAAATTTGATATTTGTAATATATTTTGTAAAATTACAAAAACAAAACACAGTGTTCAAAATACATTTCGGCGGCAAAAATGCAACAGCAAAACCATATTGTATTCTTTGTAAATTTCGTTGTGTATGTGATCAGCTCATTGCAAAAGTATTTCTACTCAGCATCAAAGAAGCTACCGCCTGCGCTGTAAGTTTATTCAAAAATTGTTTTATTATTAGTGTAGTGTTCAAATATTTTCATTATTTTGTAGGCATTTCAATTCATATTTCCAAACAAAAGTATATACAACAAATTAGCTGATTTTAAAAATGCAAAACTTTAATGAAGGTTCGCTCACAAAAAGTTCACAAAATATTGTAAGTTTTGAGAAATTGTATCACAAATACATCATATTGTGAATACCCATATTAACTTTACCAAGTTATGTTAACATCACTTCTAGGAATTTACATTTTTAAAGAAAATTCATGAAACACCCTGTTATGCTATAATTAAAATATTTTCTTGTTGCTTGCAAGAGGTTTGTGTACAACAAACGCCTTTGCCGAGAGGTTTGTGTACATAATATAAGCTTAAAAGGGACTGGAACAGAGTTCAGCTTAGTAGCATATAAAAGTATACCACATTTTTAAGACTAATATAATAAGTACAGTGAGTTAGATTTCCGTGAAAAAAATTTACTTATTTTAAACCACCCTGTAGGAAAATCAACTAATTTAAAAGTAGTTGAAAAAATAGTTTTTTGTCAACCACAACTAGTTGAAATTCTGACTTTTTCCCATAGAACGAACTCACATATTTTGTATGGTGATGTCCGCTAAATAAGTCAGTTGACTTTCGTCTGCATATATTTTCAACTACTTGTTAAATTAGTTATATTTAAATCATTTTCTTAATTACTTTAAAATAACCAATTGAAAGCTATTTAATATTCCACTTACTGAAGATGAATTTAAGAGCATAAAAGTTTTAAATTTCTATATATCAAAGAGATCATATATTTGACTGTTTTGAAAAATACATAAATATATAAATCATGCCAAAAAAATTATGCCTGGTCGACACAAATAAATTCTGAAATATAAAATCTGAAAGCAAAATGTAAACAAAGTTAAAAGTGATCAGATCAGTGACAGTTCTTTGTGGTGTTTTAATTGATTTTAAAATAATTCAAAAGTGTTTCATGCCAAACTTCATTGCCAGTTAATTCAAAAAAGAACTAGTAATTACATTCAAGGAGCGCAATAGAAGTACGCTGCGATGGTAGATATAATGTCATTATTCCTTTCTCTATTGGACTATTTCTGCTTCCAACAGGTGATAGTTCCAGAAGCTGGAGGAACTCTGCGCTTATATGTGAACATGCGCACCCCTGAAGCAGTTTCCAAAAACGGGCACGCCACCGCCTGGGTACATGAGCGAAGGTGCCGATCCAATTGATCGGAATTGTGTGGATACTGCGCCCGTTATTTAACACGAGCCAGCTTTTTGATGCTTCATTTCAAAATATGAGCTAAACATGCGTGTCCGCGGGATTTTCCACGCTTTGCAACCATCAATCATGGTCGATGGACACACCGATATTTTGCTTAGTGCTTCTTTTAAGTGACAATCGCAAAGAAGTGATGGAGCAGACTCGATGCTACGTAGGGAAAGGCGTGCGTCTTTACTACTGAATTTCCGTACAGAGTCAAAATTGTGCAATGTTTGATAAACACTACCAGTTTGTAATTTGAATATCTTAAGTAATAAAGAATTTTTAATCGTTTCACAGGGTTTTGAGGCAGTTTTTCAGCTCAATGTCGTTAATAAAAATATGTCTTTTTGAAACAAAATGTTAGTGAAGCCTAAGGTTAATAATATTTGATGAAATAACATGGTCAAATAAATATAAACTTGTTATCTAATAAAACTTTGCAATTAAAACATGTCAAAATCAGAGTAGTTGCCGCCTTAATATAATTCAAAGTAGTTTATCAACTACTTTTATTTAAGTAGTATTTCAATTACTTCATATATAATGCAATAAAAACTATTTAGAATTGAAGTGGATACCGCCTTAATATAATTCAAAGTAGTTCATATACTAGTTTATTATAAATTAGTTTTTTAATTAGTTGTTTTTAAAAACAAGTTAGTTTGTTCCTATAGGGCATCTTTAAAAGAGAGATTTTTTATACAAGAGTATCACTTAGTTTTTAATATGCACATGATTCAATTATTATAAGGTTATCCAGATATTTGACGTCTTCTCACAAGAATAAGAATGTATTCCCTTATTTGAAGAGGAGTGCAAAAGATCAATTTTTTAAGGACATAAAAACTCGCAGTTGCATGAATATCATACATTTTCGTAGTACAAAATACTAAAGATACATTTGACTACTACGTTTTCTACTACCTGTTTGTTTTAAACAAAACTTATATTGTGAGCTTTTAAAAGTGTAATAGTTACATTTTTGATGTAAAATCATATAAATGGGATTGATAAAAAAATTTGATTTGTGTATGCAAAACACATTTTGCAAAGAATTTGTATGACTATTTTTATTATGTTTTCGAGCTTTGAGCTAAAATAAGTAATAAACAATAGTCAGTTTAGAGATAAAATTTTTTGAAAATATGTTTTTAAATCTGTGATACAGAGTTTTGAAAACGTTTGTTTAACCAAAAGGATGATTATAGTGATTTCGACATATATATTAGAGAAAATCAAACATACTATTTTCTGCTTTTCTCAAAAAAAACAAAATAGCTAGTTTTGTTCACACAACGCAGAGAATAACACAAAAAAAACAATATAAAACTAAAAATAACAATGTTAAATTAAAATTCAGCAGTGAAAAAAAGTAGGGTTAAGTTTGAAATTTTTGAATCAAAAATGATATTTTTAATTTAAACATGAATTTCCTTTTTATTCTAAAATTGGTCATTGTTAGAATAAATATGTTTTATTTTTTAAAAAGGAAATCCAACGGCACTGCGTACTTTCGCACTTGCTTACTGCCGAACACATATGACGCCTTAAATATCCTACATGTTGAAGGCATTTTTTATTTGAAGCTATTTAACACTAGTTCGAAATTAAAAATATCACATGCTAAGACACAAAGTAATTAAAGATAAATGACGCTATAAAATTTCTATACAAATTTCCACAAATTATCTTCATGTCAATAAATTTTACTAAAATGTAGCACACTTGATTTTTTTTAACATACCACAAGCATATGTAAAAAGTACTTTAAAAAAAACACAGCAGAACACTGAAAGAAACTTTTTTTTGGGACGACAACACAACCCCGGCTGTCATTTTTTCAAGAGAGTAAAAATATTTTTGCTTACATAAAATAAGGGTATGTCAAATATCTGGATAGCCTTATAATGATTGAATCATTAATCTATATATATAAAAATGACTGTATGTATGTGGGTATGTGGGAATGTGGGTATGTGGGTATGTGGACATGTGTGTATATCACGAATAGCCTCCAAAACCACCGAACCAGACTTTATGAAATTCTTAGGGATACTGAAGCAACATTCTGGAAGTGTTCTTGTGAAGTTTGGTGTTGATTGGACAAGGAGGCGTGGTACCTCCCATACAACCCAAATTGGCTCTATCGCCCACAAACCAAAAAAATATAGTATATATTAGACGGTTTTAATCATATAAAACTAAAATTTGGTAATTTTCTACGCCCACTTTTTAGCAATCATGTTAATTCCTGAGATGTTCAAATTTTGATAGTGAATCTTGGTACGCAGGTGCTATGGATACAAGTGGCATTCACTATGTAAATATAAACGTTGTCACGCCCACTTTTACCGCCCACAAATTAGTAAAAATGCTTTATATCATACGGCTTTTGCCGTAGAAGACTAAGATTTGGTAATTTAGTTCGTATGGTTACTGTCGGCCAATGTACAAAACATGGGCATGGCCGCACTATATCTAAGCCCACTTTATCGAAATCATGCTTATTCCTGAGTTGTACACGTTTTCATAGTGAATCTTGGTATTCAGGTGCTATAGGTCCAAGTGACAGTCATATGTAAATATAAATATTGTCACGCCCACTTTTACCGCCCACAAATGTTTAAAAATGCTTTATATCAGACGGCTTTTGCCGTAGAAGACTAAGATTTGGTAATTTAGTTCGTATGGTTACTGTCGGCCAATGTACATAAAATGGGCATGGCCTCACTATATCTACGCCCACTTTATCGAAATCTTGCTTATTCCTGAGTTGTACACGTTTTGATAGTGAATCTTAGTGTGCAGGTACTATGGATCCAAGTGGCAGTCACTATGTATATATAAATGTTGTCACGCCCACTTTCAACGCCCACAAATCAGTAAAAATGCTTTATATCAGATGGATTTTGCTGTAGAAGACTAGGTTTTGTTAATTTAGTTTATTTGATTACTGTCGGCCAATGCAAAAAAATGGGCATGGCCGCACTATATCTACCCCCACTTTCTCGAAATCATGCTTATTCCTGAGTTGTACACGATTTTGTTAGGGAATCTTAGTATGCAGGTGCTATGGATCCAAGTGACAGTCACTATACATATATGTATATACAAATGTTGTCCCGTCCACTTTTCACGCCCACAAATCAGTAAAAATGCTCTTTTTGGTAATTTTGGTAATTTCGTTCATAAGGTAACTGTCGGCAACTGTTAAAAATGGGCGTGGGCGCACCATATCTACGCCCACTTTTTCGAAATCATTCTTTTTCCTGCGTTGTACGCGTTTTGATAGTAACTCTTCATATGCAGGTGCTCTAAGTGGCGGTCAGTATATATATATATATATAAAATTTACCACGCCAACTTGTACCACCCGCAAATAAAAAAAAAACAACGCGAAATGGCCAGTTTCAGCCCTTGAAAGGACTTTGACCGAGTTTCTTATGATTAATGTGTTGTGCGTGTTGTGGAATGTTTGAACACAAATGATCGAGAACTGGACCTACAAGTTTTATGCCGACTCCGAACGGCTTATGCTCTCAAGAAGCTTTTCATGGCAGTTTTTACTCTCTGAGATTTGCCATTGTCAGCAGATAGGTGACGGCCGAACAGAAAAATTAATTCAATTGAAAAAACTTTCTGTGTCAGGTGGAATTCGAACCAGGGTTCTCTCCCATATGGACCACACACTCTACCCACTACGCCACGGACGCCACTTTTTTTACCCACAAATATATAGAACTTCTACAAATCAGAGGATTCTCATCGTTAAATACTAAAATTTGGTAATTAAGTTCATACGCTTACTCTCGAACGCTTTGCAAAAAATGTGCATGGTAGCACTATATCTGTGCCCACTCTTTAGCAATAATTTTATTTAATTTATTTATTTATTTATGTATTATAGTTAATAACAATTTAAAAATTATAACTAAGTAAGCACTAGCTGCCAGGGCTATCGGTTAGAAATAATTTTAATTCCTGAGATGTGAACGTAAAAGTGACGGTCACTTTTTATATAAATTTTGTCACACCCACAAATCCGTAAAAAGTATATAAATCAAAATTTACAGTAAAAGAATAAAATTTGGTAGGTTAGTTCATATGGTTACTGTCACAATCTTTAAAAAAATGGGCGTGTCGCACTTTATCTACGCCGACTTTTAGAAATCATTGTAATTTCTGAGCTGTACATGTTTTGATAGTGAAACTTGATATGTAGGTGCAATGGGACCAAGTGGCGGTCACTATATATATAAATGTTGCCATGCCTTCTTTTTCTGCTCATCTATCTATCAGTAAAAAATGTTTGTTTGTATACTAAGGCTCCTCACAAAAAAAAAGGTGTTTGGGGCGGTTGCTCAAAATAACGCTTTATGTTATGATGATTCCCCAAATATTTTGACAGTAGCGATAGCCATCCGTGTGCTGGGGTAGTTTGAAATAAAAAAAAAAAACAAAAACGAAATGGACATTTCAGCCCTTGAAAGGACATTGACCGATCTTCTTATGTTCCTAATAACAAACGGTCAGACTTAATAGTTATCTGCATCAATCAGTTTTTAATTTTTTCAGTCGGATCAGAGGTAATGCGGATTTTCATTAATTTTTTTTTCATATTATTTTCACTAAAATCGAATTAAAATTTTCTTTTTTTTCTTGCCATGTTACTTTTGGTCAAATAAATTATCTATTGATGATAAAATATAGTGTAAAGTGAAGAATTAAAGTAAATTACAAAAAAAATGTACACATTTTTTACATTTTACAATTAATTTGACTAAAAGTAGTATATCACGTAAAGACTCTGAAACCGCTAAGCCAATTTTTATACCAAAGCCTTGAGAGGGTTCCTATGAAGACTGGTGCCGATCGTAAAAGGCACCTTACATACACCTAAAATTTTCGATATCGAACAGTTCTAGTTGTTTTTTGTAGGTCGCACAGCCTCGGAACTCAGTATTCTACCTCAATTTACACATGCCGTTTCACTGGTAACATTTTATGGGCGTTGGACGAGGGGCGTGGTACTTTTTCAGCACCCCAAATATTCGGTATAGTTTTCGAAATAAGTCACACATCAATAAAACTCGGTACGAACTTACTACAAAAGTATGGTTTCACTAAAGCTACACAATCTTTTAGGAGATAAGCGCTGAGCGCAGCGAAGCGCGCCGGGTATAAGCTAGTATACATATATTTATTCAAGGTTATTAGATTATTTTTTTTTTAACTCTAAAATAAAATTATTGGTATTTCAGCATTTATCAATCGGAATACATTTTCTAGCAGAATCACGTGCGTAACCCTTTACACAGTAGCAGCCATCAGGACAACGGAAGTGAGAGATTAGACAAGGTTGACCTAGTGTGGCGCATTCTGTCTGACAGCTGTCGCCGCAAGCAAACCAAACTTCATTAGCTGGACAAGGTGTTTCTAAAAAAATTAAGAGAAATTTTATAAAATAAATGTGAAGTTAAATTTTTTATATTTATAAAGTTTATGTATCATTGTAAGTACGCACCTTTTGGAATATACTGAGCTGCAGCTGAGTGCACAGTGCAAACAACAAATATAGCAAAACAAGATATAACAACTAGCTTCATATTGTCTTTATTAATTTTTAAAATAAATATTCAAAAAATTTCTGCTCAAATTGGAAATAAATGTATAAATAAATTCTCTTTAAACGTGTTGTTAACAATTCCAACGACAATTGTTTACTGAAGCCTGATCTTATTCAGTGTTATATCAATATACATATGTAGATAGTATCAATGAAGTCGTCGGCATATACATATGTGTTTTGTGTAATGAATTTAAAATAATTAATTGAATTAATTATACTGTACGCATCAGAAGTGAGTCAACAGCTTTAACATTAAAAGAATTGCTTATTGCTAGCTTAAATAGTTGGTACTTTACAAAAATATGAACTCGTTAGCTAAGATTTAAACTATCAAAATAAATTTATAAGATAGAGCAGTGATTCCCAACCTTTTTAGCTGGCGAATAACCTTTCCTTATCGGAATACCTCTACGGTTCATCGTATCCATTCATTATGTGTCTATAATTTACTATCAAATATTGCAAATATATATATATATATACTAGTGTAATAGTTTGTCCCATGACGGGTTTGAAGAATTTACGCTAAGCTGTAATTATAGAAGCGAAGCTTTTTACTCCTCGTTCTGTGATTTGCTTAGAGTGAAATCTGAAAAATTTTCGACAGATTTTTTTCTTGGAAATTTAATGGTTTCTTTGTTGCTAGCGCTGATTACAACAAGAAAATTTAATACTTTAACAATAAATACTAAAAATATGTCTTGGCCCTCCCGTGGGGATCGAACCCGTGTCCTCTTAAATGATAGTCCAACACACTATACACCAGGCCACAAGGACTTGTGAGAAACAGTTGTTAATTCAATGTTACTTGTAACAGAAGCTATGCTGCAGTAGATCGTCACCATCTATCAATAGATAGAGGATTGTGTATTTGCTATGCTACAACTTACAAAAATTTGCTTTTATTTGCCACAAGGTGTCTCCAGCATCGGTGTGTTTGTATTGTGAATGCGTTTGTGGTGTTGTTGGTACGAAGAAAACTAGCAATGCCCACAACTGCGTTGACATGTGCGTTTTTAAGTGTCAAAAAAATTGACGATATTAATAAATATGGGATTAACAAACGCATGCATGAAATCGGCAAGGTATCTAAAATGTTTGTAAAATTTTGTTTCGTGTGCGCTCTTTAATATATATTTTAATATATATTGAAGCGAAGTTTTTTACTCCTCGTTCTGTGATTTGCTTGGAGTGAAATCTGAAAAATTTTCGACAGATTTTTTCGCTACGTAGTACGCTATTGAAGGAAAAAATTTGTTTGCAGCCAAGTTCACAACCATGTGTGAAGAGTTAAAATGGAGAGTCGCTGGCATTATAGGCCCGTATATGTAATTGGCGTGGAAATTTGACATTCAACAATAAAAATAAGCAGTAAATATGTTTTATATATACATGTAATTTATTTTATGATATTTTAAATTTTTGAATTTAAAAGTCAATTTATTAATAAGAAAAAAATGATTATGCTATCAAATCTATGTAACTGCGAAAAAGCTTCGCTTCTCACGTGTCCAACGACGCACCTGTGCTTTTTTTTGCCATTATTACAACATACAGCTCTGAAAAATGTTCAGCCTGAAAGTCTTTGCATACATAAAAGGCAAGCATCTAATTGGTGAGTATAAAAAAAAAATCTGTGCATACTTTCAGGCTGATAGCAAAAAAAAGTTACAGTTAGAGCAATATTGAGTTCAGTGCATTGCGCTGGCCTTTTATATATTAGGATATCTATCCATATAATTAAAAAAATTGAACAGTTAAAATTTTGTGTTTGAATTGAAATTGAATTTGAATTTTAAATAAACGATTAAATACAGAAACTAGAAAGTGAAAAGAATATCAATCGGTTGAAACTACCTTATTTCAACTTAGAGTGCAAATTTCTCAGAATTTCTTAATAAATGAAATTTATTAACCCAGAAAGTTTTTTCAATTGAATTAATTTTTCTGTTTGGCGTCACCTCTCTGCAGACAACGGCAAACATCAGAGAGTAAAAAATGCCATGAAAAACTTCTTGAGAAAACTTGTAGGTCCAGTTCTCTATCATTTGTGTATAAACATTTCACAACACGATCAACACAATTGATCATCTAAGAAGCTAGGTTAAAGTCCTTTCAAGGGCTGAAATGGCCATTTCTTTTTTTTTTTATTAGATAATAATGATACGCAATTTCATTACAAGTAATTATGTAGTAGATATATTAGTCACTTAAGCCACGCTTTTTGAGGTCGTTCAATACAAAAAGAAAGAATTTCTTGTCGGCAAAAATATTTTGGCGTTTATGCTAGTTACGATTTGTTAATTAATACTAAAGTATTTAAAAAAGGTTCAACTTTATTCAAATATATTTGTTTATTTTAGTTATTTTTTTATAAAAACAAAATGGAAAAAAGTCGAAACTAAGTATTGAAATGAGATGTGCAATCGTAGAGATTCTGCTACTCTATGATGGTATTTCTGTCAAAGAAATATGCTCCGAGTTATATTTGTCAAAGCAAACCGTTCACTATTATATAAATAAGCGCAAAGAAACAAATTCAGTTAAAAATTTTCCACCTTCTGGCAGAAAATGTAAAACAACAACAAAAAAATACCGTATATAACGCCGGCAAATAAATTCAAACGACTCAAATTTGCCAAAGATTTTCTCTGTAAGACTATGAGCTCTTGGAACCGAGTTTTGTGGTCTGATGAAAGTATGTTTGAGTATCACGGCTCACCTTACAGGTCATTCAATAAGTCCGTAGGATAAGTAAGAAAAAACAAAATTTTGATAAGCCTCGATTATATTATTCAACATAGTTGTCTTCGAGAGCGATACAACGAGTATAGCTATTTGCCAACATTTCGATACCACTTTTATAGTACGATTTCTATTTCTCGTCTAAATAGGCCTCAGTTTCAGCGATTACTTCATCATTGGACTTGAATTTCCTTCCAGCAAGCATTCTCTTGAGATCTGAAAACAGGAAAAAGTCGCATGGGGCTAAATCTGGAGAATACGGTGGGTGGGTAAGCAATTCGAAGCCCAATTCATTCAATTTTGCCATCGTGTTCATCGATTTGTGACACGGTGCATTGTATTGATGAAACAAGTCGTTTTCTTTTGCAAATGTGGGCATTTCTCGGCGATTTCAGCCTTCAAACGATCCAAAAGTGCACAGTAATAGTCGCTGTTGATGTGGTTCCTTTTTGGAGGTAGTCGATGAATGTTATTCCTTTCACATCCCAAAATACAGACGCCATCACCTTACTAGCCAACTGTTGGGTCTTTGCTCGCTTTGGATTCGGTTCGTCGACTGATGTCCATTCAGCTGACTGCCTTTTGGATTCTGGTGTGTAATAGTGAAGCCATGTTTCATCCATTGTCACATATCGACGATAGAATTCGATTTTATTGCGGTTTAACAACGCCAAACACTCCTCTCAAGCGTCAGTTCGTTATTGTTTTTAGTCGACTGTGAGCTCACGCGGCACGCACTTTGCACATAGCTTTTGCATACCCAAATGTTCGTGTAAAATGATAAAAACACTACCATCTGATATCTTTACAATGTCAGCTAGCTCGTGCACCTTCAATTTGCGATCATTTATAACCAATTTGTGGATTTTTTTTTTATATTTTGTAAAATAACAGTCTGATTTGGGCGTCTACTGTGCTCTGCATCATTTGTGCTGCAATTCACTTTTCTACCATTTGTCTCTATGGAGCAGAGTCCGGATAATGTTTATTAAGCCATTGTTTGGTTTCCACTGTATTTTTTTCATCAAAAAGCAATGCTTTATCAAAACTCGAAATTCACTTCTTCCATTTTTTTTTTCAATAACAATATTTGCACACAAAATGCTATAACTCACGAATCAATTGTCAGATTGTTGTCAAATTTTTATACGTATCGTTTGAAGGTTGGTACTAAATAAAAATCATAGGGAAAAAAATCTAGTAACGCCATCTATGTGCCATCCTATGGACTTTTTGAACGTACTGTTAAGTCGTGATTCTACTGCAAAAACGATTATGTGTGCTGTGATTCGGAATTTGTGAAATTTGAAGTCAGTCGACTCAAGTTCGTAAAAGAAAATCGTCTTTTTTATCTTTTCCAAAAATAATTTTAAGAAATAGAATTATGAAAAAACAGAATTTTCAAAAGGCAGACTTATAAAAAAAGTACTTTTTTTAGAAGAATTTTTAACCTGACTTTAGTACTAGTTACAATTTGCAAATCTAACTCATTAAAACATACTTGAACTCTCCATAAATAATATTTTCCATTTTCACTTAATTAAAAACTAGTCAGGATGGAGCTTCAGCAGGGTACCGAAGCTAAAATACCCCCGCGGCCATATTAAAGTATATTCGAAGTCTTTAGCCACGACACACACGATGATATTCAGTTTTATATTTTAACGAAAGTTTTCCTAGTTTGTAGTCTTGATCCAATTTTGGCAAATATCATAGAGGTGGTTCATATAATATATCAAAGCTAAAATGCAAAATTCAAGGCATTTCTCTAATTTTTGTTGATTTTAAAGGCATTTTACGGTTAAAATAAAGTCACTTTGTGTGGGATGTAGGCTTTTTAAAAATAAACTTATATTTTGAATTTCATCGCGATAGCTTTAAAATTACGGCTGTAATCGTGTCCACAGACGGACAAACTGACAGACTGATGGAAATCGGCTCAGAAGGTGATGCTGATCAAAAATATATATATTTTCCTATACCTGACATACCTCCTTCCTGGCGTTACAAACGGAATGACATGACGCGTTGATAATAAGAGATATTTTTTTGTCTATATACCAGTTCACAAAATAGGTACGTGTTTCTTGAGATTGATAAAGATTTCTGAAACAATTAATATAAATCCAACAACTGATTTATCTAGAGTGCAATAAATAAAAAAAAACTATATTTTTTATAAAATGAACTGCTTCGAAGTTGCACAATTTGTAGTAGATGATTCTATATTATCAAATCTATACTGTAAACGCGATTTTAATAAATAGAGTAGCAATATAAAGGTCTTGCTCTATAAATGTGCAATAAGGTCTTATTTTTCCTTAAATATTGTGTATTTTTTGAAAAAAGCTGAAACAATTTTATATGAAAAGCTATCTATGGGATAGCTTTTTATAATGATAAGTTATAACTGGGCTACTTAACAATTCAACAGAAACATAGAAAGTTCCTATGAAATCTTTGGTTTAAGCGAAAAAATAGTTCTTAATATAAAAACAAAATTATCTATCACAAGATATTTTTTATTTTGGTGTTTTAACGCCTGACGGGACTACTATTTTAATAAATTTCAATATAAAAACTCAGATAATTTTAATATAAAGACTCATATAAGAATTTGAAAAGCTAAGTGGTTCCATTGAAGAATATTGATATTACTGTATCAAAAATGTGTTATGAAACTATTTTTTTGGAAAACAATCTCTGTTCTAATATTGTTTTGTATTATTTAAACTTATATATCCTCCTTTTTCACACTTCTCAATAGGTATACACTTTCCACACGCATTGCGTGCATAACCCTCGATACAGTAGCAACCATCAGGACAACGGATGTTAACAATGTTGCACTTTTGACCAAGTGTGGCGCATTTGGTCTGACAAGGGGAACCGCAAGGTAACCAAACTTCATTGCATGGACAGGATTTTTCTGCAAAATTCAAAAAGAAAGAAAAAAGAAAACAGTTTTCAGCATATAAACACGAAACATATATATATATGAGAATCACACACCTATTGGCACATATTGAGCTTCAACTGAGTGCGCAGCACAAACAACAGTAAAAACGAGACAAAACATATAAACAAACTTCATATTGTCGTTATTTGTTTACCACAATAATTAATATAATAATGATTAAAAAAATATTATTATTATCAACTTTTATTATTTAAAAGTGATTTAAAATATAAACGTGTTCTTCACACCACAAACAATGAACGTGCACTGAAGCTGGCTTTTATAAAGTGTTGCGTTACGTGTTTAAATAATGATATCGACAGATGTGTGTGCTTAAAATACTTATTGTTTTAACAGTATTTTTTTTTTTTTTTATCTTTATTCATAAAGCTTAACGTTTTTCTGAACTAGTTTAACTCTTTCTTTATATTTGGCAGCTTTGGTGAAAAAAATCATACCCTATAAAATTGTTAATGACAATTATTTTTAAGTATTATTTTCATAAATTTTAGAAGGAACAATAAGAAACATCAAAAAATTAGCATTTTGAATAAATGAAAATTTAATCTCTAGTGGATTATTGTTATAATTAAGTTAACCAAAAATATTTACGCAAATAAAAAAAATTTTTTTTTAAATATTTTGGCTAATATGAAAATTTTACTGGCTTTGAGAAAATTATAAATCTATTAACGAATTATAGGTTTTTTTTTTTAATTTTCAATATATTTTTCATTTATTGTTTTTGGAAATAAGTAAGTATCTTGGAAAAAGTATGAGAACATTTTAAATTTTTTAATAAACATTGTTAAAATGGATAAAAAGGCAAATGATTTCTATTTATTTTTATTATTTGAAAAAAAGGGAAACAAATTAATAGTGTTATAAAAAAATTCAGAAGCATTAAAACTCCTCTGAACAAAGCAAACTCCGTTATCAAATTCAGTGCTGGCTTCAGTGACGTAGATAGCTTTTGTTTCTGGGTGGGATCCGTACAAAAACCAATAACCTTATTAAAATTTTTCTTTTGAATACCTGACTACCTGTGTGTTTTGTGACGCCGAGTGTCATGTTTCTCAGCCTTACTTTATTTAAGAGTCAAAGAACTATGAAAGAAGACGATATGGCATATATCGGCTTCGCCACGGACGTTTTCTCTTATCAATTAAGACGCTAACCAGTGCTGCCGAAATAACTACACTAAAAAAAGAGAGAGAATAATACTCCCATCAATCTTTCATCAGTTTTTATAACAAGCAGTAAAAATTTTCTTTGTTGCTTAGGTTAAGTTAGGTTAAGTTAAAGTGGCTAAGTCGATAAACGACTCGACAACTAGGCCAGTGCAGGCTCGTTGTTATACCACATGATCTCCTTTGAACCCTGAGATTTCCCTACTCAAACCAGTTCAAACGGGTAAGGAATTTTAGGATATGCCTAATTTCCAGGAATGAGATTTCGGCAAGTCCGTTTAGAAAGGGATGACCCAGAGTTGCCATCCTCCTTTTAGCAAGAGCCGGGCATTCGCAGAGGAGGTGCTGAACATTTTCTGCTTCCTCCTCACATTTGCAACTTCTGCAAAAATCATTTGCTATAAGTTAGAGATGGGCGCGTGTCACGACAAATCACGTCGTGATCGTGAGTGAACCCATAAAAAAACGAAATATTCGTGAGCGTGCGTGATTAAATTTTTCTCGTGCGTAACCTTAATTTCTTCGTGTCACGACTTGTTTATCTTTATTTTTTAAATCTGTGCAAAATTTAGTAATGATTTTTTTTACGCTTTTTCTACTAATTGCATACAAAATGCAACACGACCCCTTTCAATAAAGCGACAACAACCAACTTCGTTTTTTTTAATTATTTCACGAAACACGAAACAAATTTGGCAATTCTAAATAAAAATAATCAAATATTAAAAAATGCAATTGATTTTCTTTTAGATATTAATCATTTTGCTGCAAACTAATTTTTGTATTCATATAATTTATATATAAGGTGTGGTTAAATTTTAAGGGCCGATGTTGATTTTGAATAAAACACAAATTATTTAGGAAATAATTGTCATTTCTTTTTATTATAATAATATTGGTATGGTTCAATTATGTATGGATGGCGGCACACCTACATCCGATGGTCCAAATTTTCCATGACGCTGAGGCATAAGTGAGGTTCTATACCGTTAATGTGCCGAATTATCTCATCCTTTAGCTCTTGAATTGTTGCTGGCTTATCGCCGTACATCTTTTCTTTCAAATAACCCGAAGGACGGTCCAACAGTGTCAAATCACATGATCTTGGCGGCCAATTGACATCGCCACCACGTGAGATAACACGGGCTTGGATTTTGTCGCGCAAAAGAGTCATTGTTTCGTTAGCTGTGTGGCAAGTAGCACCGTCCTGTTGAAACCGTCATGTTGAATTCGGGCCATAAAAAGTTCGTTATCATCACACGTTAGCGAACACCATTCACAGTAACTGCCTGACCGGCATCATTTTGCAAAAAATACGGCCCGATGATGCCGCCAGCCCATAAACCGCACCAAACAGTCACTCTTTGTAGGTGCATTGGTTTTTCGACAATCGCTCTTCCACTCTTCCACTGAATCCACTGAGGTGAAAATTTGCCTCATCTCTGAAGATGATTTTCTTTGAAAATTGATCATCTACTGTTGCCATTTTTTGCCACCATTCTGACCATTGACGGCGCTTGAAATGGTCAAGAGGCTTTAGTTCTTCAGTCAATTGCACGTTGTAAGCGTGTAAATGCAAGTCTTTATGCATAATGTTTATCAACGACGAGCGTGAGAGGTGCAATTTTTGGGCACGACGACGAGTTGAGGTGGACGGCTCTTCAGCCAAACTATCGCGAACAGCAGCAATATTTTCTGCAGTACGAGCTGTACGAGCATGCAATGGTGTTTTCAACGATTTTTCCGATTGTACGCACATTTGGACAAATAAATTTACCGAAAAAATAACGAAGTGCACTAAATGCATTTTGATTTGAACTCCCATTTTCATAATAAGCCTGAAAAACTTTAACGCGTTGCTCGATTGTGTATCTTTCCACGGTTCAAATTGAGTTAGTCTGAAATTGAGAAATGTCAAATGAAATGCAGAAAAAAACTTGACGTTTAGGTGTGGTTCACATTCAACATCAGCCCTTAAAATTTAACCACTTTTTATTAGAATTTATTATGTATTATATTATATTACACTAGCTGAACCCGGAGTGCTTCGCTACCCCTATAGTGATAAAATAAAAAGTATTTAGATATTAATAAAAATTTATTAATTTGATTATGAATTAATTATTGCAATGCTTTAGGATATACAATGTTTTTAGTCGGTGTAGAGGTGTAGCTTCTAGAGCAAATAAAGGGGCGTGGCCCGCCCACCATTTACATGGCATAGAATCCTTTTTAAGAAAACATGATATGTAGCAAATATCATCATTCTATGCCAATTATTGACTGAGATATGAGAATTTTAAGTTTTCGGTTGTGTAGGCGTGGCACTACCCCTCCGTCTGATCAAAATATTATGTAGCCAAGGGCTTATTATTTCGTAACAATGTCCTATTGTGAAAATTTCATGTCGACCGGTCCAGTAGTTTAGAAGATATTACAGTTTTACATTTTTCCAAAAATGGGCGTGGTCCCGCCCACTTTTTCTGTGGTACGTATTTCTATTCATGCCAATACTATATGAACCAAATATCATTTCCGTGGGTCAAAAATGCCGAAGATATGACGATTTTAAATTTTGGGTTATATGGGCGGGGCCATGCCCCTTTGTCCAAGCACGAATTTATATAGCCTTATATTCCTTCCAGAGTCATATTAAGATGCTGTGAAAATTTCAGGAAAATCGGTCCAGTGGCTTGGTCTCCTATAAGCCACAAACAGACATACAGACATACATTCATTTTTATATATATAGATTATTGATGTATTATATTATTGAAATTGTATATGACTGAACATCGCCAAAAGTCGCAGTACTGAATTGGCCAAACAAAGAAAATCGGACCAGCAAAAAGAACAAGGTCAGGTGCCAGCAGAAGGCTAACTTTATGCACCCGGGATCGCAAACGACTTGTAAGTTAGAAAAAAAACATTTTTCATAATTATAAGCAAAAAATTTTTCGTTTTTTTTTTAACTACGTTTTTACTCTTTCTACTTAACATTTCTGCAAAAACACTTGACTGGTTTTTGTGTTTTTGGTCTGGATATTTTGTTATGAGTTTCCCTAAGCAAAAAACCATAATAAAGATTAATTTAATCATGAAAAGTACCGAAAAACTTGTTTTGAAATCTTAAACGCGTTTTTCTCGAAACAGGTTTTTAAAATCGGTGTGCAATAACTATTACACCGATTTACTTCAAAATTGCTAAGTAATTAAAAAAATATAGTTTTGAGGTGCTGACTTCGAGTTATTTTTTTAAAGTCCTCAAAAAATTTTTACAGCTACTTTTTTCCTAAAATTTTAGGCTTTTTTTTAATTTTAATTTTGTGTAGCTTTGTAATTTGTAATTTTTTTTAAAAAACTCTTAGTCAGCCCCTCGCTTAGGTTTAAACTCTCACCAAATTTGTTTTTTTTTCAGATTAGCCAAATATGACATATCCTGCACACCGTTTTTTCTATTTTTTTTTTACTGCTTCATTTAAGCACGTGTGACGCGGAATTAACGTAACGAAATTAAAAAAAATTTGTATGTTAATTTTGATACTTATGTAAAGCAATAATATACAAAGGGCATTGTTGTTGTTGTAGGTTGTTTTCTTCAGAAAGCAACATAGACCTTGAGCTCAAAAATATAACTATTAATTAATTAATAATTGAAAAATTATTAGAGCTATAAAAATAACACAAAAACTTATGAAAAGAGGTCGAATAAATTTACAAATAAAAAAATATTTACTCAAATATCTCTAACCGTTTTTTCACAATCCTTACTAAAGCCACCTTATCAGTGTGGCTTTCGACCTGGAAAGTCCACCATAGACCAGATTTTCACGCTACGACAAATCCTGGAGAAAACCCACAAAAAACAAATTGACACACACCATCTCTTTGCCGATTATAAAGCTGCGTTCGATAGCCCTAGAATGGATTGCCTATACGCAACAATGTCTGAGTTCGGTATACCTGCAAAGTTGATTAGACTTTGTAGAATGCTCTCCGAAATCTTAAATACCGAAAGAGGTTTCAGACAAGGTGATCCACTGTCTTAACAACAACGAAGTCAGACTGGAGATAAAGAGAAGAACAATAATTGCTAATAGGTGCTACTACGGGCTCAGTAAGCAACTAAGTTCCAGAGCCCTCTCTCGATCGACAAAACTAACAATTTACAAGATGGCGCTGAGGCATGGGTAGTTTCGCAAACAGACGGAGCCGCTCTGGGGGTGTTCGAGAGAAAAGTTCTTCGCAAAATCTTCGGTCCTGTTCGAGTCGGCGATGACTATCGCATCCGAATGAACAACGAGCTGTATGAGCTCTACAAAGTCATTGACGTAGTTCGGCATATAACTGTGCTGCGACTTCGCTGGCTGGGTCGTATGGACGACGAAGCTCCAGCGAAAAAGGTGCTCGAGGTAATGGTCGCTGGTCAACGACGACGAGGGAGACCATGCCTCCGATGGATGGACCATGCCGAGGAAGCCCTAACCACACTTGGTGTATCCGATTGTAGAAAGCGCGCGCAAAGCAGAGTCACCTGGCGAGAGCTGATGAGGTCGACCGAAGGCCGAACACGGGTTGTTACTGCCACCGAATTAAGTAAGTAAGTTTTACTCTGAGGTTTGCTATTGTGTGCAGAGAGGTGACGGCCGAACAGAAAAATTAATTCAATTAAAGGAATTTCTGTGTCAGTTGGGATTCGAACCAGGGTTCTCTGGCGTGTGGGCCACATACTCTACCCACTGCGCCACGGCCGCCAGCACTATAATACTTTTACTAGACATAAAAAGTGAAAATAAACTTTAACATTTAAAGCTCCTGATCTTTAAGCCAACATTTTATTGGTGCTACACATCACCCCACCGACTCATTACTTCGACCGTTTTACTTCACTCATTTCTCACTCACTCACAAAAACACTCACTTCGAATTGGTTCTTCTGCCAATCAAAAATTAAATTTCTTAACATTTTTATTGGAGCAAATAAAAACGGGTTACACATCACCCCACTTCAGCCTATCGTTTATAAAAATTTAGTAGTTTTCGTAAATAAAAATGCATAAGAAATTACTATTTTTACCCTGCAAATGTGGGTAACCCTTTAAAGTTCGTTAATGTAATTTTTAAAGATATATTTAAGAATTCCAAAAGATAAATATTGATTCAAATAAAAGAATACCCTTATTCAATTTTCATAAAAAATATTATATTTGACTTCAATATGAAAAATTGTTAAAAATTGCTATAAAAATCGAATTTTTCGTTGTTATAACTCATTTAAATTAAATCAGTTCCAAGCAGTTGGTATTTTGTTGAAGTGCATTCACTATATTCTAGCAAACAACACCATTATTTTTCATGTTCATCAACCCCAAATTAGTTAAAAAAATATGCTTATAGAACACTTTTTTTTTAAGGTTATTATCAGAGTTTTGTAGTGCAATACAGTACAGTCTCGCTAATGCGGGCACATATAATTTCGGCGTGTGTTCGTATTGCTGGAAGTGTCGGGAACTCGCAAAGCTGAATAGTTATTGAAGGAATTATATGTAAAATGTATATTTCAGCTAAATTCGTTCAATCGCTTTAATTTAAACAGTTTTGTAAAGATATTATAAGAACTTAAGTAATAAATAATAATAAATTAACATTGTTTCATAAAAATATTTTTACAGAAATGTACTTACACATGTAATTATGAGATAATATCATATACATAGCGCCGTTACCATACGCACTACAATAATACACTGAATCGCATTGAAAAAAAAAGAGTCGAATTGTAAGCCAAACATGTTGGCACTTTTTTCTACCCGAACTTAAGCGATAAAATACTAAAAATGTCCGAAGTGTAGAGATGCCCGTATTAATGGGAAGTCCGGTATAGCGAGTGTCCGGATAAGCGAGACTATACTGTAGTCTAAAAAATAAAACCCCGCAAAAACTTGATGCTGGCAATATTTTCAACAGTCTTTCGACCTGTTTTATACACCAACAAAACTTCTCACCAACAAACGCCACACACCATCGATAACCAGGTAAAACATAAAACTACAACAATTATCACATCAGTTCTCTTCGGCTAAGAGTGCTAGTTACATGCAAACAGCGGATAAAAACCTTAAATAATCGGTTGCGCGTGCGTGGTTGCCAGCATATAAATAAATTTTTTGTTAACAAATACAAGCAAGGCTGAATGAATACATATGTGCGTATATATAAGTAAAGTGAAAAATAAATAAGATAAAATTATTGTTTGAATTGTGGCAAATGAAGAAAAGTCAATGAAATATTAATGGAATATAAGTCAATTAAGTTGGAGAACATTTTATGAAAAGCTTAAGCTTTAAAGTGAAAAAAAAATGCAGCGTTTACAGAAAAGTGTGGCTTAAATTGCCAAGTGAGTCGATGTGTGTTGGTGTGTGAAATAATATATAAGTGTAACTGTGTTAAGCATTTTTGTAACATTTTGTATATGTTGAGTGAACTTTGTTTGGTTTATTCTGCATATAGAAATTTTTAGCTTTACAAGTAATTTTTTTTTTTTCAGTTCTTTGCATACTGCCCGCTTTAGCATTTATTTTTGTTGTAAGCATTTATTTTTGCATTGTAAGTGTTGCCATTATTTGTTAACTACACTGTAGGGCAATAAACTGTATGTTGCTTTTATTTTATTATTATTTCTTTTTTTTTGCTTTTGGTTTTGTTTTAAAAAGAAAACTATTTTGCTGCTACAACTTACTGAGTTGTTGTTGTAGTTGTTTTTAGTTGCCGCTATTTAGTAGAATGTTTGTTCGTGCGACTTCGCCAAAGTGGTTTGACTTGTTTTCCAATATGTTTTTGTAATTTTTTATTTGTATTTTTTTTTTTCTAAGCTCTTTGAAGTCTTGGTAAATAAAATTTTACTTAATTAGGTATTGTTATATTATTAATATATTTTTTTGTTTTTGTAATTTAAACTTTAATAGTTTGTGATTTACTATAGCCGAACTTTTTTGGAAATAGCTATAACTTCGCTGAATTGTGTGTAAAACAACAATTAAAGTTGCATAATCGATTTGAATAAATACAATTGCTTGTAAATTAATTTTTTTGCATATAAGTTTTTTGTTTTGTGTCTGTATAGATATTGAAGAATTGATTAAACTTATAAATTTTTAAAGAAATAATAAAAAAATGTGTTTTAAAAGTTAATTAACAAAAAATTTATTTTTTCTCAACTCAAAAAAGGGTGCTAAAAATTGTGAACAGCTTAAAATAATTCCACAAATTTGGTAAAAATCTTGTTATAAATGTTTCCTTGTTTTCAATAGAGATTTATAAAAATTAAAAAAAAAATTTATTAAAAATTCTTCTTTAAAAACATAAAGCCGCTAACAAAAATGTTTTTACAATTTATAAACAATACAATTAAACAAATATATATACAATTAAATTAGTAAAAATAAGCAACAAAAAATGCATTTTTTAAAATCAAATCATATTTGGCAAATATAAACCAAGTTCGTGTATTAAGTCTTTTGTTTTTGCCTGCTCTAAGCATTAAAACAACTTATTATAACACATCTAAACAAGCCTAACATACAGCTAAATTCACCACAAAAATATATTGCCGCTTTATTATCTTCAACTTCAACTCACCAACAGGTCAGCCGCGCTGCCGCAAAAAGACGACTAACTACCTGTTGTCACATACAATCAAATAAAAGAAATTCAAAACAAATACATACATAAATATATATATATATATATATATATAAATAAAAATACCGCCAGCCAAACGTGTATTTAAACAACCAACAAGAAGTACGACAACAGCAACAACAACTATAACAACAAGTAAAATATCAAAAAGTGTGTCTTGACAACAAATTCCAAAAGCAGAAAAATACAATCATCAATCCAAGGAATGCGAAAAGCCAACTGAAAAGAAAACAAGATAAAATACTAAAGAAAATTATACTTTTGTTGTTGTAGTGTTTGTGTTAAGAGTAGCGCATTGTTGCAGTGTTTGTGTAACTTTTGCCAGCTAAGTAGTGAAAAATCTAAGCAGTTAATGTTTTTATTTAGTTTGTGTGTGTGTGTGTGTATTCTTTACCACAGTTTTATTTAATTTGTGCAATGATATTATTGAAAATAAATACTTAAGAAAAAAGTCAAAATAAAGAATCAAGAATATATAGTAAAATAAAACTACACATTAAAAATAACGCACATATAGAAAAAAAATATATTACAAATTTTTAAAATACATCAAAAATGCAACGTTAATGTGTTTTTTAAAAACTGATTTGTGGAATTTATAAATAAATGCAGGTGAGTGCTAATTTTTTTAAAAACTAAAATATCGCCTTGTTTCTTCATGAAAGCTTATTAAAAATTAACAATATATTACCCTTTCCTGGACTAACATAATTTGTCTAACGCTGACCTGATTACAACTTTCTGTTACATTTAAAATATTTTGGCTATATAATATTTTAATTTTTTTTTTTTTTTAATGATACTGGGGTGAAATCGGCTAAGGTGATAGTTGACAGTTGCTGTTTTGATTGTCTTTGCTGAAAACGACACCTAAATAGCTGTCACATGAAATCAATAGGAAAAAGTGGTTGTCATTTTGATAATCACCTTACATGGAGCAAAAGCGATGAACTATCAATTATCAATTGAGCCGATTCCATTCCTGAATTTCAATTGTTTTTTTTTTAAATTTCTTGCATTAGCAGTGAGATAAAAATCAAAGAAGCTTTATGAAGCAACCAACTTACAGGAGGTTTTTTTTCCCCATTTCGCTTGTGAAGCCTTGCGAAATTTTATTGCGATGTAAATTGTTGAAATTTCCATTAAACTCCATTAAAAGCCTTAAGTCTATTTAAGCTCAGTATAAGCTTAAAAGAAATAAAAAAAGTAATAAAATACTGTAACAAGACTGTTAACAAATCGTCGCCTGAGAAATTAACCGCATGTTTATGTATTCCGAAAAGAGCACTCTCGTTCGTGTGGCGCACAATAAGCAAAAGATTTTTTCATATCAAAAAGAATTCTTGCTCGTTTCTTTCACGAGCGAGAGTGCTCATTTCGGATTACATTTCTGTCAACACAAAACGCAAGATTGTTTCCTATCCTTCTATTATGAAATATAAAACTGTTGAATCAGATAGCGAGAATATCATTTGTTATCTTTTCGCTGACTTTTTCAAAGCGACCTATTCATCTTCATCCTATGATAATCTAAGCTATCCATTTAGTGTTCAATCTGTGGATATTTGTCTCCCAATAATTGGTACTAACACGGTTTTATCACACTTAAAAGCTCTTAAAACGTCATATAAAAGTGGTCCCGACAATATACCGTCATGTATATTAAAATATTGCTGTGATGAATTAGTAACTCCAATCACTTTGCTTTTTTCTTCTTCATTAAAATCTTGCTATTTTCCAGTTGCCTGGAAGTGATCTTTTATTATTCCGTTGCTCAAGTCTGGTAACAGGTTTTTAATCGAGAACTATCGTGGAATTGCAAAATTAAACGCTTTGCCAAAGCTTTTCTAGGCAATCATTACTTCACAATTATCACATAGTGTTAAATCTTTATTGTCTCCACTCCAAC